>KK351032.1:1568508-1587072 GCA_000671755.1 Glossina brevipalpis
TTCTATCTTTTTACAAATTTCTATGTTTTCCTTTAAGATATATCAAAAAACTGGAGGTGTATTATTTCTTAAAAATTTTTTATAATGTTGTTTGTACATTGTAATTTTTGTCAAACTACAAGCGCACTGTGCATGATGAATATTGTTAAATAATTATTTTTTATATTTTTTATATCATAAGGCATGATTTTGTTTTTCATTTATGTTTATATCTTCTATTTTTGTTTAGTTTACATAAGTATTTTGTTTATTTTTTTATGCCATTAGTTAATTAAGAAAAAAAAATGTATACTATGCCGGTCAGAAGCAAAAATGCCGTACTGCGCCGCTCAGAGAAAAATGGCGTGTTGCGCCAGTGAGAGAGAATAATGGTATACTATGCCATAAAGAAAAATGGCATTTGGTTGCGATAAGAAAGAAAAATCACATACTGAGTAGTTTAGAGAGTAAAATGGCGTATTGCGTTAGTGAGAAAGAAAAATTGCATAATGTACTGAAAAGAGACAAAAATAGAATACTGCATCAATTAGAAAGAACACTAGCATATCATGGAAGAAAAATGGCATTTTGTGCCGATAAAAGAGGAAAATCACATACTGCGTAGTTTAAAGAGTAAAATGGCTTGCGTTAGTTAGAGAGAAAAATGGCGTAACGTGCCAGACAGAGACAAAAATAGTACACTGCACCAATTAGAAAAAAAATTGCATATTACGCGGGATAGAAAGATAAATGCCATACTGCGCCGCTTAGAGAGAAAAATAGCGCATTGCGCTA
This sequence comes from Glossina brevipalpis, assembly GCA_000671755.1. Classification (NCBI taxonomy): domain Eukaryota; kingdom Metazoa; phylum Arthropoda; class Insecta; order Diptera; family Glossinidae; genus Glossina; species Glossina brevipalpis. The sequence continues at coordinate 1,569,283 of KK351032.1, forward strand.
GTGAGAAAGAAAACTGGCATAATGTATCGAACAGAGACAATAATAGCATACTGCACCAATTAGAAAGAATAATAGAATACTGTGCCATAAAGAAAAATGGCATTTGGTTTCGATAAGAGAGAAAAAATGGCATAATGTTAGAAAGAAAGAAAAATTGCATAATGTGCCAGACAGAAACAAAAGAGAGTTTAAGAAACTAGCGATTACTTTAATAAAATTCTTTTAGAATTAAACCCTGTTTGAGCAATCGTAATATCATCCATATCAAATGCATTTCATCAACATATTAGAGAGAACAGTCCGACAACAATTCAGATCTATCAAAATGGACTACAAAGGAAGCAACTAAAATTTAATGAGTGTCATATATTTCATATTCTCTTTTCTTCATAATTCGAAAAGTTATGAGAGCATATGTTAATACCTTCGAAGAAAAATAATTTTGCACGAAATAACAATTACTCAACAATAGTAAAGATAAAAAGTTTTTATACAACAAAAAAAAAAAAAAAGAAATAAACCGTTTCTTATAAAACATTTTTCTTCAATTGAAAACAATCAAAAAGTTTTATATGGCACAAGAACACATAAACAATAAAAAAAAATATGAAAAATATGCAAAAATTCGGAAAAACTTATTTATGTTTTTCGAAAGGAAGAATACTATAAACGAACTAAGTATAAACACTATATAGTCGGGTAAGGCGGACCATTAGAGACCCTACTACATCACTTTGGCTAACACTTTCATTTACTTTCAGGATAGAATATCAAAAGTTCAAAAGTTGAATCAATTAAACTGTCACAACGTATTAAAATTATATAAATACTTACTTTCTATAAGAACATTTCTAAGCTTCAGGGACCAAAAAGTAAACCTTGGTTGTCCACATCAGTACACCAAACACCTCAGTATATCAAAATTCGTTAAAAGTTCTTAAGAATTGCGACTTATAGATTGAGCATAAGAATACATGGGTAGAAATCAGATATACGGACGGACAGACAGACAGATACACAAGTTTAAATGTCTCAAGAAATGCGATCTCTAGTTTGAGCATATAAGTACATGGACAGACATAAGACAGACGGACGTACGAAGAGACAGATAGTTAAGCTTAAATCAATTCAAAAAATGATTTTTAGTCGATTGTTATAATATAAGGTGAGCCTATCTGCCGCTCAAAGTTAATATACCCTGTACCACAACAAATGATGGTGAATATAAGCAAAATTCGAAAAGTTGAACTTTTTTCAAAGATGAACTAATTTAACTTTAAATGAGAGAGAGACCATATTAAATAAACAACATAAAGTTAATGTTAACAACTTAATGAATTTTACCACAACTTTAAGTAAACTACCCACCACTATCCTACTTCCAAAAAAAAAACATGCAAAAAAGAAAGAAGAAAAAAAAAAAAAATAAATAAATAAAATAAGTTTTTCGTGTTGTCACATTTGCGGTTTCATATGTTGTAATTTGTCAGAAAATGTTACGCCTGAATAATCATTTTGGACATAAGCCATATAAAAAATTCAAGGCACGTTCAAGAGAGTTTTCGAACATAATTGATTACTACTATACCCCTTTACTGCGTGTGTAAATAAATGCAAGGCGCTTACGTAAGTACATCAAAAGCAAAACAGTTGCTATTGCATATTATACAGCAACAACAACAACAATAACAACTTGTTAAACATTTCTATAAAAAGAGATACTATAAAGTACAAAAATTACCTGGAAAATGTAAAGATGAACAGTCGGTGGGGTTGTTACGTTCAACATAATTCCTTATGCAAATTGCATACACTTTAAGGGTGTAACTGAAAAAATAAAAATAAAATTTAACTTGTATTCATAAATTTCATGTAATATACTATATATTTAAATCAAAGTGTTGATTGTACTCATAACTATGAACATAGAAAATACTGATTACTACCGAAATCAAAATTATTTAGTGAAGTTTTCTTGTTTTCCAACAAATTTGTTTACGCCTGCTCTTGCGGTTTTTATACTCTACACTCTACATTTCTGGTACGGTACAGGGTATGTTAAGTTTGTGCGGATGTATGGAACACCTAGAAGGGCTTAAGGTACACCAACGCTTTACTTTTTATCGACCGATTCGGACTCATTTTTTGAATTGATTTAGGCTTGTCTGTCTATCCGTCTGTCTGTCTATCTGATATCTACCCATTTGTTATTCTTATGTTCAGTCTACAGGTGTAGCAATATTTGAGAGTTTACATCAAATTTTGTACGTATTTGGATGCAAGAACAAATGGATTCGATCGGATTATTCTTACAACGCTCCATTTGAAAAGAGTCTCTATGTGCCAAAAATTGCAATGTTTAATGTTTAATATTTATCCTTAAACGTTGATACAAAGCGGGTTTTTGGTATACAAAATAATTTGATAAATTTAGAAAAATTTAATAAAGTCTACCAATCTAGACGCCCTGTCAACAAATGACGAAAACGTTGAAACAGTGAAGAAAGTCATTATAAAGAATTTGACGAATTAATATTAGATAAATAACTGAGGATATCTGCATATCGGTTGGCCCACGACGTGCAATTTCTTCGGATGTTTTCAGCAGGATATAGCACCATAAAAATGCGCCAACTCACACGTCTTTACTTGCCAATCATTAATCATCGCATCCATTAGACTTGGCTTCCTGCAATTTTTTTCCTGTTCCCAAAAATGAAAAGACCCATGAAAGATCCATGAGTTTTGCCACGATTAAGGAGCTAAAGATCGCATTGTTGGAAGAGCTCAAGGCCATAAAAAGCGTATATTAGAAGGGATTGGACAAAAGTGCTGGCGCAAGTCTACTATATCTAAGGGGAATTGCTATGAAGGGGACAAAATATAGATATGACTGAATAAATAAATATTTTTCGAGAAAAAAACACTTTTTTTCTACTTTTTGTTTATCCAAACTCTACGAAAATTGATGAAAATAATGGACTAATTACTTTTCTACGTCCCTTTTAGCTAAATCTTCATATCTGAATCACAACGGTTCGGTCTTCTCAAATTTGAACGTAATTTCCCAAAAAAAAAAATATCAACCATGTAAAGATATTGAAATCCAATCATTTCATAGAGCTTCTCACATTCCTCAATATATAACAAAAATTACAAAAAAGAACTTCAAAATAAATGTCTCGCTCTTTACGAGCTTAGTTAGACCAATTCTTGAGTATGCATCGGCGATTTGGTCTCCCTCTTATAGATGTGATGTGGACGCAATTGAATCCGTCCAAAAACAATTCTTGCTGTTTGCGCTTAGGAACCATGGCTGGGACCCATTGATTCCTCTGCCGCCTTACGAGAACAGGTTGCAATTGTTGTCATTACCTTCCTTGGAGAGACGTAGATTTATACTGGGGGTCTCTTTTACAATAAAAATTATCAATGGGACAGTTGACTCACCGACATTGTTGGGGGAATTGTGTTTTAATGTTCCTACGCGCCCCTCAAGGCACTTCATCTTTATTAAGCTTGCTCTTTGCAAACATAATTATGAGCAGTTTAATCCGTTCAGAGTAGCATGTTTTAACTTAAACCAAGTTTATCATCTCTTTGCCATTACGGATCCACTTAGGATCATCAAAACGATTTTATCTAATATACGGCCTTTGCCTTTGGTTAATCTTAAATTCCACTGTAATATGAGGTACTATCTACCATTTAAGCATGATATATATTGTCATATTTTTACATTATTTCATATCCTATATTACTATTCCTAATCTTACTTTGTTATTAGTATTACTAGTCTGATAGTTATTATTGAACTACTTCTATACCTAACTTAAATGAGTTTTTGATCTGTATGCTCTGTATTTAAAGATATTACTGTATTTCACAGATTTTGGAACCTGACTGCATATTGTTTTAATTGAGCTCTTGCATAGTCTTAAGAAACGTTTTTCTAAATAAATAAATAAATAAATAAATAACCCTTCCCTTCAATTATCAAATTATTTGCTAATAAACCACTCGTTACCGACTTAACCTTCTTACAAGGTATTTATGCCGAAACATTTCATATCCGTTGTTAAGCATCTACTGAGAACGTTTGCTGTGACTTAAATGAAATTTCAAATATTTTTAAAAAAATTGTCAACTTCTTTATACTAAATACCTTTCAAAATAAAAGAAGACATCGCTTTATATTTTTCACAAAATATTTCTTGTCACTCTTCTTCGTCTTCTTCTTCCTTGCTTATCACTGCAGCTATTTTAAAATGTGCGCATAAACGGCTCATAAATTTTCCTTATTTTGCAATTTTTCCGCGTTGCTTTTCTTCATATATGCGCATTAATAAAAGTTAACATGAAAATTGTTCTTAACGAACGTGATTTTTATAACCGTTTAAAGTGAAAAAAATTGTTTTTGAACAGCTTTCATTTATATTGTATGAATAATTTTATTGCCTTCAACTCCACACATTTACTTTAAATAATTTATATATTGAAAAACACAAACGATTTTGTATGATACGTTTATTGGCTTTTTGATATACCCGAGCAAAAGGATTGAAATCATAAAAAAAAAAAAAATTTTTTTTTTCTTTCGCTTACATTACGAGAATTTAATATTCTAACTTTTACCTTCTCTATTTTTTTTTTTTTTACTATTTTAAAATATTTACTTAGCATCCATCCTTCTATCGTATGCATAATGGGAGAGACTAACTGATAAGACTGTAATTATTTTAAAATACCCGTACTATGATATCAATGAGATCGATATTTTTCCAAATGTTCTTATTTTTCCAAATATTCTCGAGATTGGTGGAAAGGCAATAAAGAAAGACAATGAGTTTGCGTGATGCGACGATAGAAGCGGGCAAAATCTAGCAAACTATAGATGTGCAACAGCGTGCCCCATATAAAAAGATGGTGTCGGATGAGAAGAGAAGTTTAAGGAATAACATTGAAGAATTAACTTGTACCGGCACGCCTTTTGAGGAAGCAGGAAAGCAGAAACTGGAAGCGTAACAAGAGGAAAGGCAAATGAAAAGCCACATCGAGCAAACCGTAAAGAAATGTTGGCAAAGAGGAGAACTAGACAGGCAGTCTTATTTTTTTACCGCCGTGAATTATTTCAAAAGGTTCTTAGGAGATGGCCTATATGTACCAGCCGAGCTGTCCATCTCTGAATATTTCCTTAAAGAAGGTGTTATTAGCGCTTTTCATTCGCTCATTAATCCCAGTGTGAACATCCTTGGACTTCATTATAATGCACTTCAATATTCGGAAACAACACATGGTTTGCCTTTGCCTCCAAATGCCTTGAGTGAAAAGAATTTCGCTGATATTTACAACAAAGTCTTAAATTTTATGGGTACCATCGCGGACGATTATCTTCCTTTGTTCTAAAAACCGATTTAGGTGCACGTAATGCTACTTTAAAAATCTATCCAATACAATATCTATTCTATGTAATGAAAGAATCCACACGCGAAGAAGAGGACTTGGCAAAGACAAAAAATTCTTACGTTATGGATGCCTACTTTGATAGGGACTATTTGGAGTATCAAACTGGTATCGCTTGTCAAGATCATGAAGATAGAGACAAAAGCAAATTTTGCACCCAGTCTTTAGTACAAGATGGAGTTACATATTTTCCGAATATATGAGCCGCGATATAGCTATACCGCATATAGAAGGTCGACATATGCCTGAAACTACTAATGCAAACATTATTATAATTCCGCCTCCCGTCAGCCGGGATAAGAGCGAACCAAGCAATACTACCCGTTCTACCAAATTATTGGCAGATTGCAAAAAATGCTTTGATGGCAAAGGTAATACTTTTTCTGCCTCTACCTATGCAAGAACATATTATAATAAGACTTTTTCAGTTTCGGAGACTCGCAAAAGATCTTTATTTCCATCACTTGAAAAACCATCGACATCGTTTGCATTTAAGAGAAGTTATGGGAATGAGTCTCATACAGCGTCACTTGACCAAGCAGAATCAAAATTGGACCCTTGCTCCAGAAACTCACGTCGCTCGAAACCGTCCACGCTTAATGAGCTAAAGACATCGTTCGCATTTAAGAGAAGTTACGGAGATGAGTCCCACACACCGTTATCTGACCAAGCAGAATCAAAATTGGACCGTTGCTCGACAAGCTCACGTCGCTCTAAACTATCCAAACTTGATCGACCATGGACATCGTTCACATTTAAGTGAAGATACGAGGATGAGTCTCATACCGCCACTTGACGAAGCAGAATCAAAATTGGACCCTTCCTTAACAAACTCACGTCGCTCTAAACCTTCCAAACTAACTGATTCTAATTTCAACATCTCTTCTACCTCATTGCATGGGTAGGGGCATGGAAGCGGACGTTTCTGTTAAACTTTGTTGCTTTTATCGATTTTTTATTTTTTTTATTTTTGATTTGCTGATTTGGAGTTATAGATAATTTGTATCTGCGGGTAAAGCTAACGTAATCGCCTGACTTTTGAATTGACATGCGAAAGCGGATTGAGTTGGAATTTTACGATATTATTCAGCCGTATGTCTATGATAGAAATTTGTTGGATGTTACGAGTGAAACGAAAACATTTTCGTCTCGTTAACGTTGTTCAAAATGCTAACAGAGAAAACGTATAAATAATTACATATGGATTTATTTTACTTTAAGTCCACAATAAATTGCAATGCTATCGAATTATTAACATTTAGTGACCTAACAGTTTCATGAATAAAATTTCTGTCGACGACTGAGGAGCGGTCTTTACTATTTAGATTGAAATCATAATCATTCCAAAATCGGCTAAATTAGTTTTGTAATTGTTGTAAAAATAAAATAAGTGTTTTGAACGCGTTTTCATCTCTCTTATTAGCCTTTCTAACATTAGATCAAACGAAAATATATTTTGAGTGCGATTATAAATGTTGATGCAAAATTTATTATAATTGATATAAAATTTACTATATTTAGACTCAACGTTAGAAAACGTTAGTTCATAACACTCTTATAAGCGAGAATAAAAACAATTAGCAGCACATTTTAAAATACTTGGTTCAGTCATTGGGAAGTAATTTTTTTTCTTTTAAACAATCGATATTCATGGGAGAAAGCTGGTATCTAAGACTAGACTTAAGTCAAATATAATTTCATTACTTGTTTTTGTATTGCTCTTTTAAGTAAATATTTGTATAAGTAAATATCTAAAATTCTATCCTTCTTTTCTTTTTTCAATTTAAGGTTATAATACAAAATCAAGTACAATGACCAAATGCCCCTTTATTGCTTATGACACTTGTTATGTATTTAACCTTTTTTTAAATGTCAAAAAGTTATTAAAAGTTAAGAAAATAATATGAAAACAAATTCGTTTTTGTTTTTTTAAATGAACATAGAGCATAGACTTAAACTAGAGTAAAACACAAGTTAGAGTTAAGAATTTAACACAAAACGAATCATAAGCACCCATCACTTTAACACTCTACATAACTAAACTGAAACATCTGTTTGTATAGTGTTTTTAATTATTTTAATTTCCAAATTAAAAATTGCCCATAATAATAACAATAATAATAATCTATCGGAATAAGTGAAAATGATTATTTTCGATTGTTTCAGTTTGTTTAGTTCTCGTAGTCTTATTAGTGATTTTCAAACTTAACCTATCGAATTCCAGTAATAATAAAACTATTTGCAATGTTAGAAGATCAAGCATAACACAACTTTGCATTCGCTTACTTTACTTATGTAAATTTTATATAATTCCTTATATTATTCTTATTGTTACGAGCGGCATTATCAAATCGTATCACATCACATACTCTTTAATGCTGAATGCAACATTTCTTAAATACGTAAGGAAAAGGACAAGAGTAGGTCACTATAAATGACAATATGCTGGAGTTCCTTTAACAACAATAATAAAAGGGCACAACAACAACTTTTATTAGCAAAGTACGTACCTATGTACCTGGCTGGTATATAAAAAACAATATTTGTTTTGTGTGGAAAAATAAACTCTCAAGTTATGTTGGTTTTTTGTTAAAATATAAACTAATGAACAAACACATGCATAAATGCATATATCCATGTAAGCATCTAACATATGTATGCATAAATACGCAACATATATGTGTGTACCAATGTAGAAAATTACAATAGCACAAACTATATAAACAATTTAGTAAGTGGGTTACATCACAAACAGAATATGAGAGAGAATACTAAACAAAAACTTAGCCTGTTTTAGTTGCCCCTTTGCTTGTTTAGGTCAAAGTTAAATATTTTATTTTATTTTAGTAAAAACTAACCAAAAAGTATATATATATACATATATATATATATATCTTGTTATTTTATATTATCTAATATTTATATTTGTGTTTCAATTTTTGTTTTGTCGTCGTAGCAATTCGGGTCTATTTCTATATTGTTTCATAAGCATAATGAAATTGAAATTAAAATTAATTCATTTAATATTTTCTCTTCAAAATTATAATAAAATAATTAATATTCCAAGATAAAAACGACACTTCAAATAAAATCAAGATTTTTTTAGTTGCTCTCCAGGATTAACTTGATTAACTTTGCTCGACAATAGCGGCTAATACTTGAGAATTAAAAATGTTAATATTTTGTAAGAATATCACAGTAACTGTCATGGCTATCACGGTGCTGTGAATTAATAAACTAAAATAAAAGAAGCAGACAGTTGTTAGTTTCGCAAAAACGAACGACATTATACAAAATATAAACACAACAACAGCGTCCTTTTTTTAAACATGTATTTTATTCTTACGAAAAAACAATATTTGTTTTGTGTGCAAAAATAAACTCTTAAGACTATATTTTTATTTATATTAGTTTACTTTAACATAGCTGAGAAGATTTTAACAAAAAGTTAAAAGAAAAGCCTTGAAAAATCAAAAGCGAATAATAATGTTCCCGCCCGGGTTCGAACCGGGGACCTTGTGCGTGTGAAGCACACGTGATAACCACTACACTACGGAAACTATGTAATAAAACAAATAATAATCGTAATTAACTTTCAAAAAATTTGTACTTAATTGTTGTGAATTATTCAAAATTCCAAGGAAATGTAAGTAATAAAGTAGATGAAGTCTCCTCAATTCTAAAATTATAATAATTTTAGTTGATGCCACAAAACGAAAGGGGTTAATGACAATTGGTTGGAAATTTTTGGGGTTAAAAACTAATTAAAATGAAATTTCTTTCTATGAAAGATTTAGAGAACTACAATAAAATATGATATTCATGATGTAGACAAAAGACTTTGTGGCAAAAAATGCAATCCAAACGAAGTGTAAGAGTTAACACGTTGCTATCCACGAAAGCAGTCGATAAAGTGTATGGATGAAATGTTATGTTATGTAGGATAACAACAAAAGTAGATTAAGGTGATACCTTTGAGAGAAGTTTATTTCATGTCATTATATTGCAGATGCAGTAAACAAGTAATATAGTTAGGTTTGTTTATGTTTCTCTTTTACAGGTGAGATACTTACAAAATGCCAAGAGGGGCGAATACAATACATCAATCGGGCTTATATGCAAGGAAGCTTCAGAAATCTCATAAAGTATATATATATATATATAAAATCAGAATTAAATTCAGAATCCATCCAGCCATGTCCATCTATTTGTCTGTCTATCTGTCTGTCTGCTTATCTGTCTGTCTGCTTATCTGTCTGTCTGCGATTCCCCTGGTCACAAAAATTACGATATCTGGTTGAAAGATTTAGTACTCGAAATGTTTGATGTTTGCAGATGATGTAAAGATTTTTCTTTCATTCAACTCTGCTGATGGTATTGCTAAACTACAGTTAGATATAAATAACCTAATAACGTGGTGTGAAATAAATGGCATGAGCCTTAACTTAAAAAAGTGTTGCATGCTGTCATTTGCGTGGTCTAACATGTTGGCCACTATTTACTACATTCGCAACCACAAGTTTGACAATGTTTCTAGCATCTGTGATTTGGGAGTTGTCTTTGACACCAAATTAAGATTTCATCTACAGATTGACGCAGCTGTGAATAAAGCGAAATCGATCGTTGGTTTTATAAAAAGATGGTCAAAGGAGTTTTCCGACCCCTATATAGTCAAACGATTATATATTAGACCAATTCTCGAATATGCTTCGGTGGTTTGGTCACCTAGCTACAAGATCCATATTGATCATATCGAATCGGTTCAAAGAAACTTCTTACTTTTTGCTTTTCGGGGGTTGGGTTGGGACCCCCGACTGATTTTACCTCCCTACGTTAATAAGCTTCAGCTTATTGATCTCCCCACACTTGAAAAAAGACGCGAAATGTTAGGAGTAGTGTTTATTGCAAAACTGATTAAAGGGTCTATATCTGCTCCTATCCTTCTCCAGGCCATCTCGTTTAACGTTCCTGGTAGAGTCATGAGGCATCATGATTTTCTTTACTTACCTCATTGCCGTACTAATTAGCAGCTTTTCAATCCTTTTCGGATTCTTTGCAATATGTTTAATAAAAATGCCCATTTGATTGATCCTTCGCCCGACTCGACTAATAGTTGTCCTTCGGACAACTTTTTAATCCTATTAGTACCTTATTTATATTCACTTCTTATACGTAATTACTATATATTTACTATATTATACTTATTATTAATGTTATAAGTCTTGCTGTTAAGAACCTATCTCATAAGATTTTGTTTCTTACTTTTTTTTCTTTTTATTAAGTTTTTTTTTCTTCGTAAGTTATGCATTAATTAAATAATTAAATAAATAAATAAATAAATTTGGTAAAAATAATAAAATTGAAAATATGCTGATATTGAAAATGAACCAAATCATTTGAAGGAGATTATTATATTATAATATAAATTTGAAATGCCTTTGATCTTTGAGTAATATATTCACTATTCATAAAGTACATAAAGGAAATGTTCGACGGGATTTCACAAAAACAGAGAACATCTGCTATGCCCACCTATCAAAATGTAGCTTTTTTCTTCTTCTTCTTTTAGGATGGTGTGAGTATAAAATGTTCAGAACAGTCGGGTATAATTTTCTTACTTGTTTTATATAAACTCTACATTAAAGAAGAATTTCGTGATAACTTTTCTCAATTGACGCTCAATACTAATGCAAATTTGTTCGGCGTAATAGCAATTTTGGTAACGTTGGATTTAATATGCTTACAAAATGTTTCACGTCGCGATAATCACCAATCGCACAACTTACGTAAACGGTATTCAACTCATTCCAGACACAGAGTTCATTAAATTTTTCATATGTAATCACTATCCTGGTTGTTGTGACTAAATTCACATTCTATTTAAAAGATAAGAGAAGCAGTGGTTAGAATTGTGTGGATAAAGATGTCAATAATAAAAGAAATTAATTATTCAAAATTAATTTAAAAATCCAAATTGGTCTTCTTATACGCTTAAAATTCACTTTTGTTCGTAGTAATTTTTATGATAAATTTTTCTTAAAAGTCATATAAAAGTTTCTTAGTCGTTCGCTTTAATCAACTATAGAAGCAGAAATTTATTTATAATCTTTTTATCTTAGAAATATTGAAATTATATATGTATGTAACCGAGAGAGAAAAGCAAAAACAAAAACAAAAAGGCAAAGAGAAAGAGAAAAAGGAAAGAAAGTTTTTTTTTTCTTTATTTTCCAAATAATCATAAAGTTTTACAAAACGATTCATTTAAAGTCATCAATAGTAGACAGACACTTATTAACTTGTATGTGCATGAACATCGAGCATGGAACATGGAGAATGTACATGCACAAGTACAAACACACTTGTAAACAAACACAAACATTCATGTATTCAATCAAAATGCTTTCATTTGTCTTTTGTTGTTGCTGCTGCTGTTGCTGCTGTTGTTGTTGTTGTTGTTATTATTATTGTTGTTATTGTTATTGTTGCTGTTGCTTTGTGATTGATTGCTATCATTATTTATTAAGACAGCTTTGGTTTTCCTAGCAATGCATTCATTCATTCGTTCATTCATTCATTCATTGATTCAATCCTCTTACGCATACTCTCGCTCTTTCTCTTTCTCTCTCTCTTTATATACATATATATATATATGTTACATATTCTATTATTAATTCATCTGTAAACCTCATCCATAGCTGTGCCATGGAGTAGCAGTAATAATGTTTTAAAACTATTTTCACGTTTTATGTGCAACATGAAGAGCAAAGCACAGCACAGCACAGCTGTAACACAACAACAAAAACATTACTAACCAACTTGTTAAGTGATGATGTGTAAAATGTGTCTTTTGGGTATTGAAAAACATATATGTTTTAAATTTTAAAACAAGAGCCACACAATAACAATAATATGATAACAAGTCGAATACGAAGATAACACATCATAAAGTATATGTTCAAAATTTTATGACATTTTATATGATTTCAAAAAAAAAAAAAAAATTATCAAACATTGTCCGGTTGTGTTTCATTCGAGTTTACAGAGTTTTTCTTTGTTGTGAAAGGTTTCTATGCACATCATATACACAAACAGCACATGTAGTATATACATTACGTAAATTACTTTCATGAGATTTTCATTTCTTTTTTCTTTTTTTTTTTTTTTTTGTTTGTAATTAAACTGTACGTGTTCAGATTTTAAAAGGGGAGCGAATAATATAATAATTCCATTACAAAGAATAAGGATAATGTTGCTCGTTTTTTTGTTTATTTACTAAAATGTACATCCATCTTGTAAGTTAATTCCCAACATTGTTGATGACGTCACAATTGGTTTGTCTATGTGTTTTCTTTTCAGGTTTTCTTTTTCAGGCTTGGACATAAAAGTTGAGTTTATAGTGATTGTGTTGGTTTACATTGCTGTCCATATGCTTAACTGTTTTATTCCTAGATCTGAAAATAAATCAGGCACGTCCACTTAAAATTATAAGTAATCAAATTTTCATTTATTTTTTTCAACTTTTTGGCGTTTTTTATTTATTACTCTTATAAGGCAGCTAAGACAGAATGTCGACAATAATTCTGTACATTCTACACATCAAAAATTTAAAAATAAGATACGTTTTGGATTAGAGACAAGATTGCGTCAGTTGCGGGAAGTATTGACCGATGTGTTAAGCAAGATTTTCTTCAGGATGAATCTAGTTTTTTTTTTATTCATTGGTGTGGGAAATATTTTTACAAATGTCATCACAATAATAATATTCTGTCGCGTCAGTCTCAGGAATTATTGACCGATGTGTCATCTAAGATTTTCTTTAGGGGCGAATATGATTTTTTTTATTCGCTGATGTTTAAAATATTTTCAAAATGTCATCACAATAATAATGTTATGTCGTGTCAGTCTCAGGAATTATTGACCATCTAAGATTTTCTTTAGGGGCGAATAAGTTCTTTTTATTCGCTAATGTTTAAAATATTTTTAAAATGTTATTAACATAATAATGTTTTGTGGTGTTAGTCCTAAGAATTATTGACCGAAAAGTCATCTAGGATTTTCTTTAGGGTGAATAAAGTTTTCTTATTCACTGAAGCATAAAATATTTTGAAAATATCGTCAGAATATTAATATTACATTCTTTTATTCCCAGGAATTATTGACCAATGCGTCGTCTAAGATTTTCTCTAGAATGAGCAAAGTTCTCTTCTTCACTGAAGTTAAAAATATTTTCAAAACGTCATCACAACAATAATATTGCGTCGTGTCAGTCCCAGGAATTATTGATCGATGCGTCAACTAGAATTTTCTTTAGAGTGAATAAATTTTCTTATTCATTGAAATTTCAAATATTTTCAAAATTTTCATCAAAATAATAATGATGCATCGTGTCAGTCCCAGGAATTATTGATCGATGCGTCGCCTAAGGTTTTCTTTAGGGTGAATAAAGATTTCTTATTCACTGATGTTTAAAATAAAACCTTTTTTTTACAAAATTCAATGAAAATATGGGCTGTTAAAAATAATATTTACAGTCGATGTAATTAATTAATTCATTAAAGGAAAGAATGTCAAACCGTTCATTAAAGGTTTAGCACAAAGCGTTCTTGAAATCCATTTTTAGAAGTAACATTGAATTTCAATTTAAATATTTCAATGCCTACCAATGCATGTATGTGCGTATGTGTGTGTGTGTGTAAAAGAGTCACACAATAAAACTGTGAATCATCTGCCTTGACTATTTGTTTGCTAGCGATAGCAGCGACAGAGAGAGAGAGAGTTGATAGTATGATAATTTTATACCCTTTTTTTTACGCGTTTCATCATTTACGTAAAGTGTTATTGCCAGTGACATACGGTTTTCCGTATGCAAAACCACGCTGAACTAGTCATATACCAATAAAAACTCAGTAAAGGTTGGTTTTGAAAATATGTTAAGAGGAAAATAGTTTGTTTTTTCAACTCAATACTTACACCGTTATCCCCTAAAGTGCTGGCAAAAGGTAGAGGAGGTCTGTTAACCGCCCATATTGCAGTGTAGTCGATGTGAACGAAAGAAAACCAAATTATAAAAAATGACATATAGACTGATTTTATATACATACATATATACATTGGCTTTATTGCATTTAATCATTTTTTATATTTCATTCTCTTAGTTATTGTTACAGTCTTTCAAGGTTTATGCTAATTGCACAGATTTACTATATATGCATATGCATATATATATGCGTACATACATACATGCATATGTATATATATATATATATATATACACTTCTCTGAGAGACAGAGAGAGTGAAAGTTTGCTTGACTTCTTCGACGTATCATAGTAATGCCTTCACTATCTTCTTACTATTTTCCTTGGTTTGGCTTTCTTACAAACGGTCGATAATCTTTCTCTACAGTACATTGAAAGTAACTAACCTAGTTAGCATAACTAATCATAATCTTAAAGAAAACGTTATTCTTCATAGAAATACACGATAAGATAATTTGTTTAATGTTTTAAATATTTGAGACGTAGTCGTCCTATTGCTATAAATAGTACTATAAAAGTACTATTCATTTTGTAGTTCCGAAGGTAACCGTAACCAAAATATATTTCTTATTAAGATTTGGATCAAATTTTTTTTCCAATATTTTACTTGGACTTTGCCATTTTCTCCTCTGTACTTCTTTATGCAAATGCTCTCCATTATGTAACTTATAAGATTGAATCTTTTTAATCATTTTAAAGGACTAGAGCTATTTTCGATGACATAGCGGACAATTACTCGGTCATAATTTTTTTTGTTTCGAAAAAGCCAAGAGTTTGAGGATTGTTCGCATAAAGTCGATCTTTTGGGTAATCCTCATAAAAAAATTCCACCCTCTTGGTAGCCAAACTTGAACCAAAACTTGAAATTCTCACCCAACAATGCTAAATGAAGAATGTTGAGGGGCTTGTGGTACCGTCCTGTTAGAAGCTGCCGCTTCTTTACGATATATGTTACCGAAACAAAGTTGCTAAACCCGGACCACGAAAAGAACAATCTATATAAAATCGATCTAAAACTGTAGTTAATTTTTTATCATTGCAGGAGTTGTAGCAGTAAAAAAACAAGTACTGATGTTATTATCAAACATAAAGCTATAGAATCTTATGCGGCCTGTAAAAACAAAGCACTGACTAATTTGAAAAAATTTTTGCGATCAGTAAACAGACATTAGACAGTTATATATATATATATATATTCTCTGAAGCTTCCTTCCGAGCGGTGCAAACAAAAGGACAATAGGAATATATCCCTGTCATACGATGGTGGGTCTCATTGGTTTTTGCCGACAGTGATAAGAAGAATCAATTGGTCAGTTATGATCATTCTTTCATTCATTGGCCTTAGTTTGTCTAAGGTGGATCTATATACTGCTATCAAAAATCCCATATAAATCGGCGCGGGCTTTTTCAAACGAAAAGCGCTTTTTGCTCGTGTTGTCAGTAAACTAAATACCTTTTGAGTTAAATTTCATGCTAATATTTTCTTCAATTTTTGACAACGACATTGGAAGATTTTTTTAAGTTACATGAAGAAATAGATATCAGACGAAGCTAAGTCAGACGAACAGAGCTGTTTGCAGAATGATATGAGTTGCGTTTGTGGTGAAAAATCAATGCAGTTTCAGAACTGGCATCATCACGATGCAAAAACCCATAGATGGTCTACCCATAATTCTAAGCTAAGTAACTTCACCCAAAAGACACATAGGGAGCTCAAATAATATTCGCTGTCAACTGTTTGAAGCAGTAAGTGACTAATGAATATTAAAATAATTTATGATGCACCACGTAACGGCAATCGAAGAAAACTTATTCTTATTACTTTTTGATCACAACAGTAAGTTTCTTATTTGTTATGTATGTTAGATAAAGTAAATATATGTCCCTCTCTCTCGTAATGGATTTCATAGATGTGTACTCAATCTTGGAAATTTTTCATGATTTCCCAAACAATGTTGGCAGAGTTAAGAGTAGAGTAGAGATGTACGAGTAATACGTTAATGTTGTTGTGTAAATCAATTTTTTATGAGATGTTTGATGTTAGATGCAAACGGAATAACAAAATGTGTTTACTACTAAAACTTCAGCTATGACTCTGTGTGTGTGTGTGTGTGTGTGTGTGTGGATATATGAAAAGAAACATAATATGATTCAAAATGCTTTTACGCGCTTATAAATATAAATTTACTCTCCACACAATTCTTTTTACACACACATACACATACATACAGCATACATATATGTATATATATACACAAATACTTGTGTGTTTAAATATAAGTATTTATGTTATTTGATTTATATGCATTTTTATGAAAAATAACGAAAACCTTTTCATTTCATGAAAATTTTATTTAAAAACTGCACTTAATATTTTATGACCATGTCACACCAGGCACTCACTGAGCGCACCACACTAGAGTAGAACACCAGCTAGCAATAACAACAAAAAAATTTTTGCACTTCAAATGTGTTGAAAATATAGGATGTGGGGGTAACGGAACAAAATACAACAATAACCATAACAATAACAACAACAACAGCAACAACAACAACAACAACGGTGTATCAAATACATATCCAACGCACGTTTGAACATTTTTTTAAAAAATATTTTTATTGAAAATTGAGAAAAAAAATAAACAGAAAATGCATCATAAAAACAAAACAAGGAAAATATAGTTGGTAGCTAATGTTTCATATGTAACCACCTCACATAAAGCGTCATCATACACATTCACACACGCAAACACACACACACACACACGTACACACCCATCAAGCAAACATATTATTCAACTTTGACCAAAAGCATTTTGTTTACTTTCTAGGTTTATATATATACGTGCGTATGCATGCATGCATGTGTGTGTGCACTACCGGCCCCTTAATATGACATCCGTTACTCACAATTTAAAAGTTTGTTGCTGCCAGTGCTGCTGCTACTACTACTACTACTACTACTACTACCAAAGCAACTGCTATTGCTGGTACTTGTGCTCGGGTCGCGTTGTATACATTTCATGTTTGCTTATTATTCGGCTACATTAAAATTCAACACAACTACATTGTTATGGACGTCAACATAAAATGCTGCTCCCTGGTATATGTTGAGTGCTGAAACGCACGCATGCACATATAAGAGCTCAAAGCGTACTCACTTCGCCATGATACTGAAAGTGTTTTTAATATATTTATGCGTACATACATACGTAAATCGGTACATACATAAATAAATACATATATTAGTTTGGGGAAAAATAAATCCATTATTTTTATATGAACTTCAG
>KK351032.1:1587999-1944568 GCA_000671755.1 Glossina brevipalpis
CTGAAGTTCATATAAAAATAATGGATTTCTTTTTCCCCAAACTAATATATACTTATATGTGTATGTGTTTATATGAATATATTTATATACGTATATATATACATTTATATCCAGAAAATTCCCTAAAATAGGTATTCACTCGATTGGCTTTGCTGCTTGTTACATCCAGAAATATTCATCAGGAAACTTAAAAAATATATGCATCAGCAATAGATTCCGGCTCAATTTAACTATATCCGTTTGTTTGTCCATCCATACATCTGTCTGTCCATCCATTCATCTGTCTGTTCATCCATTTGTCTGTTTATCCATCCATCTGTCTGTCCATCCATCCATCTGTCTGTCCATCCATCCATTTGTCTGTCCATCCATTCATTTGCCTGTCCATATATCCATATGTCTGTCCATCCATCTATCTGTCTGTCTATCCATCCATCTGTCTGTCCATCCACTCATCTGTCTGTCCATCCACTCATCTGTCTGTCCATCCGTTCATCTATCTGTCCATGCGTTTTATATTGATCGTAACTAATTTGAAATTTCAGTTGATGATCACACAAGAAATATGATAGGAGGGTCAGCCGTCTACAACCGCGCCCATTATAAAGAAAAATATTCCATGTAAAATTCATAAAAGAAATTGATCTAAAGCTCGATGCATACATTTAAAGGACGTAGTAAAAATGCTTCCCATACGTCGACACATACGCGTGATCAACTCGTAGTCTGGACCACAATGCGTAGGAAATTTTAACTTCAGTGCAGTTCAGTTCAGTGCAGCAAAAAAAGCTACCGATCTAAAACTGGCATAAATATTCTCTAGGGTCAACTCATATGTTTAATATAAATGATATAATAAATAATATAATAAATGATATAATAACAATAATTTATATTTATAATATATTGGTTTACAAGGATGGGTGAGAAAAGTTTGTTTTAAGGGGTTTATAATTTTCTTACTTTATCTTATTTATTTTTATATCCTACACCGCTTGTGTTATAAGGTATATTAAGTTTGTACGGATGTACGTAACACTCAGAAGATCTTAAGATACCATTCATTACACTGATCTGAATCGATTTAAGCTTGTCTGTCCATCTATTCGTCTGATATTTGCCCATGTATTCTTCCATTCGATCAAATAATCAATTTAAATGAAATTTTTGGTATCCCAACGAGTTTTCGGCCTAAGGAATAAACGATATTGGAAATAAATTCGATCGGTTTCGAAAAATTTGCGACCATTCCCCATATAACGTTCTGTTTTAGAAGAGTCTTGACAAGGCAAAATAGTAAATTTCTAATATTTTGCGACAACAATCGGTACAAACTAGCATTTTGATGTGCAGAACACGTTTGTGGATTAGATCATTTTTTAACTACCTCCGATATAAATGCTTCTATGAAAAGTAAGTTTTTATATAGTAGAAAGCTCTAATATAATTTCATATTTAATAAATCGACTGACTCCTTAATAATAATTTAAAATCAAATTTAACTTTATTAATTTTGGACTACATATGTCTACTTTCCAGAATTCATCACAGTGTTCTCGTGAAAAATACCGTTTATATGACAAAAGGATCTGACATTCAACATTTCGTGAGGAAAATTGATTCGTACTACTGATTTGACATAAATTTTAACTGCACCAAGTTGTGGTGGCCACGTAAGTCTTTTGTTTGGATCTAACTCACACCAGGGTTTTCATTAAAGGCAAGCTTTAACAAATGACGAAAAGGTCCAATTTGTAATATTTCATGCTAAAAATTGTTCCGTAATAGAAATTTGATGTAAAAATTAATTATAACAAATTTGGGCCAAATAGATCTATTCCACCATTTCACCATCAGATATAAGCATTCACGTGAAAAGGAAGTCTTTAATATAAGAACAAAGTGAAATTTTTAGTACTTTAGGGTAGAAATAGCAGAGAAGTAAGAAGATCTTTGAGAGAAAAATTTTAATTTTCTAAATTTGAGCCACGTCGGTGCCCAATGATTTAGACATCCTCCCCTATAAGGGTTCCAATGAAAATTATGCGTTTACCAGGAAACAAAATATAATGTGTAGAAATGTTTAAGGAACATAAAGGAACAATTTTTTTTTTTATTGGGCAATGCGGTATAGGGTATTTAATGGTTGATCTTGCCCGAGTATAATATTGCGACTTGTTGTTTTTTCATTTTTTTTTTTTTATACTTTTTTGCTTATAAAATATATTTTCCTGCTCATTCCTTTACTTTCCATTTTAATTGCACATAGGTGTATAGAAGCTGACCAGCTAGAAGCAGGCATTCACTAACTAAAACTTCTAATAGCCGTACTGTCATACTGTCACTTAGTCTTATTATGCTGCTGCCCGTTGATGCTGTTATTATTATGCAGCAGTTTGTTGTTTGTATTTGAATTGAATTGACAGTGTTTTTTAGTTTCATTCAGAAAGTGAACTCGTTGCTGCTAAGCGAGAATATATAGCGCATTGTACTCACGTCACCAGCAACCAACACTCCAAACAAGTTTTTAGTTTTACGAAACTTTTCTCTCGTGCATTCAAAAATTTAACTTTTTTACTTTTTCACTTTGTTTTCGTGGTTAAATAGTATACAGATTAAAATTAATGTATGCGTAAATTTGTTAGATTGTGTGTGTGTGTGTGTGTGTGTGTGTACCAAGTTGAAAAACAATTTTTCCGCGATATAGCAAATTTAACATCTACTTAATGTAATTAAGTAAAATCCTGAGATTGTCTATAAAGAGATCGCATATCTTCCTTTCAAATACTTATTTAAAGCGAGCGCACTCAGCATTAGTCGAGATACAAATGACATGAATGTTATCTAGATACTCTCAAGACATTTTGTCTTTCTTTTTTGTCTCTTTTCTTTTTGAAGTTTGAGAAACTTTGAACAAAAAAAAAAGGAAGCGAAGCTGTTTTTACTTGAAATAGAGATATTGCACTTAAGGGGCGACTTTGTCGTTTGTCGCAAGAAAGTGGAACAAACTGTTTAACTTTACAGAGCCAATGTGACCGCATTGAGATTTTTAGTTTAACTTTTGCACGTATTACAACTATACTAATAATTATATTCAATATGTCACGTGCTCGCAAAATATGAAAACATATAAAGGAATCACTTGCGAGCACTCAAAATCGTCGCTTACTATGATGAGCTTAAATCTGCTTTGTACGGATAGTGGGATTTTTGACTAAGTTAGGTGAAGCTAAGGTGAAGCGTAAGGTAAGACAAAATGAACGGCGGGCGGGATTGTCGCAATCTTTGTTGAAACATAATTTTTGGTTGAGGTCTCCGCAAAGATTCAAAGGCAGCATCAAGCGATTGTAGTTTTCGGTTTGTCTTGTACCTCTTGCGTTAGCAGCCGACATAACAAGATATGTCGCGTAGTTAATCGCTGAGTGATATCGTTTTGATCCTCTATCGTGGTAGCAAGGCGATGGGACCTTTCTTCTTCAATTTTCTTTTTCTCGTACAAATAAGATTGATCCAATAATGGCTGGCAAATTCTATCTAAAAAGAAATTCACGTAAATGGCCCTTACAGGGTTTGATAGGACAATTATTAAAGACAAATGTATAATGGAAATATGACCAGCAAATAGTTTATATTTCAAACGGTTGAAGAACAGGTTAGTGATTCAATACATTTTCATTAAAAACTTTCAAAAAATTTCTACAAAAAATATTCGTTGCTGCCATATAAATATTCTTGATATAAATAGTTTTAGTTATGCACAAATAACACCAATGATCTATTTTTTTTCCAGTTGAGGGATAATGAAATGCACCTCAAAATGTATTTTATTTTCTGGCTGATTAAGTATTTGCAAGAAAATAAACTAACACAAGCAAAAGCAAATGAAAGGACTACAATCAGCTTAGTTCGAATTTCTTATACCCATCCCTCAAAGCGTACTTTTTTGGTATCCTTATAAGAATGGAAGCCCCACCCGATCAAACAATAAGTAATCGATTGTAACCGGTGTTAATCCGAAGAAGTAATGACGGTTAATAACAGCAGGAAGCGTCGTACACTCCATATTCCATGGTGCTGTGAAAGTTTCTTGGTTCACTTTTGCTATATTGGTTCAAGTTACGTCGTGTTGAAAACTCACGATATCAAGACATTTGATATATTGCTCAGGTTTTTCGGCTCAGCCTTTTCAATGTTAGTGAAAGTAGCGTAATGATGGTTCCGTTTTAAGGCGACAAACCATTACACATTCAAATGACTCATTTGTACATTTAATCAATATATTTTCCATCATTTTCAACAACTTTTCCCCGTCTTTCTGGCAACATCGAGATTTTTTAAGGCTATCGATAAATCGGCCCAATTTCGCAGTTCTTAAATTTTAAAAAACCGCAAGCCATCCAATCCATACTGCATTGGTAAGAACATGTGATAATTGGAAGGCACTATATCAGGTGAGTACGGTGGATGCGATGGAACTTCCCGTTCGAGCTGCAACGGTGTATCTTTGATTACTCTTGCGACGTATGGCCGAGACAAGTTCTCTCAATTTTTATTTGGTCATTGGAATGTGTCTTCCAATTCCACTAAGCATAAAGCAATATCTGTCGCGACATCAATTTTTAAAAACTTAAAAAAATTATTCAAATTTTAGCCGCTATTGGTGGTCTTTCTTGCAACAATACATCGTTCAATGGATTCAATTGACGTCGCTAGACACCGGCAGTAACAATTTCATTCGGTTTTAGCAGCCCCTAATACGCTACACCTTGCCGATCCCACTAATACAATCTTGAAAGTTCCACGATTAGCTGCTGTGGGATTTAATGATATATCCCATTACTTTATCATCTTTATCTGTCAAAATTGGTGATCAGAATTAACTCAATTAACCCTAATACTTCCAATAAAAGTTCTACTGATGGAGAAGTTATAACTAGCGACAAAGAGACTGTCCGTCTGACAGATTGTTGCTCAGTAGTAGTAGTAGAGCGGACGGATCCTGACTTACATTATTCGAAATCTTTGATTTCTGGTCGTCTAAACGAATAGGGAAGAATTGGTGCCTACCTAGTTTTAGTGGATTTGGGCGCGACTGTCCAATTTTTGTGCTAAAATTTTTCTTTCGCAACCATTACAAATGCTTTCTCCTAATTGTTGTAAATTTTCGATAAACATTTATCGGCTCGATGTCGTAAGTTTTTGGTCACTTTGGAACTCGTTTATAGGCCAGTCGCGACAATGTCTTCATTAAGGTTACAAATAAGGCCCGTAAACGTTTTCAAGACTTAGTCCTTCCTTTATCAGCTATAAATATAAAATGCAAGTTACAGAATCTATTTCCTATAAGCTTGGTTGCGGCCAGATTAGAGCTTTCATCTGTAGTCGTTAACTAAGCAAATATATCTTAATGTTTGCGATCATAAGTGTACTTGAAAAGTAGACAATAGACCTTCTGACAGACGGAGGAACAAACGGAGATTTTTATATCAACTAAGATTCTTCCGCTGCTTAGGAATATATGTCATCTGCTGGGTTTTCCGCTAAAGACTTTTCTATAACTTAAAAGACAAGAGCGTGCATTTTGTTTGTTTTTTTTTTTAATTTCCCTCCTTCAAGGGTGGTTGTAATCAGGCGTATAGGCACACACATTTACTCATTATAACTAAATTTTTTCATGTTCTACATAAAATGTCACGGGTACACAGTAGTAGTTGTTGTGCAGAAATTCTTATTGTGCAGATGTTGTTATTGTTAAGTTCTTACCTTTTTAGCTGAGCACAAAAATAAGCTGAAAACAGTTTTGTTACTTTAAGGAAAAATATTTTCGTGTTGTACGTTGTTCGTTGTTATTCTATGACAAGGTAAATTATTACTGACGGCATAAAGACACATAATCGCACTTAAGCAGGAAAATGTAAAGAAGAAAAACAAATAAGAAGAAGTTACACTTGATGCGATGAATGAAAAGGAAAAAAAAGAGCGAACTGAAAACATTTCAATTTGTTAGTTATCATGGCCACGGCCATGACTTTTCCATACAATTTCTAAATATTTACGAGATTGACGACATGTGTTTGTTATTGACAAACGTCGATAGTCAGATGATTAAGCAGAGAAGTTACAAGTTTTCCTGAGATTAACCGCAACAATAACAATATTTTCTGGATGTTACAAATGCAATGACAACCTTAGCATACCTTTGTCTTTTGTAGGTGAAATGAAAAAATTTTAAAAACCCTTTAACTTGAAAATATATACATTTACGCTTGCAACTATAAAATAATGCTAATTAGTAGGGAAAGACAGCAAAAGCAAAAGCAACAGCAACAGCAACAGCAATAGCAACAACGACAACATAAACAGAAACAGAAAGAAAGACATAAAGGAAATGAAATGAGATGATAGTGAATGAATAGAACAATTTTCCCGCCAGTATTTTTTTATATTATACCTCATAAACAAATGCATAAATAAGACAATTTCTCTCTTCATTTTTATCTAACTATTCGAGCAACTAAACATTTAAAAAATTTGCAATGAAAACGATTATCAACTCAAAGTCATTTTTCAAGTGCTACAAAGTGCTATAAAGCGATTATAAATTGAAATTTTATAAAACGATTGTGAGGTTTTTTTTTTTTTTTGTTTTGTTTTAAAATAATACTTGAAACTCTACTTGAACTCTACTTTGCAAGCTTCTTGATTTAGATGGAAAAGTTTATAAAATTTCAAAGGCTTTTTTAGTTCAAAAAACACTAGAAATATATACAAATTTGTTAGAATAATAGTTATAAAAGCATTGACTAACACACATACGATATTAGATGAATCGAACGAAGCCTTGCAGAGATTTCATATCTCATCTCAAGACAATAATCGAACCGAGTTTCTTGTTAATAATCAAATCAGATAATGCTAAAATTATGTATGTCTGGAGTCTGGAGTCTCGAGTCGCGTTTTAACAGTCAACGGATTTCACATTAGCATATATTAGAGATAAGGTCCCTGTATTGCTCTTCGATCATTTTTTCCATGACTTCGCCTCTCAAAGTTAAATACAAACAATTAAAATAATCATAATCGCGGATGTGCTGAAGCTTTTATACCCATCATCTTTATCTTAAAAATAAAGATCGAAAAAACTACACTTCTTGATACTTAATAGCATTGGATAGGCGTGGCAGAATTTTCCCATTTTTATGGAATTTCGTGGAGATCTTTATATTGCGTAGTTTATGATTAGCAAGCAGAACATCCAGAAAGCAGAGATGTTTTTAATTTTCATTACATTGTAGGCGTGTCCTTTCACAGATTTGGGACAGATTTTCACTACCAAGGTAGATGCAAGCAAGCACTTTTTCATTATTTTTGCATAAATTTGATTCAAAAATCATAATTTTTTTGCGAAGAAGAGGAAGAGGGTTGCCACAAATCTTACACAGATAAGCAGACAGAGAGATGAACAGATGTATGAATGGATACTTCTAAATGGATTCCTAATTTGGTATTGATCAAAAATGTACTATGTGGGCTGAAAAGTTCGTAGGCTATCATAGAAAATTGTTTTTTTTTGTTTGATAGAATTTGATTTTATTATTCAATATAGTTGCCTTCGAGGGCGATGCAACGATTGTAGCGGTCATACAAATATTCGAGATACCATTTTTATAGTACGATTTGTCTTTAGCCTCAAAATAGGCTTCAGTTTCGGCGATTACAACTTTAAAGAAGCTTTAGTTTTTCTTGATATTACAAACGTTTTCACAAAAATATTAAATTCCAGTGTTCCGTTATGTCGGTTAGGCGTGGTCGATCTTTTTCATTTTTAAGCAGATACTACAGGATAGCTATCGGAATGTATTTGGAAATTTTTATAGATCTATCTGCTATAATTCCTCCGTACTTTTTTTCTCATAAACACAGGGATGTTTTCAGTATTGCGTTGTACAGTGGACGAGCCCTATAACCGACTTGCCTCATTTTCAATAACAAGCTGAGTGCAAAAACTTCCAATGTTTCTGCCAAATTTAAAGCCGATATTTTTATTTTTTCATCCAGAAGAATGCTTACCACATACACAGCCACGGATGGACAAGCGGAGGGAGGGACTGCAGAACAGACGGACATTCTAAAAATGATTCTAAATTTTATGCTAATGAAAAAAATATATACTTTATGGAGGGTCTCTGAAGCTTCCTTCCGGGTGTTGCAAACAAAATGACAAAGTGAACATACCCACCATCGAAACGGGTCTAGAAGTATTTTTATCTAATTCCTAAGATTTACTAAACTTTTAACTATGCACTATCATAGAAAAAGTGGAGCTCAGTGTATTGAATGATCTGCTTTGCGAGACGGCCATACTGTCTTGCTTCGTTTAAAATCAAATCTACTTTTCCGATGTTGTGGATTCATCACGTAAAAGGATTCATATCGGAGTTATCCTCGTTGGAAGTAACTGCTACATTGGTTCGAAATATTGCTTGATCAAGCCACAGGACAATTTGATTTTGGTGATTCGAAGCATTTTTTGAAAGTTTGTAATTTTCCGCAAGAATTTAAAAACTTGGAAATCTCCAGCGGCATAATATTTTAATAGACTGTCGCGACTGGCCATAAATTTAAGTGACAGAAGCCATTCATTAAAACCTATATTTGGCAAAAGTAAAGACAATTTCTTTTTCAAAATTGTGTTCAAAAGTGATTAATTTTCAACATTTTCTTTTCTTTGCTTTTTCTCTGTGTGACATAAAAGGAATACTCACTTTAATTAGATTTGTTAGATACTTATCGTACTTTTGCTTTCATATCTACTTACAGGTCGATACTTTCATTCATGTTACACACGGAAATAAAACTTGAGCAAAACTTTCGTAAAACTTTTCATTTCAAACACACATACTGTGACGGGACTAACCTTAGATTTCTACTTTATTTTTGGTTTTTGTCGTTCGCTTTCGCATTCGTTGCGACTTGCGATTCTATGTTTAGCTTTATAAATAAATTTAAACAAAACAAGAATTTTAATTTTAACTTTATAAATAAATTTGAGGAAAAAAACGAAAAATCACGATTTAAAAGAATATTTGGCATTGACTCTGTACATGTTTATTGAGTTTCTTCGATTTTGTAAAAAGAATATTTCTGCGAATTTTGCATTTTTTACAATCACATAAAGGAAAACACAGACAAACACATAATCATACACATCATCTCGATATTTTTGTGTCTTTTTTTTTATTTCGTTATATGAAAATATATTTTCGTTTTTTCATACTTTCCACGATACGTTCGACTTTCTTTTTAGCTCGTTCATCGTTATTTAGCATTATCGACAAGTAGGCAAACCATCCAACGGCTAAGGTGTTGGCAAGAAGTAATTGTAGATTGGGTTGAATTGCAAAAGTGCAAAATAATTGAACGGCCGGCCAAAACACGTAATGACGTTTCATTACAAAAATATATTTCTCACAGATACGTTTTTCCGTATCTGCATAAGAGTTCGCACTTAATATGTCCGATAAGAAAACCAAACCCAAATTTAAACTGGGTGCCAGATAAATTTGATCGCTTATAATCTGCTTCAAAACCGCAAAGGTACGATTTCGTTGTAAGCAAGACCATGGATGCATAATATTGGACCAATAATTCAAGGCTGGTCCTATGAAAAAAAAACCAATCGATGCATATTTAACGGTTCTAAACCATTTAATACTATTCAGGCTGTTTGCACCATCATAATGCTGTGCTAATAAATCTCCAAGACCCATCAGAGATGCTGTCCGACAACCGGCAAGGATGTAGCTGCACAAAGTTTTTACGGCAACAGAAAAAATACTCATCGTACAAGGGAAATGTTTTCAAAATTAAAAAAAAACAAAAATTTTCCAAACATTTTTAAAGAATAATTTCAAAAGGCACCACAATTTAAATGAAATAAATATACTGAGTGAACTGCATGTGACATAAAATGAAAACCGATATATGTACGCACTACAGAATTGAAAAATAATGAACAAAAACCATATTGCGGGCAAGGTTGACAATTAAATACCTTATACCAGTTTAATTAGTACAATTCTTCATTTACTTTCGTAATGAGATATAAACAATTATATTTCGTCTCCATATGAAAGCATAATTTTCATGCGAGCACTTATAGAAAAAGGGCGTCTAAAGCGTGAACGTGGCATGGCCTAAATTTAATTAATTAAATTCTTTTATCAAAGATCTTCTTCTTCTTCTTCTTAAATTATTTTTGTCATAAGGTACTAAAGATGAGACTTTGTTGCCATATAAAGGCTTACCCACCATGAGAACTCTTAAATTGTTGCATTTAATGTTTACGCCAAACTACTATTACGGAGCAATTTTACTGGTACAGTCAATTTTCATGTCAAATTACTATTAGGGACTCAATTCGTGCCACAAAAAATCTAAAATTTTTTATCATATAAATCTTTGCTTCTCATAAAGTGGTTCCACCCGGACCAATTCTGTACGGAATTGAAGCAATTCTGTATAGAATTGAAGCAATTCTGTAAAGAGTGGAACAAATTCTGTATAGAATGCAACCAATTCTATATAGAATGGAACAAAATCTTTATAGAACGAAATCAATTCTGTATAGAATTGAACCAATTCTCTTTAGGAGTGAACCAATTCTGCATAGAATTGAACCAATTCTGTATATAATTGAACCAATTCTGTATAGAACCGAATCAATTCTGTATAGAATCGAACAAATTCTGTAAAGAATGAAACCAATTCTATACAGAATGGAACAAATTCTGTATAGAACGAAACCAATTCTGTATAGAATTGAACCAATTCTCTTTAGGAGTGAACCAATTCTGTATAGAATTGAAGCATTTCTATATAGAATTGAGGCAATTCTGTATTGAATTGAAGTAATTGAAGTAATTCTGCACAGAGTTGAACCAATGCTTTATAGAATTGAAGCAATTCTCTACAGAATTGATTGAATTCCGTATAGAATTCATGGAATTCCGTATAGAATTCATTCAATTCCGTACAGCATTGATTAAATTCCGTTCAGAAATAATTCAGTTCTGGTTAGCTAATATGTAACTACCGATTATCGCTTTGTTTTTTTTTAGACGGTAATTAGTTATTGTAATTTTTGGCCTCATGTACAGTTCTCAATAAATTTTCAATTATTTTGGGTAAATTGTCAATTATTTTCTGTCAACGCGGTAAACGAACGGTATATTAAGTTTGTTTATGTTTTGTTTTAACAGCTAATTTTTTTCTAATAAACGTAACTCTAACAAGATTTTTATGGTAACTTTTCTTGCTTTATATTAAATGGTAATGCAAATTTGTTCAAAGCAAGGATTTGAAGTGACGGGAGAGCAGATTTAATGGCCTAGAGCGGTAATCAAGAGTTAAATGTGGTTAAATGAAACCATTTTATTCACTGTTGTCGCTTTTAAGACAGAAAACGATATCATTGAAGAGTTATACAGTTCTTCTCTTGTGGAAGTGATGCCAAGTTTTTGGTTTACTGATGAAAAAAATATTATAAAAGCAAGAGTAGAAAATTAACTGGTCCTGCAAACAAAGTCGCCCAGAATAGCTGGACTGATCCTATGATTATTCTAATTAATAATCGATCAATCAATGCTCGCAACATATTTTAGTAGTGTTCGCAAAATCATTATCACTTCCATTGTGTAAGTCGAACGCAATTAATAATGAGCTTTAAAACCGCAATTACT
The DNA here is from genome assembly GCA_000671755.1 of Glossina brevipalpis. Classification (NCBI taxonomy): domain Eukaryota; kingdom Metazoa; phylum Arthropoda; class Insecta; order Diptera; family Glossinidae; genus Glossina; species Glossina brevipalpis. Next base: position 1,599,741 of record KK351032.1, read on the forward strand.
TTCAAATCGACTAAATTTGAATTTGCAATGAAACATAAGTTGCTGTCGTTGTTGAAGAACGACCCAAAACATCATGTCATTCTCGTACAGATATTGACGTACTTATAGTCATATTATCATCACTTATAGTCATATTATCATTTAATTAAATTCATTGATAAGTTAATTAAATAATTGTTTATGTGGTTTTCGTTAGCTTAAAACACAAAACAAGGAAGCACTGCTTTAGAACGAAATTTTACAAAAACAATTTTATTTGCTTCCGCAACATACATACATAATGAAACATTTCAAGTTTCGTTACAATATACGAATGATTTCAACGAGATACATATCACACAACAATGACTAAACATTGACTAAATTAAAGCTATACTTTCTCATTGCTTTCGACGATCTCGTATGCGCATATGATGAAGTCTCTTCTCTTTGATTTCTTTTCTCTTTTTTTTCGTAAGTCAAAGCAACATGCTTGCTCTCTCACATCATACTTTTAATGTAATGTAATGCAATGAAAATAGCAAGCAGACAAAAACGAGCGGACATATCGTAATAATCAATTCCAGCGATCCGTTTGTAATAAATGAGACGTGCTTTCGTAGCATCACGAAATACACAACTTCTCAAGATAGATACTTTAATATAGAAACATATGAAATATTTGAAAATATAAGAGATAGCAGATTCGTGAAAAAAAAATAATAGAAATTCTATTGTAATAAAATAATATGTCTATCATAACATCCGCAACTAAAAACATGTTTTTCTTGAAGTACTTTTTTCCAAAACGAGACGCGGCATTACTCAAACAATTTTCATTGTTTTTATTATAATATTTTCTAGTGAAACACGGGGCGGATGTGTGATAAGTTAATTGAAACAGTGTAGTTTTTATGGTCAAATTCTATTTCTTTCATTCAAATAGTCCTCAATGAAGCAAAACACTATATTTTGAAAATTCAACGCTTATTTCACTAGATATAGGAACATAGATTAATAGTATTTTATGTCTTATTTTTTCGAATCAAATTTGTGTCGGATACAATACTTGAAATTGTGCTTAATAATCTTCACCTTCTAAAAAAAAAACATACAAAAAATCTAAAAATTGTTTTCTTTCAGGCTATTAGAGTGGTGTTCCTCTTCAAGTGTTTCGGAAATATCGTATAACGTAATATCGTATATCGTAATATCGTAATATCGTATATCGTAATATCGTAATATCGTATATCGTAATATTGAATGCATTAATTGGCTCCATTGTTGTTATTTTTCATATTTTTCAAGACTTATTTTTTTCTTTCTAACACTTAAAGGTGTATACTTAATAAAGTTTCTCGATATTATTATCCCACCACTTTTCTTTCCTTTCAAAAAAAAGAAGATTAAAAAAAACTCGTATTTAAACCTTTGCCCTTAAGGTGTATTTCTTTTTTTTTTTGCATAAAATTTCTTCTTCTACTTCCTAAAAGTTTAACCAATTACTTGTGAGTTCCGTTTCATTCGTTATTCATTTTTCAATATTTATTAGTAATAATTAATTACAAGATTGCAAATATAAACAATGTAAAGCAAAAACCAACTGTTAAACAACAAATAAAAATAATTCTTCTGCACAAAATTTATTATAAAAAGTTTTTATAATAAATCTCTTGTTATAATGTTGTCACGCGTTCACAGAAGAAACAATGACGAGTCATTGTGGTGGTATTGGTAAAGCTGACAAGTCACCAATTAAATGGAAAGATTCCTTTCTTCCTCAAAGGCAAACGTAAACGTTAGTTGAATGAAAATAAGTGAAAAGAATAAGAGGAAAATACTAAAAGCACACGTAGTACACGACAATGCAACATGTGGCATACTAGGACACAAAATAACAACAATAACAGTAACAGTAAAACGTGATGTCAACAATGTTTAGTTAGAATGAAAGTAAGAAAAAAAAAAAAACAAAAACAAAACGAGATGAAGCCATAAAGTATTGCTGTTGTCTTATTTCAAACGCAACTGAACTACAAAGCAACATAAATAAGAAATATAATGAAATTAAATATAAGATAATAAAATTAACTAAAAATTATATAGAAAAAAAAAAATAAAAAATATTGATCTATTTGTTTTTTCATCTTTTAATACCCATCACTAGCTTTGTGTACAATATTTAGTTGTGAAATTCAGCAAAGACACGCTCAAGCAAAATATCAAACGTTTATATACTCATAAGAGGCGTATATCGTAATAAATTTCAAACCATATCGTTATTCAATTTAACTGCACTTTGCAGATAGTTTCATAAACTATAAAAACCGTATTTATTGTACATTTTCTTTTTTGTGTATTTGTGTATTTAAGTAAAACTGTGGGCGAAGTCGTAGTCCTTTTTAGATGTTTTTCACACTTGAGCAGAGATTTTTTTTAACGACCGAACTTAAATCTTTAAGCTAAAAGCTATTTTTCATTCGTTTTAGCTGCAATTTGGAGAAAAAAGAAATTTTTTTTTTTGGGAAAAGCATTATTAAATTACGTTGATTTCTAAATTTAACGTAACAAGTGCGATAAAGAAAAAAAAATTAGAAACTGAATTTATGCTTTGAGATCGATTCTAAGGTGTGGGACGATCAATAGAGTTTTTGTGCAGTCTTTTAACTCTAGATATAGACACACAGAAAATTTATCGTTATTATACCCGACTTCACTTCTGGTAAAGGGTAACGGGTGGGCTGAAAAGTGCGTAGGCTAACATAGAAAAAAATAATTATTTTTTTAGATAGAATTCGATTTTTTATTCAATATAGTTGCCTTCGAGAGCGATATATCACGTTATAGCGGTCATATAATTCTTCGATACCATTTTTATATTAAGTTTGTACGGATGTATGCCAGTAGGATTTACGATACACCCATCGTTTATTATTCAAAATCATTCTTCAGCATCAATTCAAAACATCATTTTCTGAATCGATTTACGCTTGTCTGTCTGATATCTGTTCATTTATTTTTTATTTTGTTTGTGTTCAGCCTACAAGTCGTAATTTTTGAGATACTTTGATGAGTACACAAACGTATGTTGACCCAATAAACGCTATTGAAAATGAATTGGATCGGATCACTCGTGCGATCACTCCCCATACAAGACCTTATTTGAAAATAGTTATTATAGGGAAAAAAATTGCAATTTTCCAATTTTAAATAAATAAAATTCGACTTCCATAGTAATTTTGAAAATTTAGATAGGTTTGCTCGATTTTTTGAATGCCTGCCCAAATATAACCATTCATATCAAAAATAACCCTTTATATGGCAAAATGATCTGATTTTTATATTTCATAATAAAAACTGAAACATAATAGAAATTTGATTACAAATTATCTCATCATCAAATTTGGAACAAATAGGTCCATTTTTTAAATCTCATTTTATATAAGCGCTGTTGCCGTAGGAAATCATTTTTTATACGACAAAAGATCTAATTTTTAATATTTCATGATGAAAATTGATCAATAAAAGCAATTTAACGATAACAAACATAGATCAGATGCGATGATGGGCGCCACCTTCTGTAATAAGTCTTAAGCTCTCAAGCTCTTATGTGACAGATGCCTTACTACCAAATCATTATTTTACCTGGTCTCCTGGCTTGAAAGCTAAATACCAGGGTCATTAAAGACAGACTAATTCCAAGGGACGTTAGTCACCGTCCTCTAGGCTTTGGAACAATCCCCACAAGGGGGGCTCCTCAACTCCTGAAGTACCAGAACAAACACCTATGGGTACAGACCTTTGTTTCCCTCTGGTCAGAGGGTTAATCCAGCTCATTATTCCAACAACCAACCACGAAACTCCCCGAAGGGCCGTTCCCAGCGATCAGGCAGTAAGGCATTCTCTAAGTTTGTAGCCGTAGCCTACATAGTACAAAGAGCTTCCTCACTCGGGCACCTGATCCCCGTGGATTTATTTGTTCACTTTAATCCAAGTGTACTGATTCGGATGTGAACGACTCACTGCCTAATTTTCCTGATTATTTTGTACTGGGAAAGACATCGACACATTCAGCATACGTTTTATGTGCACCCAGTTCTATTACTACCTCGAACAGTCATAGATATCAAGTAATAAGCTACAAGATATTAAGACCTAAATAGTAGAGAACTATCGGGAAGAGAAGACATCTAAAACTAGATACAACCCTCGAGCTTCTGCATACAACCAGAAAAATACTCGTCACCGGGAGTTAGCAGTTAAAACCTTAATCTCAATTAGCCGTCATGGAAGAACCAAAGGAAACCATGACGTTTATGGGTAGGACCACGAAAAGGTTGAGATTCGACCGTTTATGTTCTGTGCACTCAGATATTAAGTATAATAATGTAGGGTACTAAAGTGTCGCCTATGGCCGATTATAATGTCTTTGGATAAAATTTTTTTAAAATGGAACAGTATTGAATTGAAACTTTTGATTACAAATTATCTTATTATTATTATATTATTTGTATTAATGAAAATAGAACTTAATGAAATAGAACTTTCGAGGCATTGTTTTCCTTACTAAACTTAAGTGCCAAAATTTAATCAAGAATGAATAGGCATATACCGGGAATGGGCACAATATAATATAAACACCTGACATATATATTCAATATTCATTTATTAATAATATGTTGAGTCACCACTGAGGAGCATCCGTTGTACTGTTTTCGTCGAAATACTATTATTGAAGTGAATGTTGAGTTCTGCTCTCTTGACCTTTGAATACATATGCACAATGCAAGATGTTTATGCATATATTGTATTCGCAGCTGTTAAAAATAGGTTTCCAAACTGAAGAAGTCATAATGTTAGCACAAGACACGTCCAACCTTTGAAAATCTTTTTAATTCGTTTATTCCTTCAAAAAATAGAAAGGGCTTTAAAACTCTTACTTTAAATCCGATTTTCTTTAAAAAGAATAAATTTAGAATCTGTAAAATACTTTTTGATCATTTATATCGCGAGTTACTCTTATTAACAACGCTTTTCCAATTTTCTTTATGCTTATGGAAGTGGGGGGAAGTGATTATAAAGTTTTGTTCTTTGAGTTTTGTCCTGCATTGCGTTACTCTTATTGTGTTGCAGGCTTCAAATTTACTGTTACCGGTGCTGGCTTTATGGTTTGTTTGTCTTTATTTTACCCTTTTGCTTTTTTGCTTTCTTTGCATTTATTTGATTTAAGAAGTAATTGTCCGCATATAAATTATGTGTATGGTGTAGTAAGAAAGATTAACTTAGAGTCGAGACTGACTGTCTAAACGAATGAATTCCTGTCCTGTTAAATGCCAGCATGAACTCTCGACTTGTGATGTTCTTTTAAAAACGCGCGCGCTTAAGAAGAAAAGAAACAAAGCAGAAAAAAAGTTATTAAATTATCCTTATTATTGGCGAAAACGTTTACTTTTTTAATTCATTATACACTTTAAAAGCGAGTGCTTTTCTCTTTCGCTGTTGTTACGTTACGTTAGTTAATGTTGCAATAAAATCTTTGACGCGTTAAAAACTGTTTTTTATACCGACCAATCAACTCAGAGGTGGTAGGTAGATGTGTTAAGCTTCTCAAACATTTAAAATGTAAATTAGTAAGCATTCAAGATCATACATAAATGAAAGCATGAATATTCAAAGCGATCTTAAATTTTTTCTTTTTATTTTTATTTTACAAAAAACGATTAAATTCATGTATAATTTCGTTTGAATTGAACATTTAGAATCAGTTGAATCTCTGTACATTGTACATCAATCCCGTAAAGTAAAGACTAGTGAACCTTTCGAGCAAGAGAAAACGTAATTTTTGGGAATTATTATGAGAAGCCATATGGAATCCACAGTTCGATTGTAGTCAGTGCTAATCGGGAGAAGTAATGTTTATTGCTAACAATCGGGAGGGTAGCACATTCCACGTTAGTGTTGTTAACGTTTTCTAGCCGAGTTTTGCTATATGGAACCGAATTTTTTCATGCTAATAACGATAGCCCAGAACTTTTGTTATGTTTCACCAACTTTTCGTCCAAATTTCACCATTAAATGTTGGCAGTGCTCCATAATGATGGCTCTATTGAGTCGAAATAAACGGTGCCATTGTCTTTGCCGTGCCGACGTTTTTTTACCGTACCGTCTTTTTTGCCGTACCGTTGTTTTTACCGTGCCGTTGTTTTTGTCGCGCCGTCGCTTTTACCGTGTCGTCGCTTTTTGCGTGCCGTCGTTTTTACCGTGCCGTTGTTTTTGTCGTACCGTCGTTTTTTTTGCCGCGCCCTCGTTTGTTTGCCGTACCGTCTTTTTTGCCGTACCGTCGTTTTTACCGTGCCGTTGTTTTTGACGTACCGTCGTTTTTGCCTTGAGACCTTAACTTTTGATTAAATCCTTTGCAATATATTAATATATCGGCTCGCGATGACGCTTAACTTGGCTGTTAGAGCTCATCTCACATTAATCCATGAATATATTTCTTGAGTGCGTAAATAGATTACAATAATAATAATAACAAAAAAGATATTTTTTTATATTTTTTTTTTTTCACATTTTTTTTTTTTTATATAAAGTCATAAGTTTTTATTGCTTTTTGTTATTTTCATAGATAAATCTAAATTTTTCATATAAAAAATTTGAAAATGTAAGTACTCTTATCTGCTTTTCTATTATATGACTAAGAGAAGAATTAAAATTCAAGTAAAATGATTTGAGAAATTTTATGCTTTTCAATCATTGAGTAAATTGGTCACACTGGCAAGTTATTCATATTCTATAAGTAACGTGTTATTGTACAAAAGGAGCTGAATGTTGAAAGCAAAAAAAAAAAAAGAAAGGAATTCTAATGTACATGTGTACACGCATGCATACACACTACGTATACAATTATAGGGAATGAAATTTTCTGGAATTTTTTTTTTTTTTTTTAAATATCCACTTGAATGCTTTTAAGATGAAATAAATCATTTTATTGCAAATAGTACTTGTAATTGAAACTCACTATCTTCCTTCTTTCCTTTCTATCATTATATTCCCTATTGCCTTACATCGTCTCTTTTCATTCACCCTCTCTCTCTCTCTCTAGGTCTCTCTCTCTTTCTCTCTCTCTCCCTCTCCCTCTCTTTCCATAGACTCCGTTATGCCCACATACAAAAACTACAGGCTAAAAAAAGCTGAAAGTACTTAAAGCTATAAAAAAAAAGACGGAGAAATAAGGTATATATGATAGAGAGCTTGTGCAAGTATAAAGTGGATAGAAAAGAAGTTAAATATAAAATGTTTTAAAATAACTTCAAGGATATTAACATAATAATAAAAAAAAAAAAATGATTTAATTCAAATCAATGGACAACGAATTCTATATTCTTTATTATAAGTAACAACAAATTTTATAGTATTTTTATATAGAAATTAAAAAAAAAAAAGATTCTGAGGTGTCAGAAATGCTTTTCTTTCAATCTTTGTAATGTTTTACGTATAATACCAGGTTCTGTTGACGGTGAACAGTGAGCTACTAACGCTGAGCTCAGCTGGTTCCATAAAATCCATTTATTATCTTCAAATATTTCATCCCTGGTACTAAAATCAATTTTCTTTCTTTTCTTCGTTTTCTATTTTCCTCATTTTTACGTGCTAAGATAATAAATTATTGTTATAAGGTTATAATAAATTAATAAATTATTGTTATAAGACTTAAGCAACGAATGCCTATCGAGTAAGTTTCTAAGATTTCCCGGAAAACAATAAAAATTATAATTGATTAAAACAAATACGAAGGTCCGATACGTTACAAATGAAGCTTCTTGTACAGAAGAAGCCCTGAACGACGACCCCAACTATAAATAACCCGTTTTTTTCGGACAATTGCAATTTTCAGTAGAAAACAAACGTATGCCCATCAATGCGCAAGCTCTTCCGAAAATTAGAGATTGAGATATAGACAACGACAGAGCAGACGCCTCTCAGAATTACTAACCCTGTTTGCAGAATTGGTTCAAATATCATTTTTATCATTTTGTTGCTCATTTAAGAATTCTGCCAAATTATTTGGTATTTTAAGAGTGTCCAGGATTTCAATATTGTCATCCATTTTAGATTCATGCATCTACCAGGGACCTTTTTGGAATCAGCTCAGGTATTTGCAATATTGGTAGTCGAACTTAGTTTAAGTTTAATAGGAATACTTATCGTAAGCTGAGATATAAGTAAATTTTGAATGGTTGTTTAGTTTTAAGAAAAGCGGGTTCGATTACCAATATTTCATTCCAATTTTCTCTTTTAAATCTTTTGAATCGAAAATACGCATGCGCGAACTAGAATTGCGAAATAGTTCATTTGTTGTGCGAAACCGATTACTATCAGCTATCAATTGACTGTCGAGGGCACACTAATTCATGGCCTCAAATTTAAGTAATCCATAGCAAAAATCATTCCGCTGAGTAGTACTTAATATCGTAACGTATCACCGAAAAGTGAAAAAGAGCTATTCGCCACTTTGATGAAAGTGAGCTTGTTGCGATAAATACCTTAAAGACATTTGACAGAGAGTCTAGCATGATGCTCTTATCTCCAGGCTAATTGCTTTTGGCGTCGACGACATTTTCTTTCCATTTACATCGACTTTCCTAAATGGTTGTTCGATAAGAGTTGTAGTCGACGGATTTACTTCAAATTGACTGCAAGTCTCTGTTCTTTCTCATTCACCCTTCCTTGCGTTCAGCAAACAATCTTTTTTGCGCGAGAGAAAATTTATTAATCGTGTCACTCATTTTCGTTCTTAAAGAGACAACGCGGCACCGAGATACACGATAAAGCTTGAGCGATGAATGACACGCTTAATCGAGACCTTATAGAAATATCAGAATGGGGTCGATCTAATAGGTTAATTTCTCTTTAATACCTCTTAACGTGTAGGAGAAGTGACTTATAACTCTCTCCTTTGGAAGAGTCCAGCAAAGAAGATTAGACATCCCTTACTACTATAGAATGAGAATACAAAATGACATCTATCTGGATAACGCATGTATTTAAGGTACTTAAAGAACCAGTCAAGGTCTTAGGTTTTTTAAAAAATTGTAAGAAATACTTCATTGCACTTTTACTTCCACTCAACTTGCATGGATTATATCCGACCAAAATGAGAATGTAACTGGCATGTGTAGGTGAGCGCTTTGAAATCTTACTTGGAATTCGTCCACCACGCACAGCGAAAGGCTAAGACGTTTATGAGCGAAGAAAGTGTTTCCAAAACTCTCAATACCCTTGAGAATCGACTTAAATTTGGGTGCCTAGTTCTTATATATAGACACATCCGGTTCAAGTGCTTTACAGAGACAAAAGAAAAAATTTTTTCAACCAACTATCACCATTAGCAGGACTCTGTGGTTTACTCAGTGTTACCATTCGCTCATTCTGGAATTGCTTGCATGTCACAAGATACACTATCGCGATTAGTCGATCTTCAAGCACATTGCCTAGCAGTGATCTTTCCCACTGTGACCAATGTTGCCACTTTGAAGTCGAACGCTCCTCCTCTACTCCTTTATTCATGCCCTCTGTAGATATGACTGTACCTCCATGTGTAGGCACGAGTGCCTTCTAATAAAAAAAAATTATCAAAATCTTACAGTTGAAGATATAGCGATGGGTGCCAAAATGCTAAACCATGGATTAGCAAAAAACTGCCAAATCTGGTAAAGAGGCAAGAGAGAAAAATGAATCTGAAAATAAATCTTGTTCGTTTAACAATTGACGCAGACTATAGAAGAACTTGATAGAAAAAAATCTTATTTCTTATTAATAGAGAATTTCAGTATAGTTTTCTGAAATATTTTGTACCCGATGCATTGTCCATATATTACATAAACTCTCCACTTCAGTAAGAAGTGTCAAAGTCCGTGTGATGTGCGTTATTTACAAATTTTGAAGTTTTTTTTTCTTTTGCATTTTATTTAATTTTTAATTTAAAATTTTCTTGTTTTGTTTTCTATTTTACTTGTGCATAAGTTTTTATAATTGAAGAACTTAAAACACTTCTTTTATTAGAAAAACAAAAGACTTTCACAATATTGAAAACTATCAAAGCCTTCATAATTGCAAAATCAAGTAGCAGCACAATATTTGAAGCAACATCTCATAGGAAAAGAAAGCAAAGTTTGTTCAACTGTATATATATATATGTACATGTATAGCTTTAGATGTATGCATATACAGTTGTATATAGATGTACATACATAGCTGTATATGTGTACGCATATTCATGCAATTACCAAATAAATAATTGGGGACAAAGCATAAAAGCTTGAAAGTTGAAAAAATAAAAATTAAAAAAAAAAACCGAAAAATACAGTTTATATGTGTTTTCAAAATTAAAACTTTTCTCGGAAATTATCATGAATTTTGCATCCATGCATAAACCTACAGCAAAGCAAGTTTGCAAAAGTACTTATTGGTAAATATTCATTAGCCCGCTCTCTAGTATTAAAATGACACTCTATGACCAAACCCTAGTCTGTTACAAGATTAACTAATAGGGTTCTAAATCGCGTTGTTATGTAAATGTTTTCCAAGAAGATCACCCATTACAATCTACTATTAGTTATCGAAGCTGCTAATGTGATGGAAACTTCCCGATCCTTCGGTGATGTTTTATAGTAGTACTCTCTGTGCTAAAATATATTACACATTTAGTAGTGATAGACATATCGCTGTAAAGGAGTCGGATTCAAATTTTGTACGAGTCGTGAAATTTTTAACGATCAACCGTATTTTACTACCGTTAATAGCTCCAAACAATTAACTGCCGAATATTAAGTTTATATCACCATCCTGCAAGTAGTCACAAACGGGGTCCATAAAGTTTTTCCTAAAGCATTGAGTGTTCTGTACACACACGAATCTTCTACCTCTTCGCGGTTCTAGCTATAAACGTCATGGATTAATTTACATGAACATATGACGGCTAAAAGAAGTTTAATGTTCCAACGACCGATGTCCGCTAACGAGTATCTTTCGCATTGTAGAAGGAAAGCTTCTTCGAGGTTCTAGCTATAAACGTTATGGATTAATTTAGATGAACATATGACGGCTAAAAGAAGTTTAATGTTCCAACGACCGATGCCCGGTACCCGGTATTTTTCACATTGCATGATGTAAGCTTGGGAATTGTGTTTCTATTTTATATGACTTCTCTTCCCGGTAGATCTCTGCTATTTAGGTCATAACAACTCTAGTAGTTATCTATAACTGATTGAAGTAATATTTGCTCTGGTAGCACTAGAAGCGTTGCTAATAGTGTCGATGTCTTTCGAAGTACACAATATTCCTTAAACTTAGATGGTGGAAGTTCGCTTTCGTGTAGTGCAGAACCACTAAAGTGAACAACTAAAATCTCATGAATCAGGTGCCCAAAGGCGGAAGCTCTTTGTGTTATGTAGGCTACGTTAACAAACTTAGAGAATACCTTATTGCCTTCGGGGAGAATCAAGGTGGTTGTTGGTAAATGGGTTGGATTAATAACCCTCTGACCAGAGGGAAAGTGTGGACTGTGCCAAGTGAGTGTTTCTTCTGGTGCCTTAGGAATTGCGGGGGCCCATTGGGATTATTCCAAAGCTCGTAGGTTATCGTTCGCTGAAAATAATCCAGTGTTTAAGTACACAGTGAGTTTAAGCTTCAAAGCGAGTGCTCACGTAAATAATAATAGAGATCTGTGCAAGATGAAAGGGCTGTGTCTATGACCTTTCAAGTACTTTTTAAATCCCAAAGATAAGATAGTAAGATGGTCTTTCCAAAGAGCCAACTAAATCCACGGGGATCAGATTGCCGTAGAGAGAGTTTGCGTTTTGTAAGTATTGCTCGCCCAATGCACTGCTTGGAGAATATTCTTTCGTCGGATCGTTGGATACGACCCATCGGGAAGAATCGTGGTAGTTGCGAGATGCTCTCGCCAGACAAAAACCAGGACCGTGAGATTGAGCTTCAAAGCAGATGCTCTCGTAAATAATAATAGAGATCTGTACACGTAGTTTGCACTGTCTTGTTCACCATACATATCTCTGAAATTTTGCGGAATCGTAATATTAAAATAAAACTATTCCGTCGTTAAGTTCATCGCTTGCAATTTATCAACATCAACGTCTTCTCTTAGTATCACCTATAATACATTTTTATAAGCTGATCGAGATATAACGTTCAGCTTTTTCCATGAATTTTACATCACGACTTCGCTTATCTCTGCGGAGAACAGGCTAGTACGGAAACTGAAGGTTTTATACCTTTTAATATACACGAATTATCATAGGATTCCTCGAACACTTAAACTCCCTGACTGACAGATTGTGTTCAAAATGTCCGAAGTATTTCTGCATAGTGTTACCACACACACATACAACTTATAGAAAAATATTTTAGTCACATCACGTAAGAAGTTCTTTAAAATGATCATTTCCGATTGTGTGTGTGGGTAGTGGATATTTAAATTAACTAAAACACAGTACAGTAAAGTACAGTTATGTCGTAGTAAGATCGGGGTATCGATAAATATTTTCGTAAAATATTATTAAAAATTTCATCTATACTTGCCCACGTTTAGCGTACGCCGAAAAAGAAAAACAACTCTAAACACAATATCAAAGAGAATGTTCGTAGCAAAAAATGATGCGTAGACTCAATATTATTACATATTTGCATATTTTTCTATGAATTCTTTTAAAACTGTTTTATCCATTGCAAGTTTTTAGTTTTTCTCCCTTTGAATATTTCGAGCATTTGTTGCTTTAATTTGCACCATAATCACATACATATTTTATATATAACGCCCGAAAACTTTGCCCCAATGCTTCACATGTTATCTTAACTCATTATTTCTGCCTGTCTCACAACAGAAATGCATAATATATCCATATAAGTGGATGTACGCACACATGCATATATATACACACATATATATATATGTATAAATAAAACAGAAATTTATGCATACAACCAAAACAGACCGAATGAATAGCTTCGACGCGTTTTTTTTTTCTTTTTATTACATCCATCATCACAAAAGTATGGATGTACACTAATTATATCATGCAACTTGTAACACTTGGAAATAAGTATCATCGACCTCCTAAGGATATGTGTATACGTTATTGAAAAGAGCGATTTAGCAGATCTGTCTTATTATTCAATGTTTTCATTAGTCAGAATGGAAAATTGAAATTTGATGTATATCAGGTGTAGAAATTAAACCTAAGCGCATTTCTTAAGAGATCACATTCTTTTTGAGCATTTTTTACTTGTACACGTAAAGATACTACTTCGCTGACCATTATAAGTTTTACCACTGAACTATGTACAATATAGTTTTTGAAGAAAAATGAGAAACATCACTTTTTCTATTTCATTCGAAGGATAGTACTGCGCTCAATTCGGTGATAAAGAATAATAATACGATATCTAAGCGCAAATAATTATACTGCAGACTAGGGGAGATTAGATTAGATTCCACAATAAAATTGAATACACTTGACCTTGCAATCGGGGAGAGTCGGTATAAAAACCTTACCAAACGTAAATATGGAAGAAAATCAGTCGAGAAATGAAGGCAATATGCCAAAAGACATGATATCATGATATTCAGTTCGAAATGTTCTTCAGTCTTCGCCTAAAAAGTATCAGTAGAAGTGCTGAACAGTAATGTTCTGCACTTCCCGCAATATTCAACAGACACTACTGCTTACTCTTTTACTCTGTTTTGAATCGGTGACTTATAGTTTATCTCGGTTTTAATTTTTAAGGTGATGTTTTTTAAGAAAATGACTAAATAGACAGATAGCCTTAGAGAAACAGTTATTGTTTTTGTTTTCGGTAAAAAATTTACATTCTAACAGGAAAACGGAAAAAATGTGTAGTTAAAGGCGGATAATACTACAAATAAACTATTGTTTACCTATAGGTAAATTATTGTTTACTTTTTGTCTACCTATTGTTTACCTATTGTCTACCTATTGTTTACCTATTGTCTACCTATTGTCTACCTATTATTACCTACTATTTCAGCTCTTGAAATTAGCGCATTTTTTCATTAAATAAAAACGGACTGTAGGGATAAATTTTCACACCCGATATATTTATGGTACAAATTTCAAAATGGGCTTTATTGGCTAGCAGTTATGGCCATGTGATTGAAAAAATAAGATTACCTCAAGAAGAAAATCAAAATTACTACACTTTCAATGAATAATTCAATAAATTGATATTGATAGCAGCTGCGGAGCTAAAAATCGGCCAAATATACTCATTTCATTCATCGTTTGATATGTGATCGATGCACCCATTTAAAAAGCTAAGCAAAGAATTTTATATCACTGCTAACATTGGAAGCAAGATAGAAATAAAAATGAAAACCTTTGTAACGCATAAAATCGGTCTCAATACTAAATTATATATATGTGTATATATAAATATATTGATGCGTGTGAGGTATCTAGGATTCGTTTAAGCTCGAATGACTTTTTTGTTTATTCCGTAATTGAGTTTTATTTTTACCTTCAAGCAATATGCTCTTATAGCTGTGTATGTATACATTTAATGGTGTGGTTGAGCAGTATTGACACCTAAAGGTCGGCCAGGGCTTTATGCTATCGCTCGCCTCTTTAATTTAAACTAAAACAAAAGTCTGAAATGTACACAATAAGAATAATGCCGCAACTGTGTATGCCTGTACACCTACAGATCTTTCACTGAAAAATTATGGCGTAAATAAATGCATGAATAAAATAGAAAGGCGCGCTTAAAGCCGTATTATTTGTTCATCTTTTTGCTTTCATTTGGTTTTAAATTAAGAAATTGTAATTAATGTGTATTTTCTCTTTATATTTCTTTGTCTCTTTCTTTTAATATTCAGATCAAAAGATTAGAAAACTATTATACAAATCGTAACTGATTTAATATTTTCCGGTATTAAAACTGGATAAATAATTTAAAAAACAATTATTTGAAAAAAATTATTTGAAAAACAATTATATTTGAAAAAAATTGTTCGAAAAAATTAATGATCTTTCACGTCACCCATCACATTTAAAATGAATACTTTCCGAATTATTGAGTTGATAAGAATGTTTTCACCCTCCACATGCACGTGTGATTATTTTGAATGCTTTCTACGAACGTTAAGATTCTTGCGTTTCTTCTTTCTTGATATTCATCAAGTTTTGGTTGGATTAGACGATTTGTAGCTTTTAGTTTAGTTGAAATGTCATAGATCAAGGAAAACATTCAAGGCGTATTTTCATCAAAAACTAAAACATCATTATACCCTCCATTGTCTGTGGTACATGCGAATGCTTGCAGCACTTAGAATAGCTTAAGATAGACAAGCCTTTTATTATACCGTGCGTTTAAAAAAAGGGTTTTTTATGTTACGAAAATTGAGATCTCTAATAGAAACTAACTGTAGAAACTAATATTTGTTTGTATAAACTATGTATGCAAGATTTGGATCGGGTAGACCATTCTTTACACCGCCACTCATATAACTATTCCAACGAAAAGTAAACCTTTCTATGAAGAAAAAGTCTGATTTTTAATATTTTATGATGAAAGCTGGTCCATAATAGTAATTTGAGATTTTTAAAATAAACTGAATCAAAATTTGGATAGGATGGGACCATTTTTTTAAGCACGTCCTTTGTAAATGCTTCTGTGGTAAAGAGGTCTAATATTTTCTTATTTGATAATATGAATGACTGTTTTGTGTGAACTATGTATGTCTATTTTTCAGAATTCATCACAGAGTTCTCGTGAAAAATACCTTTTATATTATAAAAAGATCTGAAATTCCGCATGTTAAATTTTAATTGCACCAAGCTTTGGTTCATTTGGTCTCTTGTTTGGCTACACCTCATACGAGTTTTCATTAAAGATAAGCTTTAAGATGACAAGAAGGCCTAATTTGTAATATTTCATGGTGAAAATCGGTTCCTAGTAGTAATCAGACATGAAAATTGAGTGTAGGGGATTTGGACTACTTACATCTAATTTTAGACTCATTAAACAGAAGTTACAAGCTTTAATAATTCATAATGAAAAATGATCCGTGATAGTAATTTGACGTACAAATTAACTGCATCAAATTTGAGCCTCAAACGCCTATTGTTTAGACCTTCTCCCGGCCCCCATTAGAGATTTCAATGCAAGTAAAACTTCGTCCGGCAACAACGCTTAATTCTTAGTATTCTATGACAGCAACTATTGAAGACTAAGATATTTGACAGAAAAATAATTTGCTAAATTTGGACCGCGTTAATTCACGGTTTAAATCTCTCTTCTCCAACAAAGACGTCTATAAAAAACATACCTTAACATGGAAGCAAGGTACAATTTTTGACAATTTATTACGAAAGTTAATGAAGGTCTTTTGTGTGACTTGCGTTGTGAAGTATTTAAAGGCCGTCCTTGACCAACTATATTGTTTTTACTTGTTTTTCTTACATTTTAGGTGAATATCGTAAAATCAAGTGTGTGCTACTTTCATCGATCACTATTTGATCGATCAAAATTGAACCAATTGATATACCTTGCTTTTGAAGGCAACTTTTTCCAACGTTAAGAGAGCTTTGCAACAAATGAAATAAATGGTCAAGGTTCCGATTTTGTGATGAATGCCTCAGAATTCTCAAAATTTGCGGAGTAATTAAAGATCTGCTCGATCCGGCATTGTTCATCCGAACACGATGCGTTTTTAATATTAAAATTACCAGAGCAGAAACGATCAAACATTTTGCGTGCTGTTGATTCTAATCGAGCGTGTTCGCTAGGAAAGTTTTCAAATCCCTATGAAGCAGTATCGTTTTCACTGGAGTGAAATAATTAAATATAATAAATTTTATCAGAATATTAAATTGTTTTCAGAACACAATTACTTTCGAATTAATAGATATATTGTCTATGGACTCTTCTCTTACCTAGGTTTAAGGCTCGACTGTGTTATTATAAGATTAGTGTTATCAAATTTATAATATTATAAAGGAAAAATCAAGTTTGTAAGCTATGACTAAAGGCATCTATTGCACAAAACGCCACGAACTTTTTCTTCGACATAATAATACAGCATTTTGCACGAAACGCCACGAACTTTTTCTTCGACATAATAATACGCCCTTTTTTTGGTTATTTTCACGTTTATAAGCTGCGCCTAAAGCCACCAATTGCACAAAATGCCACGAACTTTTTCTTCGACGTAATAATACGCCCTTTTTTGGTTATTTTCACGTTTTTAGGCTGCGCTTAAAGCCATCTACTACACCAAGACGCCACGAACTTTTTCTTTTCCCCCGAAAGTATAGTCTTTTTTAAGTCTTTTCAATTGTACATGCTACGGCTCTTCTGTACTTAATGCTATATATGAACGTGTTATGTATAGTTTTAATCATTTATATGTTATATTGTTTTCATATATTTCCTCATCCTAAACCCGAAAGTTAGTGAAAATCATGAAAATATCAACCACAATTGAATATAAATTTTCCTCCGTGTATGCATGCTATCACATTTGCTTTTAAATTATTATTCATTGAATTTTTGCTCAACATTAAAGCCATAGGGTATTCCTTTGTTGATCAAAAAGAAAAAAAAAAAGATAAATTGTTTTTTTCAAAACTTCATTTTCATCCATTGAAGAAGAGAAAAATTGAATTTAATTTAGTTAAAAATTCTTTTACAAAATAATAGTTTTGTTTATTTGCTGCGAAAATGAAACACTTACACGCATAATAAAAGACTTTATGATAATTGAAACTTGAAGAAATCATTGAAATGTTAAATAAAATAAAAATAAAATTTACAAAATTATGGCAAAGAAGAGAGTTCGACAGTTTATGAGTAAGTTTTGTAAGTGTGCGTATACAGAGAAGAAGAGTGAACAAGAATGTAACAAACAAAAGGAGAGCTCAACGATAATTGCTTGTCTTTCGTTCTTTCAGTGTATTCTTGTGTCGTAATTTTGCAATTTTTATTTCAACCATAAATAAAATTCATTGAGAGGATAATTGCTATAGCGAAAGTAACTGTTATACGAAAGTATATAAAAAATGATTTATTTTTTTTTTAGCAGAGATTTTGTTTTGAAAGCGAATTATGTAATTAAATGGTTTCTCGGAAACTAATTTATCTTTGCATCAAAAATGAAGGCTACAAAACGAGACTAAGAGACTCGAGACTAATTTCAAACACAATTCTATTGAATCAAATCATGGAATTTCTAAAAAAATATTTTGTTATAACTAATTATCTTCGAATTTCAAAAAAAAAAATTTAAGTACAACACAAAAAAAAACAGAAAAAGAGAAGAATATTACAAAAACAAAACCCTTTTAAAAAAAAAAAAAGAAAAAGAGAAAAATATTACAAAAACAAAACACTTTAATCGCATCAAATTTCAAAAATTAATTAACTTCATTGTCACCATCATCAGCACCGTCATCGGGTTGACGAAGTATACGCTTAAATGCACATACACAACCTAAGCTAAATACCAACACTTGTAAGATTTCGTCTACCTTTTCGGTTTGACCAATTGTTCCTTTCTTAATATCTCAAGCACTGACGTTAATGACTTCAAATCAAATATTGTGTGTTTACCAAAGTGAATCAAAATTATTTGTACGACTTAGAAGTCTTAGTAAATAGATTTGCACTGTTCTCTTTGCTCTAGTAATGAAACACATCACAGTTGGGCTGCTTACATAGGTACAATGTAACGAGGAAATTACGTTCCATTGCTTTGTAAAACATAAGGGTAAGGGAAGCATGTTCACCTACTTACATAGACAGAACATAGCGAGGAAATTATGTTCCATTGTTCCGTAACTTCTAAGGGTATGATTAGAAATTTTGGGAACCTGATTTCGTTATGCGTTCATCTCAAGATTTTTGTATTTATATATATGCGAAAGGCTTTAAGCAAAGCTAGTTTTTTGTGAAAACATTATCAAGCCAAATAATAGAAACTTATGTTTTAAAAATATGAAGAGAAAGAAATTACTTCACACCTTTTTATTTCAGTAGAAGTGACTTAAGCCTAAAAGGCAAGATTGTGCAGCAAATGAGTATACCTGGATCAAAGCCTCTAATATTAATTGGTCAGTGAGTGCCAGCACAAGGACATCGACATCTCTGTTCTTGTAGTGATCACGACACTATCTAGCATGTTTCGTTGCCAGTGGATTAAATACCTCAAGTATGTCGAAGCACTTCTAGAATGCCTTTTGCAATCGTCAGAAGTATAGGAAGGATAGAAATACAGAAGAGAAGAATAATTAAATTAATCCACAATCAAATCTTAATTGAGAATAAATATAATCTTCAAGTCTGTAAGAGAATATTTCTGTTGTATGGGACATGCAGGAACGTGCGGCGGCATGTAGACTCCTATCATGTATAGGGCTTTTTCAGTCCACAATGCATAAAATTTTTAAATAAATATTTGATATGCTGATAGGCGCCGCTAAAACTATTTTGATGTTTAGAGCTTCTTTTCATAGATATTTCTTAATTTTTTTTTCTCTTAGTAAGCGATAACTCGTGGCTGTCCCCAATATATGTACACGATATTGATTAGAAAGAATTTGGGGGATGAGAAAAACATGGGACGTGGCCGCAGCTTAGTGTAAGAATATTCATGCTCATGATCTCTCTATTTTTCGAAGGACAGATAATGTTTCTAATATTTAACGTAGAACTTTGCCCGGTGATACACGGTTTAAATAATTAGCCATTAACTGGAAGTTGTAGAATTCTCGTCAATTAGAAGTTTCTATTACTCCTGAAATACGAGAACGCAGTCATGGCTGTGGACTAACGTCTCCTCCCTTGGTAATCTGGGTAACCTAAATATAAATCTTTACTTAATGCTCTCGCGGTTTTGTGCTAATAATAGTCGGCACGAAATTTTCCGAAGTTCCGAAGTTAGTTATTACTGAAAAACCAACGGAATGAAAAGAAAACTACCGCAGGCGCTGGATATTTGAGTTGCATCACAACTTTTTATAAACCGAAACGTCAGTACTCTCTAGGCAGTACATAGTTACAGTTATCTTTTGTTCGTATATGCAATGTAACCCACAAATTATTACTACCGTTCACCAAAGAATTTCAAAGTCCGCGGAGGTATATCGGCACAGACAACAACCATGTTCTCAGCTCAATCATTACTGCTTAGATTTATATTACTCTAATCACTCATATCACTCTGTCTTCTCATATCGTGGACCTTCTTCGTAGTAGTGTGACTACTACTAGAAGAGAGGTCTTCTTGAGAGAGAGACGACAGCCATGTTCTCAGCTCAATGAGTACTGCTTACATTTATATTAATCTAATCACGCTAAACTTCTCATATCGTGGACCTTCTTCTCAGTAGTATGACTACTACCAAAAGAGAAGTCTTCTTAACAGAGACGAAATTGCTTTCGATATACCCCGTACTACTCTATGGTGTGTTTAATGTGGCCGAAATCTACGAAAGACAAATGAGAAGAGACAAATGATTAGGATAACCCAAAAATCTTAACGTGAATTAGAACATCTATATACAGTTAATGACCCTGCCTATGCTGATTTCCTATTTCGTCATCATGAATGAAGAGCACTACAGATTAATTTTAACAAATTTTTTATGGACTATTTTTGCTGAGTTATTTGAAGTAATTGATCTACAGTAATAGATCAGATTTTATTTATGCATTAAAAGAAAATATATATATATATATATATAAATAAATCGTTGGGGTTTCCAACTTCTTCGCTCTCTCTAATAGAGTTTTCCCCATTCGATTTTAGCTTAGCACTAGGGTTTACTGCTGATGGAAGCAAACACATAAGAGTATTTATCTTAATGGTATGGATTACCGCTTATGTCAGTCATCCTAATGTCACCTAAAGAACTTAGGGAGGTGTAATATGGACCAAAACGAGAGCACAACTTTGATTCTTACAATTGATATCGTCTAAGTTAAGCAATTGTAGTTAAAAGCAATTAAATAAAATAAAAATTTATATTAACCAGTAGTTCCTTCTAAAATTGTAACAAAATCGAATCAGAAAAACTGAGAAAACTTTTTGTCTCTCCATACTACTCATACCTGTCGTCTATGTCGGTCTATTCATCCGTCTCTTCAGATCAGGTTTACGCCCTACAAATTTTCTATAGAAAAACAATCCTGGTCCCGCCGAAGTTTTTATTAGTCTATCTATTAACCATTGGCTAATGGCTAATAAAATAATGACAAGTGATTTTTTTTCATAAGTTACCACCTAATAGTGTATCCGCAAAGTCTGCCGCTTTTTCTTAGGTTTTAATTTTCTATTTTTTATTTATAAAAATTTGTAATCTTAACGACTTTCTTTATTAAAACCAATTGAAAAATTAAAAAATTAGGTAAAATTTGGTCTAAAAGTTTTAACAACAACAATAAAAAAACTATTTAAAAAACGAAAGAAATACATGTACACATACATACATACACTATACACATATGTGTACATATTTTCGAGTATTTGAGAGATCATATATTAACATATACAAGACAACAACAACAAAAAAAACAATCAAGCAAAACTTTTCCCCTTTGAAATGAAGTCAATGAAAGGTAAAAAGAAATTCGTTTCAAACCGTACACAACTGCTTTATTGTTCTCTCGTCGTCGTTGTTCCTTTTATTGTTTGCTTGCGTAGAAAATGTGCAAATAATTTCACATATGTGCCTCCAACATATGCTCGCTCAAAGCTATGAGCAATTTATACACATTCATATATAAACATGTGTGTGCCTATGTGCATTTATAGACTTTCAATGTAGACTTCTACGTAACACACATACACACACACACGCACACACGTAACTCCCATCGTATAAGTTTCCATTTGCTGGTAGACCAATTTTAAGCTGTCACTTGTTTAAATTGCTTCACATTTGCAAATTTATTGTACGACGAGAAAGAAAGAAAGGAAATCGCATTAGATACTATTTTGCGCTTTATGCGCATATGTGTGTATGCAAGAAGAAGAAAAATGTTCAAATGAGTATTTCATTGTGTATTATTATTGTTAAAAATGTTTGTTGTTGTTTGTTTGATTTTAGAGTAAAAAGAAATCGAAATGAAAGCAAATAAAGTTGAAATAAAACAATTAAGAGAATTTATTCGGCTCTGGTCGAATCTTTCATAGAATTACAAACCCATTATCAGCATTAACTAATAAAAAAAAAAAAATAAGGTTTCGATTTCGTCATGATATGAAGCAGGCATAGATGCTTTTTTATACACATACTCTGTGACCACTCATAGAACAGAAATTTTGAATCCGATCGTGGGGTATGCATGCTAAGCGAGAAACTAATTTTTTGTTTTTTTTTTTTGCTTTTAAATCATTTTATGTTGTACCATCCTTTGACCTGTTTGGTCTATCGTTAAGGCCAACTGATGTGGAAGAACCCCCAAATGTTTTTCCAAAGTTTAAAGTCGATATCTTCTTCGTCCTTTATTATCGAAAGAATGTCTACTACGTACAGCTATACATAGACGGACAAACAGACATGTCTGGACAAACAGACATGTCAGAATGTCATACTTTCATATCTTTTAAGGCCTTCGTGGTGGAGCGAATACTTTGACAAAATGAATATACCTTCCATGAATAAACTTCTGCCAGTGGCAGGTGTAAAATTGAAACAAACTTGCATAGACCTTGAAGCTAAATGTGAATATTCTTCAGCTTTAGATAGTTTTTATAGGTGAAGCACCTTCATCTGTAAGATCAGTGGTTTTTCTATTCTTTTTTTTTATGTCCAGGCACATTAACTTGCCCACCAGAAGGACGCTCTTGTGCTACTACTTTAGAGAAATTGAAGCAAAAAATGGGAAACCAAAATGCTTCAAGGTTCCCCCGAAGTTTTTCTGATAGAAATACTGCGCCCATATACTAAAGAAAAAGACCCGTAACTTTTATTTTGAATCCTGTTTGCTTCGTATATTAATGCGAATGTTGTTGAAGTACTTTCAAAGCGAATAAATTTATTGAGCACAAAATTTGCATTAAATTTTATGTAAAAAATGAATTTTTTAACAAAAACCAAATTTCGATCGTTCCAGAAGCCTGCAGTAAATAATTTTTATACTGTTCTGACAGTTGAAAAAATCGCTTCTTGGTAACTGGTTCTGAATCAATACAAGTCATTTATTAGCTGCTTTGAAGCGGCCTCTTGCAAATGTATGCGAGACTACGAAGAACTAAAGATAGCTCTTCAGCTTTTATTATACTGACCGATTATTTTCTGAATTCATTTAAGCCGTTTTTTTCTAATGCCTGCCCATGCATTTTTATGAAAAAATTCAGTGAAAAAAAGGTACTTCGACATAGTAAATGAAGACGAAAATTTTGAAAGTGAAGGGACCATTTATAAATTGTATTGTAAGTAAATGTTGCTACAACACAAACATTAATAAAATGAGTCCATCACTTCGGACGAATCCGAAGTATTACTTTAAATCTTGAAATATTTCAAAGTGTAAAGCGTGGAGTTTTCCTACGTTAATCTAATTTAAAAACATCACTTTTTTCAACCCCATTGATATTTGTAGCAGGTTATCCATATCATATAGAATCGTTTCATAATGTTCCTAACGTTATCTTCTACCACTATAGAAGTCTTCAATATCTTTGCCGCTTTAAAATCATCAAGTTGGCTTGGCCCGAATACGATACCGTCTTGCATTTTAAGGTTTTGTACTAATATCCTTTATACTCCCTTAACATTGACATTTAATTCAGGTCTTATTAAAATTAATTTTCTTAAGAGTTTTTGGAAAGAGTCCTATTTAATTCTCCTTCATAAAACTATTGCCAGAAACAACGTTGAAAACTATAGAGGGATCGACAAATTCTCTATTCTTTCCAATATTATTCGAATATCTCTAAGTGAACAGACTTAGATAGTCATTACCGACAATTTTTTCATTTTTCCAATATGCCTTCATTAAGGGCAGGTCTACTGCAACTAATCTAATGAAACTGGTTTGTAATGTCCATAATGAGTACTCGCAGGGCAAAAAACTGATGTTATTTACGCTAAGTTTTCTATAGTGTTCGATCGTGTTGACCACGAATTACTAGTACATAAGTTGTACTCTATTGGTTCCCCTACTAATTTAGTTGCGTGGATTAAGTCGTATCTAATTGGTCGTGCCTAATACATGCTATTTAATTCTTACGCAGCTCGGCTTATTAAAGTTATATCTGGGATTCGACAAGGAAGTCATCTGTGTTCTCTTCTTTTTAATTGATTCATTAATAATCTACCATCTTATTTACGATGATTTCAAGTTATTTTACTCATTTAACATCGGCAAGGGGGTTCTCTCGAACTTAAGGGAATTCTACGCCTGATGTAAAAACAACGAAATGTAACTTAACTTAAAAAAATGCAAACGAACTACTTTTTCCAGAGGAGTACCATTGGTTATCGACTACTTTATTAATTAATATTCATAAGTTGGATTGTGTTTTGAGCTTCACTGATCTGGGAATTATGCTCGATTCTAAATTGAATTTTAATTTACAGATCCGTGCCAACATTAATGAAGCGTTGTTTGATGGAATTTAAAGACGCTTATATTAATAAAAGTTTGTTCACTTCACTTGTCAGGCCCATTTTGGAGAATTCCATTGTAATATGCTCCTCAAATTCCAGATATTACGCGGATCATATCGAGTCGGTGCAAAACGTTTCTTCGTGATTGTAGTAAACAAAACTAGCGGCCGCCCTACATATCGAAACATTAGACCCCCTTAGAGAAAAGAGCGTGGTGTTAATTTTGCTCTCATCTGGTGCTTGTAGAGTAATCTTTAGGACACAATGGCGATATTGTCTGTCCGTGCCCCGTTCGAACACCATGAAAGCAGCCATATTCAGTTAGCCATATAAAGTGCGAACTGCTTTTCATGCCTATCGAAAACGATTGCACCATCCATAGACTTATAATCGTAAGGTAATATTATCAGAAAGAGACGATTTTCAAACATTTTGAAAGAATGTAAATTAAAATTTGAGACTGAAAAAAATCGGCCACATACTTTAAAATGGGTTCTGCTTCATTTGTTTTGCAAAAAAGACTTCCCATCGAAGTCAAATGTCATTTTTAATGAAATTTTTAAATTTTTGTTACTTTTTTAATACGACTTTCAAAAACTTAATACTTATGATATTTATGTTAATGGAAAGAGTTTAAAGAGATTGTGAACCTAAAACCACATTTAAAATTGAAGTGAAAACATACGCGACTCTAGAATGCGTGTTGAAAATAAAATATTAATTAATAATAATAATTAATGGGGCTTCCTATTCAAGAATTCTGGCTTAAGACAAACATCATCTTTTGTTGAATTGTCCGCAAACATTAAAATTCAGTTGACGAGGCAAGAGCTCCGTAAATCAATTTATGGCTTCGTATGCATGACAATAAGATCCGTAACCCTTGTTAAATATAGTACTACAGCAAGAGAGTATTAAACTCAATCTCATATTACTTTAAAAGGAAAATCTCTTGTGCACTTACTAGGTATTCTTGTGATTTTTTTGAAATTTCGTGTTGTCACACAAAATTTGCATATCGTTCAATAAAATATTTCAACGGAAAAGATAAATACAAACTGAAAAGAAAAAGAATATGATTTTCTCTCTCTTTCTCTTTCTCTCTCTCTCTTCGAAATGACACAATGTCCACAGTGCGTATTGACATATAGATTAAAAAATATATAAAAAATAAATGTCTTCCCTTATGCACGCACATTCATACATACATTCATACATACATATGCATATATATTTAGGGAAGATTTCTGTTATGATTGTTATTAAAGTTGCTGTTGTTGTTGTTGTTATTGTTATTGTTTTTGTTATTGCTGTTATAGTTCAACAAGCCTTCCTTCCTTTAATCATTCTCTCTCTCTTTATGACTTTACGACTTATAAATATCTGAATACACAGATGAGTGAATGGCATATATTCCCAACACAAAGGCTGCAACGAGACGAAATTCGTTAAAATTTATTTTGAGTTTTTATATGCACTGATCCCACTATAAATACATGATTGGTTATATGGACAGATGGATGGATGGTTGGATGGATGGATGGATGGATGGACAGATGTATGAACGGATGGTTGAATGGATGGCAGATGATTACTTGTCTGCTTGTGTGTTGGTGTAACATAATACACAATTTTTACGCTTACGCTTTAAATCATTTCTTTCTTTTTATTGTCAACACACCAACATACGATATCCTGTTCCTGTTCCGTTCTTGATACGTCAATAATGTATAAAGTGACTTAAAGAAACAGTAGTTATGGACACACATATATATATATATAAATCCATACTTTATATTTGCAAAAATCTGAAATCAGAAGATAATTGCAACATAATTAAATTTGAAATTTAACTTTTATTTCAAAGAATGGAAGCTATGGCTATCCACGAGAGAACATAAAAAAAAAAAGAAACTCAATTTGGACGATAAAGCGATATGTCATGGAATACATGCTAGTAATGTTTCCCAGGGAATTTTTTTGTATGCTGTCAAGCGCTATTAACCAGAAATATCATCTCATCATGTCTTTTTGCATACTGCAGCCTTATTGATAATGTTTCCAAATAATTTTTTCATTAAGTTCAAAAGTTCCAAGCTGAACACTGAATACATCAAATTACACCAAAAACAGGGCATGAACGTTTTCTACGAAGTTGGTTATCCAGTGGTAGTATATCGAATATACAGGGTTATAAATATCCTCTCATTTTTTCTTGTGTTTAGAGCAACTCCTCACAAGTGAAACATCACCTCTGAGGCGGTAGGTGGAAAGTTCACCGATCTAATGTACGGAACTCTAACCCGTTAAAATCACCTAAGCGGCAGTTACCATGTCCTCATGGCACCACTATTAAGTATTCCTTCACTAGGGGGAAAGTCTGTTGAATTGGGCTCTACCTTTTCTTGTCCACAGCTATCTGAAGCGACGAGTATCGATGACCATCGGTGAGGTTTCTGAAACGCATCCTTTCTTGTATCCGTAGAGTCAGATGTTTGATGATGGCAGATGTTTGCTGCGTAGCTCTTTACAGCAAACCAACTCTCTTTTGTTACTAACATGCGTCACACGAAATTTTTCGGCCTAAGCATATCGCCAAACTTCGAGCGTAATTCACTCCCCAGTTGTTCAAACTGGCCGCAATGGCAAAATGTGTGTACCGCGTCTTCGGCTACACCACACCGTCGTTTTCGTGTTTGAAACGATCGAGATAGGCCTTAAAGCAGCCATGTCCCATAAGCAGCTGCATTACAAAGAAGTCAACTTCGACATGTTTCCGCGCGAAGTGTTCTTCAATTTTTGGTATTAGATGGTGTGTCCGTCTTCCGATATTATTTATTATTTTTCAAAACCTTCTTTTTGTTCGAACTAAACAAGCGCTCCTCTAAATGGCAGCGAAGGAGCTACTTGCAGCTTGAATGGCTAATATTTGTGCAGCGGAGCCAGCGGAAAAAAATTTTACTAAACCGAGAAAGTTGCAACATCACCTCTGCGTTATTATTGAATGATTGATGATTCATTGGACAGTCTGGTAATTGTCAATGAAATTTGATTCTGCTACGAGCCACCACAAACCTGAAATACAATTAACGAATCGTGGCTTCTTGGCCCGCTATCGCTTCACAACGTAGAGATACGAACAATTGTCTGTCGTTCTAAAAAAAATTCAACTTAGTTTTATAGGGAAGGGGGAGGGCGCTTCGACATGTTAAAAGAAAAGTGCTCAAAGATCCAGGCTCAGGGATTCCGGACTAGGGATAACAGGTTCGCGATCAGAGATTCAGGATCAGAGATCAGCGTTTCGGGATCAGAAATCAGCGATTCGGGATCAGGGACGAGCGATTTGGGATCAGGGATCAGCGATTCGGGATCAGTGATCGGGGACCCGTACGTTTATTGTTATATTAATAAGCAAATCTTGAGGCGCTGTTATCCTTTATAGGATTTCAAGGTCGACTTTGACCGGTAGTGTATGAGTATAATTTTGGTCTTAGTATCAATGCATTTTTTTTAAAGTTTTCCTTCTTCTTTCTTTTTTTTTCTTTCTTTTTTTCAAGAGATAAATAAATAAAATTTATTTGAATTCCAACAAAGAAGATATGTTTCGCATAAACGAATTAGATTAAAAAGAATCATTAAATTATTTAAATTATAATAAGACATCTGCGCACTTGTTAAACTAATCACTGAAATATATACTTTTTTGCTTATTTCAAAGAACAAAGAAGTAGAGTCAAAAAAAAGAAAAAAAATTTAAAAAAAATAGTATAAACACCTATCACCTTCTCATTTTTAAGCGATAAATAAAATTAAGTGTCATTTAAATTGAAGCGAATAGTAAAAAAAAAAAAATATTAAATTTAATAAAACTCAATAACGTCAAAAAAAAAGAAAAAATTATTATCATATGTATAGTAAATCAATAATTTATTTTATTATTCACATATCGTATGACCTTTAGTTATAAATTTTGAATATCGATTTCGTTTTATAATTTTTTTCCCGTAATAAATTCAATTTAGTATTTTATTAATTTATTTAGTTTTTCGCCACAAATTTATTGTATTTTGGATGGAAAATTTATTGATGATTTTGAATTCAATTTATTTTAATCCATTTTAAATCACTTTGTTATCCACAATTTCCTTTCCTTTCAACATTCGAATCAAACATAAGCTCAGCGACGCACGTGCGTACATATATAGAGGTATGTATGCTAAGCACGCACATATTAAAATTTATTTAAATGAGTCTCTGAGGGCTCTTGATTATATATGGGTTACTCGTCACACACACACACACACACATATATAGTACAAATGAAAAATTACATATAAATGAATGAATTGTTTTTAATTTGTTTTTGTTAATAATTATCCGTTAAGCTCTTAGAAGCCAGTAGGTAGTTAGGTAGGTATACTGAACTGATCATCCCATAAATGGGTTTAGATTTCATTAAGAAGACTTCACGTTGTTAATTGTCTACTTCATCGACCGCTAAAGATTAACAGGTTAGGTTAAGTTTGCGCAGTTGTACATAAGACTCAGAAGGATCGATTCAAGATGCTTTTCTGAATCAATTTGATATCTGTCCATGTATTCTTGTGTCCAACCTACAAGTCGCAATTTTCAATGTTCTATGGCAGAAATAGCAGAAGAATAAGGAGATCTTTGGTAGAAAAATTAAATTTATTAAATTTGGACCACGTCTATTCACATTTTAGAGTCCCTTCCACTTTCCCACAAAGGCTTCCAAGAAAAGCAAGGTGTAACGTTTGATATTTTTTACGAAAATAAATGAACTCTTCGAATTTAACCCTACTCTGCACCTAAGCGCTAGACCATTTTTCAAAGAACTATACTATATAGAACTATAGCCGGCGTTCTCTCGATAAAGGGGCTCCAATATCTCGATGTTCTAGACAAAATATTTGCTCCATATTGTCTAGAATTTTTCCTTTGGCGAGAAGATTTTGCTGTCTAAGATCTCACAACCATCACGATATGTCCCGAGAGGCTGTACTCAGCTATCAGGCAAGGAAACATTCTCCAAGCAGTGCATTGGGCGAACAATACTTACAAAAAGCAAACTCGCTCTTTGGCAAGCTGATCAACGCCTCGGGGATGATTAGTCCCCGAGTGCCAGATGGAGATGGGACCTGTCCCCACCACTGGTGAGAGCAAGGCTCCTCTAAAACCCCAGCTTTTCTATGAGTCAAGCACCAGGTAGCAATACAACTCCACATTCGACCCACCAAGATGACTCTTTCCGCGAATTAGGCTAACCAGAGCTATCACGAAACTGCCACAATGAGCCGTTCCCGTTGTCAGACCGAAATAACTGAAAATGAATACTTCGAGTGATTCTGACGCCTAGATATGAAAAAGAGAAAAGTAAATGAAAATTTGAAATCAAGCCTCCGGTCGAGCTTCCAACCAAACTAACTCAGTTGTAGGGAAATCATATTTTAGACAAAACTACAATAGAGAGGGAACAAGTATATATCATGAGCAAGGACATGATAAGCTCACTAGGTAGAGCGACGCCTATTCCAAACTCTTCTGCTTAGGAAAGGGACAAGACAACCTTAAAGGAATGGGGGCCAGACCCCAAAACCGAGTATCAACAATTGCAATGCATAGAAATGGGGAAACGGGTTTCCAGAATGTCACCATAGGGTTCCATGCAGCTCACTCCATAGTTAGTCTATAAGTTCCCGTCAAATATCCAAGAGTACACGGACATGAAGGATCAAGCAGAGTAGTCCATACCTCAACACGCCATTTAACAAAGGCCCGGTATGAAAACGTGCCCGAGACCACCGCAGTCTCGGAAGCACAGAGAGCCAAACTGAAATCACTGTCTGTCTTATGCTTTTGTCTCTCAAACAAGAGTACATTGGGCATTCCACTTCATCTTGCAGCAGTTCACCATACGTTTCTATGTAAACGAAAACTATATATTTATTCTAGATCCAGATTAATTACTTAATAATTTAAATGTAATGTATCCGCTGGTGATTATAAGCGACGTCATGTGATGAAAAACTTTTCGGGTAAATGTTTTATTGTTCTATTTTACGTAACCGGTCGAATATTGCAATTTCTTCATTTCGCTCTAGAAGGTTTAAAGTTTCTTAAAACAGCACTAAAAATTCGTTATATACATAAAATTATTAAGTTGATAATCACATATATAACAAATAATTATATTATTTTTGAATAGAAACACATTTCATGGGAAACAATTCTATTTATATTTCATTTACACATAAAAGTAATTGCGGTCACCAGGCATTTGGCAGGAGAAAGTCGCCAAACATATTATCATACTAATAAGCTGCTGAGGATTATAATTGCAATTAGAAGATATTTCATAGGTATGAAGTCATACGCATTGCAAAAGTAACAGTGATGGTAGTTGAGTGCGTTTGACAGCAAATTCTGTCAAGTGAACGGCATGGTAGTAACATAAATTTTGATTTGAACATATTCGGTTACTTGAAACCATAACGTTTTCATAAAAATTAACAAAAATTATTATTACATGAAAGCTTTGCATGTTTAGTGCTTGTTCGATTTTAATGAGATATTATGATAAAGCCAGGAATGATAACTTAACTTGTATATCAGTCATAGGGCAAAATGAATTTCATTTAATAGATCGTTTTATAAAAAGTGCTGGTCACCATCAGCCAATATTTATCAAATAATGAGTGAATTTAGGATTAAATTGTTTGTGAAATAGTTAGGTCATCAAAAGATATATTTCGGACTCCCACATTTAGATTTCACGACATTTATTGCTTTGCGAAAATAAAGAGTGAAGAGTAAAAAATTGACGAAGAAAGCTAAAACGAATTCAACACAATAAAATGAAGTTTTTATACTGAAATGCTCAATAGTTCGTTGGGTAAAAGTTAAAAGTTATAACTAATTCAGTTAGTGATTATAGACTCGATCCAGACTACCCCTCTGCGTAATGTCTACAGTAAAAATTCTCCGCTATCTCTCTTTCGCTTCAAATTTTATCGGAAATGCTCAAATTTTTAAGCAGGTGGGTCTATCTTAAGTCCCACCGACATTAAATATGTACCCGCACAAACCTAACTTAACTTAACGTACCTGTACCCTGCACAAATAGTGTAAGTCATAAAAAGAAGGAAAAAACTTATTTTCGATATTCTACCATATTGGATGGTCAAGACCGATTTTTTCTATTATTTTAAAATAAAAATAAAGAAGTAATAAGCAGAACGTCCAGAAAGCAGAGATCAATATATCAGTTGTACTTATCTTGGGCTTTTGTGGTTCACAAGGTGTAAGGCAGTTACGATAGAATATGGTAGAGTGTACCTGGAACTTACGATGTATATAGCCGACCAAGCATACGTCGCGCTATGTCGAATAAAATCATTAAAAAGCTTAAAAATATAAAAAAATGGACCATACAAAGCGAACTGGGAAGAGGTCTTTCTAAAAAGTTTCTATTCGATTCCGTCATTTCAAGTTTTTTATTCTTTCTTTACAGTTTAATTCATTCACTACTGTCAAGTCAGTTTCCGCAAAACTGATTAATAATTTTACTAATTCAGCCTTCACGCCACTACTAACTACTAAAGAGTATTCCATTAAGAAAGCTCGAATTTTAAATTTAAATGAAACAAGTTGTATCCGAGATCCGTGTCCGAGATATAACCGAATAAATCGAGCATTGGTTATGTTGACTTTTAAATGAGCCCCGCCACCAAAAGCTTAGCGGCGTTAAATCACTCGATCTCGGCGACCAATTTACGTCGCCGAAACACGAGATAACCATGCCGTCTAATTTGTCGTGCGGAAGATCTATTTTTTCACGTACGGTGCGATAGGTAGCGCTGCTTTTTGGAACCACATGTCGGTGAAATCCATAACTTCAGTAGCAGTTGCATTAATTTTTGCTGGATGCATTTGCAATTGACAGGTCTCATGTGGATTTATTCAAAAATGGGCCTCGTCACTGAAGATGATTTTTCATTCGAAATTGGTATCCACTTTTGATCGAAAATTTTAATTATTTGCACGCATTGCTCAAGAAGACTCTGATCTCTCCAAATGAGACAAATTTTTTTGTTAGCAAACCCATTTATTGAAAAAAAGGAGTCTCGTCACTGAAGATGATTTTTCGCCCGAAATTTGGCTCCACTTTTGAAAAAAAAATTTTAATTATTTGCACGCATTGCTCAACAGTGTAATTTTTCATGATAATTTGCTCAACATTTGCTACTATAACCTTTGATAATAAAGCCGCCATAAAGTGTCAAAACGGTTGTCCTGATTTTAGATGGAAGTGCGTACAATATTTTTAATTAAATAATTTTTGATATTATGAACCAATTTTCTTTAAAGACTTTCTATATATCTTTTTAAATTTTAATTGTAAAATATATTT
This sequence comes from Glossina brevipalpis, assembly GCA_000671755.1. Lineage (NCBI taxonomy): Eukaryota > Metazoa > Arthropoda > Insecta > Diptera > Glossinidae > Glossina > Glossina brevipalpis. The sequence goes on from KK351032.1 coordinate 1,632,801, forward strand.
TTATTTAGTACAATAGGTGAGATGTCTAACGTATCTTAACCGTGGAAAAAAAGCACAATTTAAACGAGAGACCGAAGCAGAAAAGAAAGAAAAACGAAGACGAATATGAACATGAAAAGTATGTAACAAAAATGAAAAAAAATAGTCATTTAAAGAAACCATAAAAATTGGAAGGAAAAGTGATGTTAATAAAAAAATTAATTGAAATTTTTTATTGACCTGCAATATGCAAAAGTTACAGATTCAAGATGTGACTGAAAATATTGTGAAAATGATAATGAATGCAATAAAAGAACAATAACACTCAAAACGTTGAACAATTCTTGTAGTTCTTTTTACAAAAATTCCAATAAAGAAAAAATATTTATTTCTGATTAAATCAAGTAATTGTTATACCCTTTACCACTGGTTTTTACGTTCATTATAGCAAAATTGCCTCAGTAAAAATCTCAGTAAAAAATCAGCTAACTTGGAAGAAGAGTTCATTCACAATGTAAGGAAGAGAAATTTTCGCATACGAAAAATTTCCTCTTATTTCTTTGGGTTGACTCATCCATTTAGTCTAGGGTCATAGTAGTTCTCGAATGATAAAAGGTACCCACGTCATTGGTTTCTATTTATATATCAAACTTCATTAAATTCACATGTATTGTTATCTCTTACAGTATAACTAAATGTGAGTCTGTGTCCTTAACCACCTGTGTCCGTTATTTATTCTTGTTAGACTCCTCAGCCCAACCTCTGTACGGATTTTCTCGTATAATAAAGACATCACGTCTTTACGCTATGATGATTACCCGAAAAAAACGGCAGAGGAAGTTGTCTTCCTCTTGGATCTAAACTTGGTCGGCTGATTGGTGTTGTCACCCGGTCGAATTCTTATACATATATAAATACAACCACCGGAGTTTGGCATTATCACAGTAACAATAAATATTCCATGTATCCTCTTCGAAGGTTCTTCTAGGAAAGTTTTGGACTTTTACGCCTTCACTTAGCATGGATGTTAGGAAATACTCTTCTAAATGTTAGCACGTTGGAATTTTTTCAATCTTTGTAAATTGAATCCTAACAGCCTTCTTCTATAAAAAAAGATATAAGGGTGGAAGACCACCTTCGAGGGTTGCGGACATATTCATTCTGTCATTTTGTTCGCAGCACTCAAAGGGAAGCTTCAGAGATCCCATAAAGTGCATATATTCTTGATCAGATTCAAATTTAAACCCAACTTAAGCATTCCGTTTGTCCGTCTATCCGTCTGTACTATGCCTGCGGTACACATTTTTCTCGCCGCAAAAATGAAAATATCGAGTTCAAGTATGGCAAACACATTAAATGATCTTGTACGTGGGTTAGTCCTGAAAGTGATTCAAATCGCTGAAAAGACACGTCTACAGCGCAATATGAATCACATTGATTTTTACTGGATTTTATGGATTTCACGTCCATTTTACAAAAATTGCAAAAAAATCAGTCGCGCTTTTTTTCAGATAAGGGTGGCAGATATAAAAGATTCTTTTACGACCATTCAACCTTAGCACGCACTATTTGAAAAGACCCCTTATATCATAAAAAAATTGTAATTTCTATCTAATCTAATTTTCGGTGGGAACTAATAAAGTGTAATGAAAATAATGAGAATGTATCCCTAGTAGCAATTTGATATAAAAATTAAATGTACCAAATTCGACCCAGGTTGATTCAGTTTTTGGATCTTAACTCATGTAAGTCTTTTCATAAAAAGTAGGTCTTTGTTTGGCAAAAAGGTCTGATATTTAGTATTTATATGATGATGAAAATTGGTTCGAAATAGTAATTTGACATAAAAATTAATTACACTGAATTTGGATCACGTGGACCGTATCATAGAAGTATTTTCATGATAAATAAGTCTTTATATGGCGAAAAGGACCAATTTTTAATATTTTATCATGATGCAAATGATTTGCCCGTAATAATCTGACATAAAATGAACTGTACTAAATTTGGATCACCCACATCTCTTTCTTGAATGCCAACCTGTTTAAGGATTCTCATGAAAAGTAGGCATTTATATGACAAAAGTATTGTCTTCAACATTTCATGGTAATTCAATAGCGATTTGATGTAAAAAATAACGGTAGACCATCATGAAATGTAAGCCTTTATATGGCAATAAAGTTTAATCTTCAGTACTTTAGAGAAGAAATAATAGACTAATCAGTTTACTCTTTAGGCTGCTTTCATGAAAAGCATGCCTTCACATCGTAACATCACGAAATTAAATGAAGACTTGTACTAATGTCTTTATTGGCTGTACATGGGTACCGCCTTGAAAGCATAGCACCATGCCACATTAAAGTGCAGACTAATTCCAGAGAAGTTAGTCATCGTCTTCCGGGCTTTGGAACAATCGCCACAAGGGGGGCTCCGCAACTCCCGAAGTACCAGATCAAACATCCTGCGTACAGACCATTGTTTCCCTCTGTGAAGACGTGTACTAGTAGAACTCATATAAGGCATTTAATGGTCGGCTTTGAACAACTATAATGTTTTGACTTGTTTTCCTAGAATTACAAACACTTAGCTAATCTGTAATGACAAACTCGTGTCATAGGTACAGAAATAAAGGATGTCCCCAAAGTATCGTTTGTTTTTATGCAAATTTATATGTTTGCTACTAACGCAAGTTAATGAATGGTTTGCTTGGGCTCGATTATATTCTTTTTTCATTTCCTACCAAATGTATCTTTACCGCTATTGCGTAAAACACATGGACAGCTAATACTCCTTTTCAAACTGAAAAAGCAATTCTACTGCTTACTCCTAAAACTAAATAAGCATCGTTTGACAACGATTTGCTTTTGTTTGGAAATTTAGGTAAAATTATGTAAAAAGTGTTAATATCGTTTAAATTTTTTTTAGATTCACTCCGCATGTTCCATCCATTTGACGATAGCACTTAAATAATTTCATTCTTATTATATAATATTTTCTGAAGTTTTTTTTTTTTTTTTTGATGGGTTTTAAAGCAGTTTCTAGTGTATTAAGAAAGTTCCTCAAATTTAAACTGCTTATCGTTGCTCTCTTTGTAGTTATTTCTATGCACTTTTTTTTTCAATTAGTTGCAAATGGCTTCTTTTCTTCCAAAGAGACACCTACTTAGGTGCCTCCGGATTTGACGTAACAAGCGAGGCAATATCTCCATTTAAATTTGCTTACATGATGCTACAATATCTCTTAATGTTTCGAAAGAGATGCTAAAAAAGTTACATGATGATCCCCTAGGTTTCTAGCTATAAACTAATGACAATAATGTAGATGGGGACCTTTTGGGGGTAGCAGCGACAGATGGCTTCTCATGTAAATAACATCGATTGGCAACGCCAAATCGATTCGGAATGAGGCGCTTGCTTTGCAACCACAGTTGGTAAATTAAAAATCCGTGAAGATCCTTTACTTTATTACACGAGGTGCCGGTAGGCAATACTTTTTGAATGAGAAACCGGGGAATTAACAGACCAACCATGACGATTAAAGAAGATAATGGTAAATTTATGAAAGTTTGCAAAATAATTGAGTCAAGTAATTTCCTGTGTATCTGAAGACACGTTAGAGTAAAGAATTTATGTTAAGTACCGGATAGGCTTGTAATTACTTGAATAAAGAAAGAACTTGAACTGTTTTGATCTAAATATACATTGAAGTTCCTCTCGCATCTCGTTACAAAAATCAGTTTCGATAAACCATTTTTTTATTCCGGAAAACCTGGACCCGAAAGAAAAAAAATCTGTTCTTTCTCAAGGTAATAGATGCCTGCGTTCATTTTGATCATTTTTTTACTTGAAAAAACTATTTATTAAGAAAAATCGGAAAAAATATAAATTAATCGAAGTATTTTCAACATGGCAATACTGTTTTAGAAGAACTTACGATCTCTTCAGTCTATCTGTTTTCACACTTCTTCAACTTTCTGAAGTCGTATGCCAGACAAGCCATTCTGCAATGATCTGAGAAAGTGGTAATCAGAAGACGGTGAGTACGCTGGGTACGGCAGAACATCCNATTTTTGAACTTCCTCAACTTTGTGAAGTCGTGTGCCAGCTATGCTGAATTAATCTGAAAAAGTGGTAACCCGAAGGCGGTGAGTACGTTGGGTTCGGTAAAACTTCCCCCCTCGAGCTACAGTAGCGTGTCCTTAATAACTTTACCAACGTGTGATCGCTATTCCTGGTATTTTTTGAGACAATAGATCTTTCGATTCGTCCAACTGACGTCGGTAAACATCTGCCGTAACAGTTTCGTACGATTTTAGTGCAACCCGTAATACACTACTCCTTGCTGATCCCACCAACGCAATTTTGAGCGTTCCACGCTTCGCATCTATATACATGAAATATCTCAATAGCACTAAATTGGAGACTGTTATTTTAGGCAGAGGAAGGTCAAAATCATTAAATTTAACCGTTTTGTACGGTGGTAAGTCCAATTGTTTTATCATTTTTACTTGTAGAAGTAACTGACTAAAATTAACCCAAGCACCTAATATTTTCTTAATTCAAAATGCGAAATATCGGGTAACAAGCCGAATTCACAATTTTAGCTCATCTTTCCTATCAACGTTTGCACTTACAATTAACTTAATATTGGACAATTTTTAATCTCTACAAATTGTGAGACCAACCACCCGTAAGATAATAAATTAATACGAACTTCCTAGATAACATACCTCCCTCTCTACTATACAAAAATATTCGGCTTCGAATCAAAAGTAAATCTTCTTAATCTAAATTCATTCATTAATTTATTCATTTCGTTTTAATAATCTGGGAGTTTCTCATGATGCTACGATTACGAAACACTGGCAGCATTCCGTAATTTTATCATCATTGTTGGCACATTTTGGAATTTTCGACCTCACACTCACCGATGTTTGCCCATTGAAAGATTGCAATCGCATTTTTTGAATGCCTATCACAACAACAATTCTTGTGTGCATTCAAGAACCTTTAACTCATACGGCACACATTGAAAAGATTCCATATTATCCAAGGCTATCCACCACAAAACCATAAATTTTTGATTACGAAGTAAGTTCACCAGACATAACAAAAGAGTGATGGAGAAGAGAATATGAAAAGAGAGAGAATCTCTCGCGTTTATATGAATTGAAATAAATGGCGTTCCCTTCTTATTATTATTATTTTGCTCTATACATGTGTGTTTGTGTGTGTGTGTGTGTGTGCATGCAAAGTCAACAATAGGGCATTTTGATTATGGTTATACTTTTACAACGAGAACACAACTACTACTACTACTACATAGCAACGACACAATGGCATAATGTTTGCCTTAAACAAGTTTCGAGTTGATAACCGGAAATTAATTTCGGTCATCAAACATTTATCGTTTTTCCTCATATGCTTGCTTGCTTGCTTGCCGCTGTTACTACCATAAGCAATCTCTGTTTGTGCGTGTGTGTGTGTGTGTGTGTGCATGGTAGTGTAAAGTGTCGATTGACTGTTGTTGGTGTTTGTTGTTACTTTTACTATATTGTTCTTTCTTATTAACATCAGAGACAAAGTGATTTTTCTACTTTTCACTTATATTTATTTTGCTTTTTCTTTTTTGTTGTTTTCTTTACTTTTTCTTTTCTTTACTATGAAAACAGAAAAACAAACTCTCACTTTTGAACGCAGGATGAATGGATGGATGGATGGAAGGAATATAAAGGACAATAATAATGAAAAGAAAAATATTTGAATTACAGTCAATGTTGAGATGAACGTTTAATGAAAAGAAAAAAAAACAAGAAAAAACAAAATCAAATAAAAAAATTAATGTTAAAGGAGTAAAAAATTTATATTCATCTCGTGATGGATATTAAAAGTTGAAAAATTGTTTATTAATAATGGGCGTGTCAATTAGCCGATCATTGCTTTTTTCATACGAGTTGTTGTATTGAATTCGTCAATTATTCGATTAAAATCTTATTTCTGTAGGAAATATTTATATGAAAAGTAGTAGATGAAGACCATTTTCTCTAGAGAGAACATTTATATGAAATGTGGTAGATATAATAGATGTTTCAAGTCAATGGCCAAAGTAATCTAAGCTAAGCTCTTATGCGTAATCTCATATAAAAGTAACTGACACAAAATTTATTTAAAAAAAAAACGGCCAATTTAAAGAAATATTTTTTATATAATTGGCAATGGATCTCACTATACACGGATTCATATTAAAAGCCTGCAAAGTTTGTGATCGCGTTCGTATTACACGTTAAAAGTGACTCGGGAGACAGATATACATTTTTTTATGAAAAAGCAAGTTAAAGCGTTATAGTTAAGCAAAAGCGAATCCCATCAAGTACCCTAAGCTACTTTGTCTAAGACAATTCTTCATTTATTTTCGCGAAAAATTAAATCATACCTTCTACGTCTAAACTTAACTGTAGATATATCTGATCCAAATTGAGTGCAATAAATTTTTGTATTAAATTACTATGACAGAACACTCTTTCACTTTGAAATATTAACGATCATATTTTCATCTTTCCCATTTAAAGTTTTACTTTCCATGAGGAATCTTAAATGTAGCTGGTTTAAAAAAAATAGACCTATGCGGTTCAAATCTAGTACAAAATTCAATTCAAAATTCATTCTAGTCCAAAGTTCAAAATTTATATCAAATTATTACTTCAGATTCATTTGCATCATAAAATATTAGCAAATATTATATTAAGTTTTAGTTGCCATAGCTAATAATTATTTGACAGGTAGTTCAAAAAATAGTTCCATCCGATCCAAATTTCTCATATTGATTTCATATAACAAAATACTAGTGTTTAGCAATTTTTGTCGAAAGAATAAAATCATGCCTTCTATGTGTGTAAACCTAAATGTAGATCTACCTGGTCCAAAATAGAAAAGTAGAAATTGTAATAGGACGATATATATCCGGAGTAGTCGTAAAAATGGTTCAATCGTATTCAATGTTCAATGACGTTCGTCTGTATGACAAAACACATCAGTATGGCGCTCATTTCCCAAAAATATTTCGAAAGTTGCAAAAAATAGGACGGACAGATAGAGAAACGGACAAATGGAAAGATAAGCAGAGAGACGGACAGACTGATAGATAAACAGGGAGACGAAGAGATAAATAGAGAAACGGACAGACAGAGAAATAAACAGAGAGACGGACGGACGGAGAAGTGAACGGACAGACGGATAGATGAATAGAGACACGGAGAGATAAATAGAGGGACGGACAGACAGAGAGACGGACAGGCGGAGAGATAGACAGAGAGACGGACAGACGGAGAGATAGACAGAGAGACGGATAGACGGAGAGATAAACAGAGAGATGGACAGACAGAGGTATAAACAGAGAGACGGGCAGACAGAGAGACGGGCAGATGGAGAGATATGCAGAGAGACGGACAGACGGAGAGATAAACGGACAAACGAAGAGATAAACAGGGAGATGGAGAGATAAACAGGGAGACGGAGAGATAAATAGAGAGACGGGCAGACAGAGAAATAAACAGATAGGCGGGCAGACGGAGAGGTGAACAGACATATGGAGAGGTGAACAGACAGACGGAGAGGTGAACAGACAGACGGATAGATAAACACAGACACGGAGAGATAAATAGAGGGACGGACAGACAGAGAGACGGACAGACGGAGAGATAGACAGAGAAACGAACAGACGGAGAGATAAACAAAGAGATGGACAGACAGAGGTATAAACAGAAAGACGAGCAGACAGAGAGAGGGACAGACAGGCTTAAATCAATTCAAAAAATTATTCTGAATCGACCGGTATACTAAAAGGTAAGTCTATCTTAAGCCCATTTAGATGTTACACACTTCCAGACAATCTTAATATACCCTACACCGCACACAAGGGACGCATGGTATAAAAACTTTTATTATTTAATTGCCATAAAGGTGACTGATAAAGAAAGTTATTTTAAATGTAACAAGTAAGTTAAACACTTTGAGTTGGGAAAGGCTCACGCATTTACATATAACAAAGTGACCCGTAAAACGAGGGTTCATAAAAGACGGAACGTATTTACCACCTTGAGAGGAGACGAGAGACGAGTCTATTGTGGTCTATTTCGTATTTTCTCTTCACTTCAGGGTGAAAGATCATTTAAGAAAAAGTCGTGCACCAAAAATAATTTTTTTTTTTTTTTGACAAAAACAAACAATTTTCGAGTGAATAAGAATAATTTTTATTACAAAAAAACCAAAAAACTAAAACTAAAAAACGCAAATACAGAGCTAAAGAAACCAAAAAATTCAAAACCATGTCTGTACCTATCCTGACGTAAAATTTTAAATCAAAACGAAAAAATGTTGTTATTCCCGTCTCTTCATTATTTCAAAAATCACAAAAACAAAATGTTTTTGAAACATTTAATTCGAAAATCATTGCAACGTTAAGTGACTCTAAACTAGTTGAACTTGTTCCGTTAAAGCCGTCAACGATGGTGTTTACCCCCGATTCGAATCAAGGTTTTTAAAAATCCACTAGCGCGACAAAACTTATTTGTCTCTAAGAAGAAGATTCGTAACCCTCAGGTTGAATTCGCCAAAGCTCGCTTTGAAATAACAATGGACTCACGAAAAAAATGCTATCAGAGATAAAAGTAAATAAAGTATCTTCTGCAACGATTGTCAGTGAAAAAAAAGGCGTTTTAGTCGTAAAGAATATAGTTCCTAACGTGAACAATAGTACGAGCAGCATTATACTACCTTGGTGCCGGTATTGATTGTGAATTTGATACCTAAGTGTAAACACATCTAATAAATAAAAATTCATTGCGATCACGAGGTCTTAAACAGGCCAGATATGTGAATCTTCAAAAGAACATCACGAAAATAGCTGGCATCTTATAAGAAACATGGTACGGACGGACGTTTGCTTAGGTCATCCATAAGATCAACGTAAAAATTGTTTGAGTCACGCCAATTTTACGCGACGTCCACTTAATACTTCGCAAATTATTTTAGTATTTTAATGTATTGGTGTTGAAGTTGATGGGTATTAAAGATTCGAATTAAGGTGAATGTAATTTTCTTAGTTATCCTTTTTAAATGCATAAAAGCGCACTAGGAAGCAACGGAAACGTTTAGGCTTTCGCTTTGGATTTATGCAAAAGGAAAGGAAATTAAAACTCAGTGCATGACCAATGAATACACCGGAGCTTAATAAATATCCTTTTGCTTTACCACGCGGACAATCATCTATTTGAGCAATTTTGTTAAATAGAAGATAAGCAAACTTTTTGTGTGGAAAGACTGCAATTTAAAAAGGAAAAAAAAACAAATACGAAAATTTTTTATTTCACAAGAAAGTAATTCGCGAATATATGTAGTAGTAGAAATTTAATATAATCTCAAATTAAATAATTTTTTTATTTATTTACAAAATTAAACTACAATGAAATAGTAAATTGAGAACTAGTACAGGCTCCTATAACTCATGTTAGGCTTAAATGTTTCACTCAAATTTTATAGAATTTGTAAGTAGAATAGAGAATAGAGAAGATATATAAATAAACAAATAAGAGAGAGAAAAATGCAGATACGCAATTATTACACAGGCACTCTCGCAACCAAGCTCCAAGCTCCAAGCTTGCTGGTTGAGCTTGTTAACTTTATTAGAACATCATATCAAGCACTCAAAGAACCAAAGGTTAGTTTAAGTATGACATCGAGAAAACACGTTTATTAAGGAGAGTTAATCTGATAATGATTCGAAGCTTCAATGTAATGATTAACCTTCAAATTTGGATCCCAATAATGTTTATATCTGCTGAGATTTATATTCTGGAAGAACACTTAGAGACATCGCAGTATATCGTACATAATTAAGCTGCGGAATATATATAGTAACGTTTTTTAACTTAGCTCATATGTGAGACGTTTCAACACCAAAAGTACTACCAGGCACAAGAATCGCCTCTTATAGTGACCGCTATACCCTTGAACACAAAAGTAAAGATTTATTCGAATGCTTAAAAATGATAATATTTGAGTGTTGGGGTGAAAATAATAGAAAGATGTCATTTTGAGAAGTCGATCAATTTTAAAGTTGAAATGGCTGGACTCACCAGAACTCTGAATGAGTTCGTAGAGAGTTCAGTATGTAATACAACAGTGGCTGTGAATAATCCATCCAAGATGTTTCTACCACATCACGTGCTGTTGCCATTTTCTGATATTTTTCCAATATATTTTTTTTCTTATACTTAAATTAAATGACCTAAAATATTGTTCCAACAATTTTCCAAAAAAATCCTATTTTTAGCGCTGTTAGACTGGTTTTATCCCTTGACTTCATAAGCAATTAAAAAAAGAAACTCTACGATATAAAAAGCGCTTTTAAAATGCAAGAAAAATGTGTTTGAATTTTGGTTAAAAAAAAAAAACAACTGCATAGTTTTTCACTTACCGGAGATGTTACAAAGCCATCTCAAGATTCGGTCCAAAAGTGTGCTAATTAATTTAAACGTTCACATGTAATAAATGTCTTACCGGAAAGAAATTTACTTTTATTAAGTTGATTCTGCCAATTTTTTTATTTAAAATTGTCTACATATTCCCACATTTGGTGGACATGTTTGTAAATGTTTCCATTTCAATTACAAATTTAAAAATTATAAATAAATTTAATTTTCTGTAAATATAAACACAATCAATTAACTTACTTATCGTTACATAGTTTTAAGTACTTAATAGCGTAACTTCACAATTTTATTTGTTTTTATATACACACGTACACTGTGGTGTGTGTATCAATTTAGCCTCATTTAAATAAACACTTTGAACAACTAAGATGTATCTTTGGCTTTAATTTAAGCCAAACGCTCACTACTCACTCATTCACTTTATATCCTCTTAGTATTCACTTCATATTAATCATTTTATTTTTCAATAGAAATATACGTAAACTCCCATTTAAATCTAATAGTAAAGCGTACTCTCGTATTGGCAAAAGGAAATATATTAAGATACCGCCAGTAGATGGCATAAAAACATTTCGCAAAGACAAATTTCACCAAAAATATTTTTAAGCAAAGATAACGCAAAACAGCTGATACGTTATAAAAACTCGTGAGCTTGACGTTAACAAACTAGATCTTATAATCAATAGTAGAAGCAGCATTCTTGATTTTTCGAAAAAAAAAAAATATATAAGAAAGTTGCTACAGATATTAAACAAAACATAAAAATTATCCTAAACGCAAAAATAAATAAATATGAATATATGATGAACAACAAATGTCGAAAAATCAAAAATACGATTACATACATACATTTTCAAAAAGAGCAATTACAGCAAAAATGTGCTAAAAAGAAGATTGTCCCAGAAGAGAGAAAATGTTTCTTTTTTTTTTTAGGGAAAAAAATTATCCTGCTATTGTATTGATAAAAAAAAACTATTTCTGTTTTCTGGTAAATAAATAAGATTTGACATTTCAGTGCGTTTCTTTTCCAAAATATGTCAAAACTTTTAGTACAATCTTCATATTTATGATCATGTAGAGTTAAGTCTTATACTAAGCTAAATCAAAGCAGATTTTTACAAATTGTTATTAAATTTTTTTTACCAACACACTAAACTTTTTTATCAATTAATATTTACCTATATTTAGTTACGACGACTCGCTTTGTTTCGTATTGTTTTGTTTTCTACTCACGTACAGCAAATCACCTGATGTTATTTCCTAAGCACTTTAAGAAGAAGAAGATAAGACATATTATAACGTAATTGTTATCGAAATATATACATCTTTACTTAGTTGTTTGTTTTTATTAGGATTTCTTAGATCAATAAATACATTTATTTCATTAACTGAAATGTCGAATAAAATCGTGAAGAAAAATGCTGGCGATTCTGAACTTGTTAACAAAACTAGAAAAGGTATGGACATTTAAGAGATTTTTATGTTCTCATAAATATATTGAAATTAGTTTTAATTCATATAAAAAGCAGATATTGTGTGATTTTTAGTGCCTTTGTGCACTTGTTCGCTGATTAATTTTGCCTTATTCTAAATTTTTTGCATTGCCGCGGACTCGCGGACAAAAGCGTTTTCATAATTTTTTCTTGTGGTATTCTACAGGTTTCACTGGTAAAGTTGGACTAGGAGGAATGAATTTTGGTTTTGCAAAATTCAAAGACTTCCGAAAAGTTGATTTTTTATTTTCAATTTTATCAATTTAAACCTTTAGTTGAGATATGATTGCTAATATGTCACCTAAATGCGGAGTTCCTTCCATTATCCAGTTATAGAAGCTTGACGAGAGTAATTTCTTTTCTTTTTACTTTCATTTGATCTTCAGTAAGATCAATTTGAGGTAAATTTTGCCTGCTTCTTTATTTATTGCAAATTACAATAAAATTCGAACTTTTTTGTACTGATGCGGGTAGGTTCATATAATTTTTACATTCAAATTCATATTCATTACGATGGAAATGAATTGCTTACGAAGTAAGTAATATAACATAAAAATTTGGAATAATGATGTTAGAAGATTTTAAATATCGAAAAAATATCGAGAGAATATCAAAATCTAAAAAACATTTATAAAATTACACCATGAAAAAAATGATTTCTATTTTTGATATCTTAGAAAGAGGAGGAAGATGAAGCTCCTAAGATAAATGGAAAGTCCGATATGGGAAGGAGAAACGAATATGAACAATTCAAACTAATTGCAACTATCAGAGTGAAAACTTTTTAAACTTAAAGTGATCGACGCTAATCAATCTGTTTTTCATTTCCGTAGAATTTGATAAACATTACTGACTAGATCCCTGCACTTAGTACAGTTGATTCATCCAATTACTTAGCATATAGATAAGTTTACAATATGACTATATACAAAACCTTTCGTTGTCGGCATCGCTATTGGATTTGATCAAGTCTTTAAAATCTCTTTGACCATAACTACAAGTATCTTGTAAATAACACCTAAAAAACAGAAATAGTTTAGGAAGTATTTTGAAAACAGACCAAAAATGTCGAGAACATTTTTAAGCTCGTTCAAATCATTATCGCTATTAATTAAGCTTCTTTTTCAATCCTATTTTATAATTTTGCATATTCGTATTGCTATTTTACGTAAATTAATAAGTAAAGATAATGAAACGGGCGAGTAACAAGAAAAAACAGGAACACAGTTTTCATCGAAAACAAAAATTGATTTCTATGAGCTCTCCAATGACCGAGAAACCCGTTTTTCAACTTCTTTTATATAAGGTATTAATTGATTTCAAATGGAAGGTCAAATGGGCACCACATCGGTGCAAATGCTACTCTTTGTCCAAACTTTTGAAAGCCAAGTTTTTAATAATTTCCTTGAAATACGGTTTTTGAATTATTTCTAAAGCAACACGTATATTTCCAAATCATTGATGAATCTGATGAAGCTTTCGAACTATAGAGCATATATGGATTTTGAAATTTCTCCTCTTAATCTTGCCTTTTGTTGGCATATTATTTTTTCTCATGTATGCTCTGATTGACTCTCACGACTATATATTTTTTTTTTGGATTTGTGATTAAATATCCGTCGACTTTTTAAAGTAAAATTGAAGGGTTATAGTAAAAAGGCTATCCACAAAGGAGCTTATATTTGGATATAACTTGGGACAGACAGTAAGTAGTCGTTTGAAGTTCGTGTTGATAAGAAGATAAGTATTGTGCGTACATGAATGCAGTGGGAAGGGCATCGCACTCGAAGTCAGTGTTGTTAACGTTAACCTCGGCGAGCTTTGTTAGTACGCCCGTTTTTCGTCCCAATTGCATCAGATGTTGTTGGTAGCGTTTCCTAGTGATGATGTCATTTGGTTGAAACAAACCGTAATATATGACACACGGTTGACCCATCAATGAGAGCTTTTTTTTTTTGGGTTCACGCTAATAGTTCGCCTAGTTTGCATAATGATTTTTTCGAGCGCTGGAAAATGCAACCCATCCATTTCTCATTATTCGCATGTATTTAATAACATTATTCTTCGAATTAAGCAGGAAAAATGAAGTATTCAAAGCTCCAAGGAAGTGTATTACGCACGCTTTGGTGTAATAACTTATATACCTGTGTAAAGCTTCAAAATATTGCTTTCATATGAGGAAGTCATTGTACACACAGTACTATTTGCATTCTCCTTTAGAAAAAGACGAATATTTATTTACACATCTAATATGTAAGACATTCGAACTCTGCCTCAGACTATCTAGATTATCAAAAGATGAATGGATCAGTAAAGCCCCAGTACAGTAGAAATAAGTTTTGTTCAAGCCTGAGACTGATGCTACTGACAGTAACTTTCAGAAGAGATCATCTTAAACGAAAAATCTGCAAACAAATTATAATTTAAATATCTTTCTCACACGATGTACTCTTTGCTCTATTAATTAATACTTAGGAAAGGAGTATAATCGTTCGTTACGCTAGGAGTAGTAACAGTCCTTTTGTATTTGAATTGCCGAAAAAGTGTTAATAGATCCGTGAAACCTGGATCTCATTTGTTCTAATTACCTTTTTAGACTGATGAGTCATTTTACGATCAGAATTATCCACAATTCTTCTTCTAAGGTTGAGATTAAAGCAATATCTGTATTTTTATGTTGTATTGCCCCTTACATTATCTCGAAATAACTAACTTCACACGTACGAACTGAGTCCCCATTTAATACAGTACTAATTGCTAATATAAGACTCTCCTTTTACAATACAATACAATAATATATGATATATATTTCATACCTTAGCGTCAGAAAAGATTTCTGAAAATATATACATCGTCGCGAATGATCCATCTTTAGCTTTTTATCGTATTCAAGAACATGTAAGGAAAGTAATTCAACCGATATTGGATAAGAGATTGGAAGTTATTCATTTGCAGAACAACTTGCAGGGTCACTGTTATGATATGGAATACTCAGTAGGGTAAATAAAAACCTTGTCTCTCACATATACACATAAATAATATTTATCTCAAATTTTTTTTTTTTTTTTTTTTTAAATATTATTTTAGAGCAATTAAAGGGATAGAGAACTCAGAAAAATTCTTCCGAAATATCCAGGAATTGATTAAAACATCTATATTTTTAAAACAACAATTAAAGTATGAAGAAGGAAAAAATAAAACAGACAAAGATTCTAAAAATTCCGTTTACAAACGATTTTCTGCTCATTTAACGTTAGATTTTCCTGATTTCAGTGGAGTAGTGAGAGAGACAAGTCAACGCATGGAGACCATAATGATTTCAAATAGAGGACAAAATATTGGTGAACTACAAAGATCTCATACAACTTTACATTAACCAAAAAGTATGTTAATCAAACTATGTGTTTTTGAATTTAGCTAAACACCAAATAATAAAAAGTAATATGTGAAGAGAATTATAAAATTGATCAAAGAATATAAAACGCATTTTTTCACTTCATTCACTTAAAGGTTTCTTAAAACGTTTTAACTAATAATGAACTGATGATACGAACGATAGGCAGGCAGACGTTTCGTTAATTTGCATTACCTTCACACGCCATATCTAAACGGGAATACTCCCGAGCGTTGCGACACACCTTCGTTATTTCCCCTTGTTCCTATTGAGTTAATATACTCCTATGGACAAAAAGTAATGAGAATGTATTTATTTAAATACCTGCGCTATCATATCGACTTATGTATTTTTTTGGTAAGTTGGAGTGACCTATGAATAATTATGTCGGTGAATTCATCATCGTAACGATTTTATAACATTTTTAATAAAATTTTCCATTTTAAAAAGAAAGGGAACATATCTCGGAATTTGTTCAATTTTTTAAGGAATGTCTACCAGCCTTAGCTCTGTGGCACTACCTATTGCTACCTATTGTTTATTTACACGATTTAAAGGTCCAACGAAGAAAGGGAATTATCTCGAACTCATATAATCGCAGAAACAGGAAAGTTCGCATTTAAAAAAAGGTTTTAATAAGAAAAAATCTTTGTAATTTGGCAGGTACTAGTGTTGAAAGGTTAACCTAGTTTAGTTAATTAATAAATATATTTAATTAATAAATATATAAAAGGAGTACGCAAAAATCACATAAAATATACCAAAGAGTTCAAATTAGTGGTGCAATCTGGAAGGTGAACTTTAGTACAGCAACTTTACTTGAACTATTCCAAAAATCATCTTTTGGCGAATGTTCTGTTGTGAAAAGGTGAGAAGTCCTTATGACGTGTTACAAAATCTCCAAACATGCAGCTAAAGATGCCGCAGTCGCTATCTTTCATTCGGGATGGTATGTCTAGTACAGACTCGATAATGAACGAAACGAAATATCATCAAATGATCGTTTAAGTTCGTCCATCAAGAGTTTTTAATACGTTCGGATTCCCAGCGAATCATATTACTTAATAGAGCGATCGTTCAAATTAATAAGGGTCGTGCATTGATGAACGTTTCTCAAGCGAACCGGAATAAGTAAAGCCCTTAACAAAAATATCCACCTCACGTGTTCAGCCTTTAACGCCACTGTAGCCGGTTTGCTCTAAACTTGGTACGAAGAAACTGCTCATTGCGTATACGGTAGACGATCCATTTAATTTGTTTTTCTTCTCATTGAACGCAGCGAGAAGGCTCACGTAGAAATTCCTAAAATTATCGTTGATCCAACTATGACCGCATAAAGTGTATATCTCCCGTCTGGCTATATTTATATTGAATTTTGATACTAAGACCAAATCCGATTTACTACATATAACGGCATTAATGCACGTGTGATGCTCTTACGTTAATTTTATAATCTCAGTTTCGTCAGCAGGTTCTTCAAAATCACCGGTTACCAATAGTTCCAGTATCACTAATTTGAAATGTATGCAAACATTTTTCAATATCAGCTTCAGCAGGACGCCGTTTGACAGCTAATGTTTCTACCATATTGTTACGTCTTCTGAAATTAATCGACTCTTCCGCCGCAGAAACCATTTCCATCTAAAATTTTCAAGTCAATTGTCTTTGAAGATAGGTGAAGTATTCAGTTGATGCCGTAAATTGTTAATAGTCTCCACTAACGGCAAATCAATTTTCTTCTGTTTCTCTTTGTATCCTTCACAAAGGTCCAAGCAAATTGACTTATCTTGTTACTTAATCTTGACTCATGCCAAGATAAATTAAACTTGAAAACTGGAAAAAAAAGAAAGCTGATTTGTGGAGCCAGTTAACACTTTACAGCACCAACCAAATACTTCATCTATCTTCAAAGACAATTGGCTTGAAAATTTTAGCCTGAAGTAGTCTCTGTGGCGACTCACGAAAGTTCAGGAGTCTAACAATATGACAGAAATATTAGCCGCCAAACGACATGCTGCTGAAGTTGAAAAAAGTTGAAGAAAATTTGCATACAATTCAAGTTAGTGATCCTGAACTATTCGTAACCAATGATTTTGAAGAATCTGATGATGATGACCAAAATTGTAAAATTAATGAAAAGTCGTCATTGCCTGAGTCTATAATATCATTAACATTTTCATCAACTAAACTGACTGTGCGTATCTTGGCTTTAGTTCTTTTGGAAACTGAACACCTATTAGTTAGCACTCCCAGTCAAAGTAAGTTCATTATTAGTAGATGACAGTTGAGGATATCTGAATAGTGGAACGGCCAATGACCCTCTACTAGCACTTGGATAATTACTGGGCGAAGAATTTGCGATAGCAACTAACAGAGCCGATCTTTTGTGGCTTGCAGCAGTGGAGGACATTGTCTGCTTAAATAACTGCTTATACTTTACGCGTTGTTTAATTTTTCTTTCCTCATTTAAAATAGAACGGCAGTTCAAATGATTGACAGGCAAGACTTTCGGTACCAAAATCGATGCCGGTTTAATTTGAAAGTTGAGTCGATCCTCACTGAGATTAGTTATCGCAATGTTATATACATCTGGCGCAGATCTGTTTGCAGCGCTGCAAGACGGTTTTTCATCAGTGTCTTTTACGACAACTGGATCTTCATTTACATTGGAGACTTTGACAGCGGCATAAGTATTGGGCATAAGTAATTGTTGACCAACTTCTGGGACAGAAAATATAGATTTTCGTAAAGGTGGTTTCTCTACAGAAGTTAAGGAACAACCCTTCGACAACTCATCATTGTCATCGTCCTCTTGATTTTGATTGATTGATAGACTGGGGAAATCCATTTTCCATTATTCGGCATTTTATCCGATGAGGAGCAGGCGTCTCATCCGACCACTTTTCGGATCCCCTTTTACCCTTGATTTCTATAATTAACGTCTGATGATTGAAAATAGTGTTGAAATTGAATAATTAGCGGAACTTACTTATCACGCCAAGCCACATCGAGAAAATGTTTGATTTGTGCGAACTATTATTTGGGTGGCCCGGATTATAGTTGGATACCTCCTTAAAAGTCTCTATATCCCAATAACCGGGAACGTCGTCAATTAATGGGGTGATTTACTTGAAAACACTACATTTTGTACTGTTGGAAAAAATGCTCAGATAACCATCGTTTCTTTTATTTCTTAGACTGCCTTCTTCGGTATGTGGGAAATGACTAAGAAAAATTTTCTTTTCAATGGAGAAAAGTTGCCATATAACGGCTTTCAAACCGATTTCTGGGCAGAGCAGTATTTTTTCTCATTAAAAACTAAGATACCGCTAACACTACTGCTTTGAAAATTGCAAAAATAGCGCCGTTAAAAAGCATTCGCAACGTATACGCTAATGTTCGGAATGCTGTAAAACTCTGAAACATTTCGTTTGAAAGTATGGTGTCCCAAAAATTAGACCAGATTTGAATTTGCCATTATTTGTGCGACAACTGACAGTATAGGGTTAGTAAAAGTAGAGCATTACACGAAAGAATAAAATATTTTCAATGTTGAACAATATTTCAAAAATATTAAAATAAAAATATATGTATAAAAATAAAACTTAGCGGCGACATTTCACAAATTTCGTACAAAATAAGGTCGGGATACTGGTTTTACTTCATCAACACTGAATCACCAAAATTAGCGTATATAGGATTCAGAAAAACAATTACATCCACAACGTATCACTGTTTAATGCGAATTTTGAGCTGAAGACATTATTGGTTATACTTCTTCGAAACAGATCCCGATCAAACCAATGGTCGTAGAAAATTTCGATAACAGAGTATATATATGCCAGCAAAGTCCACTCATCCGATGTGCTATTCTACTTAGAACCCTATCCTATGTGCAATATGATTCAATAAGAAATTCGAATTTAAAAAAAAAACTCCGTTTTCTATTTAATTCAAATCTTGCGTGAACTCTAGGAAATCTTGTACGACAATTTTTTAGAAAGATGGTTATATGGGTGGTAGTCGTAAAAATGGTCCAATCGAATTCATTGTAAGTTCGTCCTTTGGTTAAAACATGTACAATTTCGTCAAATTATCTCAGAAATCGTAATTGAAATGTAGGTTAAGCACAAAAATATATGAACCAATAAAGAGAAGCGAACCGATGTAGACAATGATTTTGGTGCAATAAAAACAATCCTGGGTAATGTGGGTAAACCTTTAAAAGCTTCGCACGATTTTACGAAAACTTTAGCGTATAGTCACTATATGACCAGCGGACCACTGCTGGCTGAAACAATATGTATATCATGCTAATAAATTTTTGAATTTGTTTGCCAATGAATAGGTTAAGAAAATTAATGAACTTAACCTCAAAAGGGTACATTGTATGCAATGTATAAAGGAAATAAGGAAGTAATTATACCATCTAGTTCAGTTTTAAAATTCAATTTAAACATAGCAACAAATTTTTTACATTTACTTAGTAGGTAAAGGGAAAATTCGTGGCGTTTTTTCTAATAAATGGCGAATGTATGTAAAAGATGACCGCGCGTGTAGATAATTAAAAATAAGTAAGAAAACTATAGTCGACTGTAACGAATCTATTATTGCCATCACTTTTGTCTTGTAAAAAGGGGAAAAAAACTAAATTTCAATACTCTATAATATCGGATAGGGCGTGGCAGATTTTTTCTGTTTTTGTGGAATAGCTTGGTAGTTTTCACTGTGTAGCTTGTGATTTGTGTGAGTAAAAAACCCAAAAAATGGAAATGTTTTCAGCTTACATTGTACTGTAGGCATGTTAACCAACTTGGCTCATTTTCAATACCAACCTATGTGTAAGATCACGTGGCAAATTTGAAGCCGATATTTTCAGTTTTGCAGTCAGGAGAATATTTAACGTAGACATTACACAGACGGACAAACGACTGTAAATGTATGTGCTCTCCGAAACATCCTTGTGAGTGTTGCAAGACAAAATTAATATTCCCTCATCCTTCGGGTGTGGTATAGAAATAGAAAAATTTGTGATATTTTTTAGATCAGTTGAAGACAAACTTTTTAAAAATGAGTCGAGACTTTGATGCTTAATAAACTTGTGAAAAACTTTTGGTATTTATGGTGAAAATGATTTAGCAAAATCAGCGGCACGCAAATGATTTGTTCTGAAAATGTTGATATTAAAAACCCGTCGCGTTCTTAACGACCAACTTTTCATAAAGTCAATAAAAGTCATTTACGATCAACACCAAATTTCATCTGATGGTTTTGCTGCGATAGATGCAAAGATAACCCCGTTATTTGGATATCAGATGGACCGCATTTCTAAATTTTCAGCTGCTGAAACGAGACGAGTTCGAACCATTTTTGAACAGATTGATAACATGCGATGAGAAGTGGATTACAATTATGAAAAAGATCGTAATCCCGTTAGAGAAGCTGCAGAAAGGGTAGCGGGGCCCGGATTGAGGTCAAAGTATTGTATTGTCCTAACTAACATTGGAATGTAATCATGCATTATCGCGCCCTAGGTTGATTCCAATTTCTGACGTCAACAATTAATGCGATTATAGATCATCATTTAGATAAAGTATCTAGAATTGATCTATATGGAAAGTATCGTCTTCTATCACGACCCAGGTAAGGGTCACACACCTTGCGTCGCCTGACTACCGACTATTTCAATCGTTTCAGAATTCTCTTAATGATGTAAACCTCTTAAAGAAGAGCGACATCAGCTACGTATTTCAGAATATCAGAAAATGTCTTCAGAATATAAACAACAAAGTTACATTCGGCTGTGACCGAATCTTTTATACCTGTAATCTTCATCTTAAAAGAAAACTCGAAAAAACTAAATTTCGATACCACCACAATTCGGCTGATTTTATTCACTGTCATATGACGAAATTTTTATTCCAGTTTATGAATAAAGAGCAAAGAAACTCATAAAGAAGATTTTTTATTTATATTGCACAGTAAGAGTGTCCTTTCAACGATTTGGCTCATTTTCAATACTTATCTGCGGGATTTTAATGTTTCAGCCAATTTGGTGTCCGATAACCTAATTTTTTACACTAAGAAAATTGTTACCACAGATATTACACAGGCAAGGAGACAGACAGATGGACAGACTAATGGACGAACATTTGATCATGAATGTATTTACTTCATGGGACATCTTAAGCTTACTTTTGGGTGTCACATTTATATTTTGATAAATATGACTCTGACACTCTATAAAACTGGTCGGACATTTTTTAAACAGGTACCAGATGATCGGCTATAGAATATACATCCAAATTTTTGTAGTTCCATGTACTGGAATTTATGAACAATTAGTTAGCAAAAACCCAATTTTTGTTTTGGAAGAAACCAGTTAATCAACGTGGTTCATATCGTACTAACGGGTTCTTTGATCGACTTGACCCATTTTCAGTATCAATCTGCGTACAAGAACTTCCGATGTTCTTACCACATTAAAAGGCAGAGGGTGACAATGAAACTAACGTTCGAATATTACCTATACCAAGAATTTGATCATTTTCATTTCGTCACGATACGTCTACGAATTAGCCTGACTATATCAGTGAAAATCGTGAATTCGTGTTGTATGTAGTGTCTACATTCAAGTTTTGAGGAACTTCTAAGTTGGTGAAAGCTAACGTTTGAGTACATCTTTTGTGGTGATAACCTTAACACTAAAGGCAAGGAAAGTTCTCGAGATTTGAACGCATTACCCAGAGAAGGCGCAAGTAAACAGCGAAGCCAAACGACGAAAAATGATTTTTGGATGTTCACAAGAAAAGGGAACGATTCGAAAACAATTGCTTTGCGAAGTGAAGCCGAGAGTCGTTTAAAGGGAGTTTTTCGTACCTTTGATAATCTTAATCGTAAAAACAAGAGTGATGATAATGATGATGAGAATGATCGACGGCGACGTCAAATATTTATGACTCACAACTCAGCGCTTGGTTGAATGAGAAAACCTTTAATTCTTATGAACAGCTTGATTTGTTCTTTAAACAGCTGGTGCGAACACGGTGGCAGTCAAGGTGGATTATGAGTTGGGAATGACCAAAGAAAGAAGCTGCATTCTTTACGTTGGACTGGAAACATGAACGATTGGGAAAATCACTGTTGCCAGAACGTTGGCAGTGTACTTGGACAATGATAAGCCGCGGTCGCTTCGGTACGCGGAAATTTGCAGGGCGTGTAGGTGGTAACGCTGTGAACGCCGGGTAGTATTGTTACTTGAACTTGACTGGTCCACAAACTCTTTTTATATCTCTGCAGCACTTTTGTCTCATATACACCAACACATAAGTGCAATACATCCCAGACTACGTCGACGGTCAAGAGTAAGGCCATACACACGTCTCCCATGACTTCGGTGAATCCGCTCAAGGACCTAGAGGGTCCGGTGCACACGACTTGTACACTAAAGCGGCCAAAATAGCAAGAAGACCCAAAAAAGCGGTTTTTCAGCATCACAACACTCTGTGACATATTGGTAAACCCCCTAAGGCAATATTGAGAGCACTAGCCAGGCATTCTGTTCTATTAACCGTATTCACCAGTCATTGCTCTTTTTAAGGACCCTTTCTTATTGAACCGCTAATCTTTTGTAGTCTACACAAATTCTAATAGTAAGCAATAGTTATTTTTGTTATGTTATATATATTGTAATGTGAATATTCCCAACTGAGAAATCCAAACGTAAGAATAGCCCTCAAGCATGGCGGAATCATGTCGTGTCCACAGCTGCTAAAGGATGCCAAGCTTGTGTTGCATCGTGGTAGCGGATGAATAGGAAAAGTAGAATATTTGAGGATTTCCTCTCATTGTTTCGCTCTTCCCCCACCACTCGCTTTACCTAATGTTACGATCAGCTCTGAAAATGTAAAATATTCAACAGCGATCGCGTGTAGTGAATGCATTTGATTAAAACGCGATAGTCGAAAGAGGGTCCTTGCAAACAGCCTTAGAGCAAAGAATGTCGTTACTTTAACCAGAAAACTATCATGTTTGGGATTTCAGAGAGCGATAGGAGCACAAGTAAAGCAAAGCCTTAACAGTTGCTTCCAAATTACAGAACTACAAATGAATAAGAGCTGTAAACGAACCTCACTTGGGAAGTAAAATTTTATTTGAATAAAATACGGATCGGTCGCGAAAACGAACAATATTCTATATTGGCATACGATTGGATGATTCAAAATGCCTCTCCGAGACCGTGTCAAATATATATTTTTTCCCAAGTGTCATTTTATTTTTGTACTTTTTGGTTTATCGGTAGTATCGACACTTGTCTCAGCATATATCGGTCAACGCGTAAGAAATGTTTAGGGGACGGCTCGAGCAAGTTTTTTAAAACGTTTTCAACTGAGTACGATCTACTTACCCCGAATGTATGAAGCTTAATTCCACTATACCATGATGTTTACAGAACGAACTCTCTGGAGGAATCAAATGCTTAATTTACTTGATAGGAGAACATCAAAGCGTACGAGCCCATATACTATATTGCTCGGTATTTAGTACCAGAGAAAATAAAATCACTAAAGGTACTAATTCAACGAGAAAAGAGCGAAATCTCTGAAAGGACCAGATGCTTACTTCACTTGCGGAAGAACCTCCCAAAATATCGTCATTACTTACGAATAGTTATACCAAATTACTCGATACTTAGTATACAGATATCAAGAACATAAATGAATAAATTCATTAGAAATAATATTTCAAAGAAGCGAGCGAAATCTTTTAAGGGATTAGATGCATAATTTACTTGCAGAAGAACTTTACGGGGGGAACATCAATTTATACGAATACTTGTACTAAATTACTCGATATTAGTACTAAATACTGGGGATCTAAGTAAATAAATTCATTGAAGATATTTCAAACAATCCAGAGAACTCTTTAAGGTCGCAAAATATTTAATTTACTTGCTAAAGAAGTTCTCAGGGAAACGTTAATGCGTACGAGTATATCTACGAAATCATTCGCTAGAACGAAGATCTAAATAAATAAATTCATTGGAGATAATTCAAAGAATCCAGAGAACACTCTAAGGCCGCAAAATATTTAATTTAATTGCTAAAGAAGTTTTCAGGGAAACATCAAGGCGTACGAGCAGTTCTTCATAATCATTCGATATTTAGTACTACGATATCGGGAAAATAAATAAATAAATTCACTAGGGAGAATATTTCGAAGAAGGGAGCGAACTCGTTTAAGGGATCAGACTCATAATTTGCTTACAGAAGACTTTTACGGGGGGAACATCAATTTATACGAATACTTGTACTAAATTACTCGATATTAGTACTAAGTACTGGGGATCTAAGTAAATATAAATTCACTGGAGATATTTCAAAGAATCCAGAGAACTCTTTAAGGTCGCAAAATATTTAATTCACTTGCTAAAGAACATCTCATGGAAACATGAAGGCGTACGAGTACTTCCCCGTAATTATTCGGTATTTAGTACTACGATATCGAGAAAATAAGTAAATAAATTCTTCAAATATAATATTTTAAAGAAGCAATCGAACAATTTAAGGGCGGGATCAACTTTTGAATTTATTTGCGAAGTAAATCGCTATAATGCCATCATACCGGAAAATGTAATAAATCCCACAAATTCACTACCATAATAATATACATTAGATGGTTAAGTAGCCGGACAGATGAACTGACGTACCGGCGGATACGTTTAAGTGGATTTCGAATTTCATACAGATCAAGAATATAAACATTTTATGCGGTTTCAGAAGCATCTTTCTTAATGTTATAAACATTTTCACAAAAACGCTTAAGTTTCAATATTTTATTATATCGAGTGGATGTGGTCGATTCTTTCTACATCGTACTGTGGGCGATTTGGCCCATTTTCAATAAGAGGCCGTTGCAGAGTTTTTCTATTTTTATGGAATAACGTGGAATAAAACTAGCCGTGGAACACTGTGAACAACGACCAGAGAAACAGACAGAAAATAGATGTGCTTTCGGCCTATACTGTAGGCGTGGCCTGTAATCGATTTGACACATTTTCAATACCAACCTGCGTGCAAGAACTGCCAAGGTTTCTGCCAAATTTGAAGACGATATCTTAATTTTTGCGGCCAGGAGAATGTTTATAACAAACAGACGGACAGACAGACATGCTTAAATCGATTCTAAATTTGATGTTGATCAAGAATATATATATATATACTTTGTGGGATCTCCGAAGTTCCGTTTCCGTAGTAATTACAGACCAAATGGCAAAATGAAAAGTAACCTTCACTTTCGGTGGTAAAGATGCGAATGAGCCATCTGAGAGTATCAGATATTTAATTTGCTTGCACAACATCTGCCAAGGAAATGCCAAACAGTACTTTTAAAGAGATTACTTCATATTCGCTGTTATAATACCGAATTATACTATGAAACGACTGCACTAGAAATAATGTGTCGAATAAATGAACGGACGACGATCGAATTTATTTACATATAGTCTGCGGAAGAGACTATCAATGCCTACGGCTGTTTATAGCCAAGTCACTCATACGATACTTATCTGAAATTCTTCTACTGTTTTCTAGCAAGCAAATTAAGAAGAAGAAAAAAAAACAAAGGAGCAGGAAAGGCACATTTTATATGTAATTAATTCATATTAAGCTGATGCAAGTAGCGTATAAGCAGCAATTATGGGGTGATTTCTGTTTGAAAAAACACGTATACTTTGAACTGAAATATAAGTCTAAAGAATATGTTATGTTTACAAAATAAAAAAAAGAAGAAAACTCTATCCGAACTTCTTAGAATATTAATTTGTGAGATAAATTTACTAATACAACAACACAATGCTTCCCGTTTTATGTAATGTTACGTAAGGATATGCATATCTCAAGTAACTTGATTAACACTTATACTACTAGAGAGATATTGTTACGTACACTTAATTAAAGCGTAACTATTAATAGTAGCTTCGCAGTTTATAGACAGAAATCAGTGCATATTTGAAAAAGTTGTTAAATGCGTAACAACGCATAAACTGGATTTAAAAACAAAAAAAAAAAAAACAAAAAAAACAAATAAATGGACTTTTGTTTTCTCATATAGCGTTTTTCTTATATAGTTTAGCTGTTGATACTTCTCTCTATAATTTAGTTGAAAATGCGGAAGTATACGCGAAGAAGTATAAAAAACACTTTTGGGCCACTCCAATAGCAATATATGTTAAATTGCGGTTGATATTCAATGCAATTATAACAAAACCACCTTTTAATTTATATGCAAGCAGCCAGTTTACTGGTTTTTTTGATTCTATTTGTTGTAAAGATCAAGTATTGAAATTTTCATAATTCAGCCAAAGACGGATGCGGCAAGTTCAAGTCATAATAAAATTGTCCTTTAATTTGGGATTTCATAGTCGTCATTGGCCAGTTTATGGTTTTTTTCAAAGGCAGTAATGCCACCGTCAAGATTGTTCAGTTACTTTAAATAGGCGGAGTTAAAAGTATAAACGTCTTAAATGCATCCACTTTTGCATTTCAGTGTCTCCAGTGCTAAACTATTTTTCTCACTCAAAAGAATACAACCTAAGAATGAATTACAGTCCATAGAGGCAGAATAAGAAGCAAACAAAAAAAAAAAAAAACAACAAAAAAATGTAACAGTTTGTGAGAAGTTATGAATGGAAAGCCGAAAATGCTGGTCAGAAACCTTTATTACGTGCGAGATATAATTTTATACTCAAAACCCACTCAATACCTGAGAAGAGAGCATCAGTAAACCTGGTACAACAACACAGCACAACACAGCTCAGCACAGCACAGCACAGAAGCAAGCAACACTACTAACTTAACTTAAGTAACAACACAGCGACGATCTTCCTACTTGATTTCATTCAAGTAATAAGTGTTGCATGTGTATGGGCTTTAACTACTATACATACATACGTGCATACATAGAAATGTAAACAAAACAAGAAACCAAATGAGGCAACAGGTGGCGGCGCTGCTTTTTCAAAGTTGTCTTGCCATTATCTTAGCGAAAAAGTCAACTCTACTAGCCAGCTACCAGCTACCTGTGGAAGGTACAATATGTAATATTTAGGTATGATAGTATGTTTGTATATTTATATAGATATTTATATGTATATATATACGTGCGTGTATTTGTGCGCTCGTTTACTTGGCATGTGTATGGATGATATGTCTGCCTGGCTGGCCTGGCTGCCTGCCTGCTTGCCTGCCTGCCTGCCTGCTTATGAATGTACGTTATGATCAATCGCATGAATTAACATTGAATATATGTATCTTGGTCTTGTTTTCGGTAAAGTAATGGAGCACCACTCTTTTGCTCAATGCACTGAGTGGCTCCTAATATAATTTCATTTTACTATAATAAGTGCGGAATAAAGTGTGCGCTTTTTTCTTTCAGAAGGTCATGGTTAGTTTGGCCACTCCTGAACAACCAGTACGCGCTTGGCATTGAAGAAAATGTGACTGACGCTACTACACTACTGCTCGTTATCGATTTCAAATAACTTACATCCACAAATGTTTATTGTGTTTTTTTTTTTCGTTTTGCATTTTTTTTTTTTTTTTTTTTTTTTTTNTTTTTTTTTTTCGTTTTGCATTTTTTTTTTTTTTTTGTTTTTATTTCTCTGCTTCTATCATAACTTAATTAGAGCATCAACAGCAGTCGTTTAGAAATAAATTTGTGAACATTTGATTTAAAAAAAAAAAAAAAAAAATTATTATTATTATAAATAAAATCAAAAGAATATGGAGACTTGTGTTTTAATACCGCAGGAATTCTCTTTGGCAATAAACGCCATAACCAATAACAATGAAACCGATTTAACCGTATGGACTTGTTCAGATATAGCCAAAGGACAATTATTTTATCCGTTTCAAGGAACGATACGTATAGATAAACTAAATATCGGCAACAATTTGCAAGATGACGATGTAAGTAACCTTAGGATTCTATGTAGTCTAGTACTAGTTAAGCAGTTTTTCATTATTTGTCATCCATCTCTTATCTCAATAACAACAACAACAAATGCAAATATTATTAAATTTTCTTTTAATTGAAAATTAATATTCTTGAGAAGAAAAAAAACTCTCCAGCCGGCTTAAAAAAGTTTCACAAAACGAACGCAACAAGTGACGGCGTATGGTTTTAGTTAAAAGTTTAAATTTATTTGAAAGCAACGGAAATATTTAACGGTTGCTTTATGCTTAGGGATGTTTTCAAAATTCCATATTGTAGAGATGAATTTTCTTTTCGAAAAATAACGAATGTTTCGTAATATGAAAAGCTTACGTTATGTAGAAAATTGAACGTAAGCTATTTATGTAGAGAATTGAAATACATTTAAAAGCGTTTCTAAGAGTTCTAGAGTGATTTTAAAAACTTTCTTTGACATAATTTCAGGTAAAACTAAAAAAAAAATTTTAAAGAAAGAAAGTTTTACAAAGACACTGGGGTTTCGGTCGCATCCTAAAGATATAATTACTGTTTCGGAAAGTCTACCTCTTCACATAAATTATGAGTTTTTAAAATGTAAGATGCATTCGATCAAAAATATCTTCGCTTCTCTGATCCAACAGATCTTTCTTATATGCAATTGTCGGTTAGAGAAACCCCTAAGAGAGGTAGGCTTAGATAGCTAGAAAAAAAATGACTTATTATTTATAGAATTCTTGATTTTTTTTTTCGAACGTTAGAGAATTGTTTTTAAAATTGAAGAAAATTAAGAAAGTTTTGAACTAAATTTCTTTTTTTAATTAAGTTTTAAATTTTATTATCATTATTGTTATAATTTATTAAAATCATAAAATAAAAAATTAAAACTATCAGTTCTAAGTTTTAAAATGATTGTGTAAAATCGAATACAGCTGACTACAAATGTTCGGACATTTTTAAATATAAAAATTCCTCAATTGAGCGAATTCTAAAAACTTTTTTTTCAAATATATTTTTCTTCTTCATTGAAAAATAAAACAGTTGATCGTGTAAAAGTGAATAAAATTTGTGGGATTTTACGTATAAAAATTCTTTAACTCAAGGGATAAAAGGATTCTAGAATATTTTTTTTAAATTACATTTTTCTTTTTAATTTCGGTATTAAATTGATCGTGTAAAAGTGAATAAAATTTAGATTTTTCTAAATATAAAAATTTTTTAATTCAAAGGGACAAAGGGATACTAGAATATCTTTTTTGAACTACATTTTTCTTTTTAATTTCGGTATTAAATTGATCGTGTAAAAGTGAATAAAATTTGGATAATTTTAAATATAAAAATACTTTACGTCAAAGGACAAAGGGATTCTAGAATATCTTTTTTGTACTACATTTTTCTTTTTAGTTTCGATGTTAAATTGACCGTGTAAAAGTGAATAAAATTTGGATAATTTTAAATACAAAAAATTTTTTAATTCAAAGCGTAAAGCAATAATAAAAAAGCTTTTCTGAACTCAAATTTTTTTAGTTTCGTATGTTAAATCGTTCAATATATATGCAATACACTAATCGTATAAAAGCGAATACAATTCGCGCAACTTCTACGATATAGAAATTTTTATATTAGAAAGGCAAACACTTCCTACAAAGCCTTTTTTGAACTGTATCTTTTAAATTAATCGTGTAAAAGTGAATAAATTTCGGGAATTTTAAAAGAAAATTGTTCTTTGCATATTAGACCTTAAGTTAATCGTGTAAAAGTGGATAAAATCGAAAAAAAAATTTTTTTTTTTCATATCATAATTCGCATAAAAAGATTCCGAGCAAAAAGATATTCAAGAGTAATTCTTTTTGTTTAAACTCTAATCTTGCGTAAATTTTCGAACACCCTACGTTGGATCCCTGATATAAAGGAGAAAAAATAATTTTGTCTTAATGATTATAATGATAAATAATGTGATTTTGCAAATCTATTTAGTCGTATTCTTTATTCACACTTAAGTACAACTTAAATGCATTATTGGAGTTCGCATGTATCTTAAAACTGCACTTGACGTAAAGTGTATCCAAAATTCTTGTTCTCTTAAATGTTAAATGACGTAATTATACGTTACGTGGATAGAAAAGCTAATACGAATATCGAACGTAATAAACCCTTCGCAATTACAGTCTTTCCATCATGTAGATCTTTCTTAATTAGGAGATAAGTCATATAATGATAGTCATTTACACATTGTCCAGTTTGGAATTACTTTCAGAAGATTAATAACGAGCTTTAGCTGTTGAAGAGTATTAGTAAAAAGATTAAGCGAAAAAAAGGAATAAAAAGAAAAACTACTGAATTCAGTCTTTGGCTAATTAGAAAGACAAGTCAGCAGTTTTAATAAAAGCACTTAGCGTCTTGAGATGAGCAGTGCGTTTACGTAATAAGTAAAGGGTGGAAGGGTACAGGTAGAGACAAAATAATATGAACAACTAATGTTATAAAGAATTTCGCATTTACAGCCATTCCCTAAGTGTTAGGTTTGCGATGCTCTTGTCTTAATGGTTTTTCTCGAAACCTTATCACCCAACTATGTCTTCAGTTCTGTTATCGTCTTTGCGTCGGAGGTTTTATGTTATCTAGCCACAATCCTGTTACTATATATATTTTGCTTAGTGTTCATGTTATTTTGCTTGTTCGCTGTATAAATTTAAATGATTTTTTTTTTTCTATATATATTTAATTTTACGATCTACCCGAAATATGTTAAGTAAATGTTTTAATAATAAAAACAAAAACGGAAAAAAAAATGAAACATTTTATAGACAATAACAATTGAGAAATTTTAATCCGATATATTAGGGACAAATCATTTTCTTTTTCTGTTCACTCAAGTGTGAAAGACGCTTCAGTTTCTTTTTAAGCCGAGAGAGGTGTTATTATAACAAATATTGATCTTCTTAAGAGGTTAACTTTATCTTTAATGTTCGTAAATAATTTTTTTTTTTTTCAAATAATCACAGACTCTTAGATATATAATTAATATTAATTAAGAAAATCTGGTAACTTTCTTAAGGTAAATTCTAATACGTTTTTCTTATGTTGTTATATCCAGTTAATGTGTAATTCCCTTAGCAGCGGTAGCAACAAAACATTTTTTTGTTTTTTAATTGAATTTTTTTTTATATAAATAATTAAACAATATTCGCAAAAGAATTAACAAAACGACCACATTCAGTCGACCTACGCTAAGAGACAAACTCAACACTTGCAAGTCTTGTATAAAACAGAATTCGATGATTATGTTCGCCAGTAGGCGGTGCCTTAGCAAATGTATTTATATATGTATATATATATATATGTTTCTATGCATTAGAAAAAAAAACAAATTAAAAAAAAATTATATATTTTTGTTGTTGTTGTTGTTATTATATTTTATTATTATATATCACCATGTAGTAGTATGAATTCATCGGATCGAATATCAATTAACTGCATTTACACATTATAACTGTTATCTATCAATTGTTAAGATAAAAGTGTGGGAAAATTCTCACAGCGATATGTATTTCCTCTAAGCTCTTGAATACGCTCTATCTGATTAATTAGATGACCGCATAAAACTTTTAGATAATATGTGTTGTATATTCCTATGAATGCATTTAAACAATAAAAATATTACGTTAGACTGGCTCTTCAAAAATATTATCTCATTAAAAAATATTTCGGAAAAATACTCATATGAATCTTAGAATAAAAAACAAAAAATATGCAACGATTGCATAAAACATAGAAATTTATAAAATCAAGAAAGAAAGAAAGATCGAGAAAGAAACTTTTTAAGTTAACCTTAGTTGAGTCGTATTTATAACTCCATTATATTCACAATGCATATCTTTAAGTTTTCTCTTAATGTAAAGAGAGATACGAATCGAAACGCTTACAATTCTTATTATTATTTCTCATTTTTTATTTTAACTCACTTATTAAGGAAAAACTTCGCATTATTTTTCTTAACCTTATCTCATCTTTAATCATTATTTTACAACTTTACACAGTGTATGACCGTCCATTCTAAGTTTTTATATATACACCTGCGTTTGACTTAATCTTTTAATTCCTACAAAATATTCATTAATTTAATATTTTCTTATACATAAATCTTTAGAAAAAAAATAAAAAAAAATTGAAAAGTCTTTGTACAAGCTTTACTCTTACAATTACTCTTAGTTTGTAGGGTTTTTCTTTTTCTTTCTTTTATGAACCAGTCTAATATATGAAGATATAACTAAATAAATAACTGCTGCTGCTGGTGCATTTACGCTTCATAAACTTACGTACAAGTTGAAAATAAATGTTTTCAAATCTAACCAAGTATTTCAAAACCACCCCGTCTTTAAGACAAGGTAAAGAAAAGCATAAATTTAGTGAAGAACTTACTCTAAGAAACTATGAGAATTTCTTGAAGATTTTCCCAGTGTCATGGGAGAGTAGGCACAATAAGAGTTGGTTAAACTTCATGGGAAAATGTAACCCTCATTGTTTTGCGGGTGTGTACGTCAAATGTTAATGCAGCATAATTCTATACATATAAATATATGTGTGTAGAATTACACATATACACCTGCATATATATATACATATACATATATAGATATACATATTTATATGCATGACTTAGTGATTCTACTTGGAAGAGTCCCTAATACTTGAAGAATAATTACTTTTATTAGTGTTGTAAGACAATAACTATATAAAGATGAGTTTTTGTCTTTGGATTTTTGTTAGAAATTTGTTGTGTCATAATATTCTAAAAAAATGACTCTTAGAATATCTAGAGCTTCCATTTAGCACTTCTTAACAGAATATAAGCAAATTTTTGCCTTAAAAATTAAACCCTTAATTACATTTTTAGGGGGTGGTTCCTTAAAGTTGCGATTTTCCTTTCTTTGGCAATTTGTAAATTGTTTTAAAATTACTTATAAATTAGATAAAAATCTTTTATTAATACAAAAATAGAGGGTAGAAGGTTGAAAAATTTCCTAATTCTTCCTAAGACACAAAAGCCCTAACGAAGTTTACACCAAAGTTCAATGTCTGCCAACTAAACCAAATTTTAATAATTAGTTTAATAGTTTTATACCCATTTTGTTAGGACCTTTTATGGATGACACATAGACATCACTTATATTCTTAAAGAACGGGAAATTTATTAG
The DNA here is from genome assembly GCA_000671755.1 of Glossina brevipalpis. NCBI lineage: Eukaryota > Metazoa > Arthropoda > Insecta > Diptera > Glossinidae > Glossina > Glossina brevipalpis. The sequence goes on from KK351032.1 coordinate 1,666,323, forward strand.
TTCTCACTAAGATACGAAAGCCCTAATAAAATTTACGCATTTAACGTTCGCCATCTAAACCATATTTTTATATTAGAGGTACGGGATAAACCAATTTGACTCATTGAAAATTTTATTACTACACTTTGTACTAAAGATAATAGAAATGTTTGCGGAAAATGTATTTCGAAAATAGATTTTTGCCTAAAAAATGGTTTCAATGAATTTTTAAAAAAAAATAAATATTATATTTAAATTAATTTGGAACTAATTTTCTCATCTAGTGGAATTGGATCACTAAGATTAAACATAGATACATAATTAACATCCGTGGTTCTATTATGTGCTATTTTTTATACCCACCACCGAAGGTAAAGAATATATTTCATTTTTTCATTTGGTTTGTAACTACCGAAAGGAAACTTCGGCGACCCCATACATATATATATTCTTGATCAGCATCAAATTTGGAATCAATTTAAGTATGTCCGTCTGTCCGTCTGTGTAATGTCTGCGGTAAACATTCTCCTGGCCGCAAAACTCAAGATATCGTCTTGAAATTTGGTAGAAACATTGCAAGTTCTTTCATTGCCACGCCCACCTATTACAAATTAGTTTTTCCACCTTTTAAGATGAGGGTGGTGAGTATAAAAGATTCGGCATAGCCGAATATAACTTTCTTACTTGTTTAATCATAGGATGAACGTCCCTGCAACAATTTCTACAAATTCTTAGACTAAAGAACAAAAATTTAAAAACATTAGTATTTTAAATACAAAATTAAGTAAGAAAATTATATTCGGCTGTGACGAATCTTTTAAACCCATCAACCTTGTCTGAAAGAAGTGGAAAGAACCAAATTTCAATAGGTGGGCTTCGCAGATTCTTCTGTTTTTATGAAATCCTCTGGATGTTTTTAATGAGCACTGAACGAAACATCTGTAGCTATTGTAGCTTATTTTATATTGTAGGCGTGGCCTGTAATCGAATTGGCCTACCTTCAATAGCAACGTATGTGAGAGAACTTCCAATGTTCTTCATTTTTGCGGCAGACACTGCACAGACGGACGGACATATGGACATGATTAAATCGATTTTAAATTTAATGCTGATCAAGAATATATATACTTTGTAGGGTCTCCGAAGTTTATTTCTGGTAGTTACAAACCAAATGGCAAAATAAATAAAATGTATCCCTCACCTTCGGTGGTGGATATAAAGATTATGCGAGGGCAGTATATATTTGTATAAAATTTACTGCAAAATTTGCAAATAAAAATTTCCAAAAATAAAGGATAATTCCCGCCTTTAATAGAATATTCTTTAAAAAAAAAGTAAAAAATTCTCGGTACCATAATCAATTTTTATTATAAATATAGTTATGAAACGTAACGTGATATATATATATAAATAGACAGTTCCGGTTGAGCTCATTTCGACCCTGTTACAAGCAATTATCACGATAACACTTACGAATGTTGAAGCGTTTTAACCAAATTGCAATTAAATTAAATAGGGATAAATAAAAAAAGTAAAATCTATCAAAAAAAAAGGTTCGGACTTTTATTGAGATCATTATCAGAAATTAAATTAATTGGTTTTGCAGATTTCAATCAAAGAATATATACAGGATTTAATCTGTTAGGTTCTAAACACACAATTAGACTACGCTTTCTTTTTCAGGCGTGAGAATTACAACCATTCCATTCATTCGAGAGGAGATCCTACGCCTGAAGAAAGCTCGATCGAATTGTATTTATTTATAGACTTAGTTGGTTCTTATTTCATATAAAAAGCTTAAGGTGGCAGCCCTAAAATATCAAAATTGTACTATTTGTAGGTTTGGTTTCTGTTAATACAGATTTACTTAGAAAATAATCTTTGCTAATGAAACACATTTTCTACTCAATGTATACATTACATGTCACATCTCCTATTTGTGGGCGAAGAAAAGTTCTTATGTTAGTTAGCAAGAAGAAGAAGAAGAAGCTTAGCATCAAAAAGCCGAAGTTTAGTGAAGTTTAGTGCAGTTCATGCATTAATAGCATCATTAGATCATTTTTCACGATAAAGAACTTTGAAGAAACCGTGAAAGAGTGAAAGATAGTTGTAATCATAAGCAAATGAATGTAGGCGATGACCTCTGATTTCAGCAAAAAAATTTATTGTCATTTAATAATAATTTCAAGAAATTCAGTTCACTAATCGCTAAACGTATTTTAATTCATGGATCGAGCTATGCAAAAATGTTTTCATAATTTGAAGATGAAGGTGGACAAGAATAATAAGATTCGAAAATAAATTAATAAATCGAACCACCACGAAAGGCTGAGTTTATCCCCATATACTTCGCGGAATTAAAGAATCAGGAAATGCACCATTTTTATAGAAATTAAACTCATAGAAAACTCCGTAGAGAAATACCTCTAGATTTTGTTCAGTCATGTGTCAAACAAAGGAAATTAATTCACGGATAATCTATTCATATAATTGGAAAATGGAGGTGTAATTTGTCCTTCGATCCAGAAAGTAGATATAATATTATTTGTGACATCCAGAAACTCCTAATTAGCGTAAGATATGGGAGCCGTAATATCTGTTATTTCTTCCGTCTGTCTGTTATTTTTGAAACATTCACAAGTCTGCAAATGAGAGTTAGGCAGCTAAAAACGAGCATTGTATACCTTGGTCAAGATTGAAAACTCATCCGTAATAAAGAAAAATTACAATTTCCAATAGATACCAAGTGTTAGTTTATGATTCGTCCCATGAATTTACATTTAACACGCGTATCTAAAGGTAAATGCATATAGTATACGCCCCGTCAAAGACAGCTACATTATAAACAGAGTTTCGTCTAAATATTTAGTACTAACTTATAGTCTGAGTATAAAATTTTCCTCTTTACCGGAAAACATTTTATTTCCATGAAAAAAACTAGTAGATGAATAACGTTTTTGTTTCGATAATATTTTTTTCTTTTATTGCACTATAATTAGTTAATAAAAATTAACAAATTAAATTTTAGAAATGCACCTTTAATCTCGAACAGGTAAACAGAGGGACGGATAGAATAGATGAATATTACTGAGACTGAGTTAAAACTTTATAAATTGTCGGATGTGTGTGTGTGTGTGTGTGTGTGTGCATGTCAAACGTGACTAATTAATAACAAGCCTAACTCCTCCATTGTGATGGATATAAATTTGAACAAAATTGATTTTAAACACTTACTCAAAAAAGGTATATTTCAATACTCTGAAAATAATTCAACATTTTGTAGAAACATTTGTTTCAAATAATAAAAATATAAATTAATAGATTTTAATAGCAATTATGACATAATCTTTTCAACAATGACAGGTAATGTTACAGAAAAATTTATTTTATACTTCTCGGGATTATGTCTGCTTAACTCGATTGAATCTTAATAAAGAAACTAAAGCTCTACTCACACATTACGTCTTTAAAAGAGAAAATTGGCGAGAATTTATTATTGTTTTAAAAAAAATATATAATTAATTATTCTATGTTGCGTACTAAAGTTTATTCTTGAACATGGAATTCACTTCAGACATTTGTGCGTCAATACGGAAGAAATCATAATTTTTTTATCTCAAAAACGTGCCATAATATCTAATAAAATAATTACGATCGTACAGGATTCTTTAATGAAAAATTTTTTTTTTTTTTTTCGAAATGCAATTCATAAATTTCTACTCAGATCGCAAATTAATTTTTTATTTTACAAATTTTCCTGCTTCTTATAAAATAAAAAAAAATAAAGTTATTGATAAAATAAAAATAATAAATTTATTGATATAGCGTAGCCTTTTGATAAAATAGGTTCAAGTCACTTTCGAAATTAGCGGTTGAAATATGCCTACAGTTTATAGATGAATTCATGGAAATTTTTACCTTTCATTTTAACTTTTCTACTTTCACGTAGATAATGTAAAATTTGTGTAAAGCAATGTAGAAAAAATATTAGATAGTTTTTCTTTATTTTTATTTATTAATTTTTGAAATTAATACTATTTCTTGCTTATTTCTCAATATTTAAATAAATTAAAATTATACAAATATTCTGTAAAAAAAATGTTAATTTTAGGAAATTTGTATAAGATTGTTCAACATATCAATTTTTGAAAAGCAAAAAACAAACACACGAATAATTAATTAATGAGATCACAGAAAATATTCAACTGCTTTCCCTACGTTTGCCATAATCTTCCTCGATTTTTGAGAGAAGAAAACCTCTTTGTAAAAGATCTTGTACTCAGAGAGTAATGATTTCTTTAAAAAGAAAAAAAAAAAAGACCGAAACAGTTGCAGAAAAATTAACAATTTTTTTAAGCGAAAGCATATGTGATGATTTGAAATGGCAACCAAACCTCGTTCAGATAGCCGCCATGACTATCCTTATAAGAATGAGCCCGTTAAACCCAAATTAACTCTTGTCTAATTTTAACAATTGCGCTTTCAAATATTCTTTTTTAATACATAAATAGAAGAATCAGGAACCTTACCTCAGACCAGCTACTTCGAATAACACAACTACTTGATTGAAATTGAAATTTCTTAATATATACGTAATATATACGTAATAAATTAATTGTTAGATCTATTGTACAGCATGTAGCCCCGTTCTGTTAACTTCAGATGTTGTTTAGAACCACATGATTCACTTGAAGTAAAAAAAAAATTTCCTTAACATTAATCGACGCTTTCTATTCACGATAAAGAGATTTTCATTTTCATTTTCAAAAAAATCAGGATTAAAGACACCATGAAGAAAAAATTGAAAGTGTCTCGTGAATAACATGTGGGTTAAGTTCATATCAAAAACGATGAATCTTTTTCTCTTCATTGAACCATTGAGATGAAGGCGAGTCCCAGCTGAGCAGATGGTTTAGCAAGACAAAATCGTTATTAATATCTATTAAGGATGACACAGGACTAGCTATCGTGGTTTTTGTGGAAAGTAAAGTTATTTCATGAATATTTTATGGGTTGACTTCACATCAAAAACGACGAATTTTTTCTACTTGCTGAACTATTGAGATAAAAATGAATCTCACCTGAGTGTATGTTTTTCCAAGACGATATCAGTATATCTTCGATCTTTGCAATGATTGAATAGTTTTAATTCCTCAATTACAAACAATTTTAAGAGGATGTTAATCCAAATCGCTATTCGAGAACTCAAGCACCCGGAGATCAGTGAATTTTCTATGAATTTTGTGTAGATATTGATGCAAATCGCTTATCGATATCTATCAAATTGAAATCATACACCTCATCGCTATGGAACGTCTGAGAAGTTTCGGTTTTTAGCAAATACTAAGTTTAAACGGCAATGAAAAGTTTTCCTTACTTCGACTATTTACTTGTTTTATGGTTACACGAATACCGTGTAAAAAAAATGGCATTCTCGACATTGTCGATAATATGATGAGCATCGAGTATAATGAGACAACCATGACGACCGTAAATTGGCTACAAAATTAAAGGGATTATTTCAATAAAAATCAAACGACAAATATCGTTGAGCCCTGACTCTTCCGTGATGTGTAATTGCAAATTTTCCTGAACACAACTAAAACAACCGAACTATCTTGATTATTAAAATGTGGCTGCAACATATCGTAAACTTATCATATCACTCCTAATGAAAAATTCTTTATTTAATCGAATAATTTTATTCATTACTTCACAAAACCTATAAGAGATTTTTGAATATTTAGATGGGAATGAAAACTTATAAAACTTTATTGGTTCAAAACTTTTAACCAAAAATATATGGAGCATAAATTAGGTCTTGAAATAACAATCATTTTTGGAATCGATACCGAATCACGTCGTGTTGATTAGAACTCTTTAAAAATATTAAATCAAATAGTAATGTAAACTCCTTTTTAATCAAAGTAAGATACTGAGTCGATTTATATAGTTATGCCCATGTCTTTCCTTTTTTTTTTTTTTTTTTGGAACACCCACGGTAGCAAAAATTAAAATTAAAAGCTACTCTTTACAGACGCACATATATTATTAGCTTATGCCTATAAATCACTCTTCAAAATTGACGTTATCCGCCAGCAAACACGCCTTCAATTACTAAGAAAATAAAAAAAAATAAAAAATAAAAAAAAACCCTTTTAAAAAAAACCCTTTCAAAACAGTCTTGTCATTATTCGCGCCAAAGCTTCGTGTTTATTTAAAATAAAGTGCAACAACATGATGCTGCCAATGTGTCGATGGAATCAAATTTAATTAAAATGGCAGTACGTACGAGAAAGGAAAAAGGACAAGATAATAAGAAGAAAGAATCGTTTAACTTAAGAGTGAAAGAAAGAGAGGTGTGTCTTGAACTTTAAAAGAATCTCTTTAATGTTCATCTTCCCGAGAGTAGATATTTAAAATTGATCGAGCTTCTCCCTATAATTGTAAGTATTTTAATAATAGAGCTACTGGAGATTTTTGAGAATATTTCCATATAACTTTAGTTAAAATTGTTGAGTACTATCTACAATAGTCGTAGATTTATTAACAAAGATATATAAAATCTGAAAAAAAATTCTTTTTGTTTTTTCTGCTCACTTGTCTGCTATGTGGGCAATATAAGGAAGAAATTTCAGCTTTTTAACTTAGTTCCAACTATAGATAGCCAGATGGACGGAAAGGCACATCAACATTCCTCATTTACTCATATAAAAAGTCTCTAAAGTCCCAAGAAGATTGTGAAGATTGGGGCACGTTAATGTGCGATAACATGAATTTGACTCAGCTTTATTCGATTCAAAGGGTTGAAATATCCTACAGTCTCATATTCAATGTATTTTTCAATTATTGCTTTCTATTTATTTGATTTCCTCGCTCATTACTATCAGACTTCTGCATAAAATGCTAGAATTACATTTCGTCCAAAATTACTTACACGATTGTTGCAAAATTTTTTAAAAGTAACATTAAATAATATGAAATATTTCAAAAAAATAATCAGTTCTTAAAAGAGCCAAATTTGTGTATCCATACGACCTTCGTGGTATTCTCATCCCTATGTCTTGTAGTTGTACGTACAAAGCATGATACATTACACAGCGACCCATCATTCTTCAACTGCGTTGCAGTTTTCAAGCAATTTACCTGAAGTAATTTTAACCGTAGTTCCGCAAATATTACTTCCGCTTTTCCCCTTTCTCTCTATTGCCATGCCTTTTCCATAACGACCGATCATTTGCAAGAAAATCTTTAAAATTAAATATAAATATTAGGTAGAATAATAAGTTCTCGCTGTTTTTCAAAAGCCGAAGGAGAATTAAATGAAGGGTTCATAGAGAACTAAACTAAAAATTGTGACTCTGATTTAAAAGCCACTATTTTTAGAGTTAACGCAATATAGCTTCGTGAAGCTTTTAATAAGTACATTTCTGGGCCGTTAAAAGCAGCACTTGCAGGACACGTAACTTTTCCTCTGCCTAAGTTTAAAGAGACGACTTCTGCACTCCTAACGGATGACGAACAAAAGATGCGTCAGGATATCCAAAACCCAAATGAGTATGATGTAAACTAAGCGAACTATTTGCATCCACGGTAACACTGAACATATAGGGTAACCCTATTTAAATAAGATTTGGATTTGATATATTAAGGGTAGCAAATGGAAACCTCATTAGCGAACACTATCGACAACAAATGATGAAGTTAGAAAAGCCGATGCAATATGCCAAGAGTCATGATATCGTGAGTTAATGATAAACATAATGAAAATCAGTTCCATATGGCAAAACTCACTTAAGAAACTTTAACAACACTAATCTAGAATATTGTATCCACTAGACTCTCTCTGCTCCCACTGATTAGCATACTCAGCATCGCATTAAAAATATATAATAATACAAATAGAGGAGATAGACAAAATAAAACTACGCGCTATAGTATCAGGATTGAAGTCAGACAACATAAATTTATTGCCACAAAAATGACATCGGTACTCAATACCCACTGTAGTACAGCATATTTTGGCAAAAATAGTATGCCAGGAGCTTCACAAAGATAACGTGCGTAAAACGGCTGCAATTGCGAAATCTTTCACAGTATCAGGTGTTCGTGGTATCTTGTCTACTGCCGATATATATTAACTTCACAAAGTATGCTTCTGAAGTCAAATATTATTTTCTTAGGAAAACAAAAAAATATTGTTTTTCGGATATTTACATAACGTAATGAACGGGAGCTTCATAAAGCTACCATTCATGGAAGAGAAGGTGTTCATATTATTTTGTCTATCCTCTGTATAAAATATATAAATATAAATTAAAATCGTTAAGGATTCGTTAGACTATTTTCAAATTAAACCAACTTATGTATATATTGTACGCGGTAAAAAATGGGGTGATAACTTTGACTTTATCGCAATTATCTTTACAACGAAACTTCAGCGAAGGTTAATGTATAGTGTAGATGCATTTTTATGCAAATATCTCGAAGATATATTTTTATGATACAATATTCAACAAGTTCAATATTGTTTTAATAGCCGAATACATAAAAAGATGTCAGATGTAATGGCTGCTTTCCTTGTGAATTTCAATTTCACTTAACCTTTACGACACAATTCGAAGTAGGAAACGTTGGCTATTAATATTTTGAACACATGTTCCCGACTAAGGTGAGACAGAGTTAAAAGAACAGAATCTTGCCTAAATGCTAATCATGTCTAGGATATTTTATAGATTTTTTCAATTTTAGAACAATTTTTATTTCACTGCAAGAACATGTGCAACTTGCTTATAATAAAAGTCTTTATCTTCTCCTTATATATGATAGCTAATATATAATGTATATAATGTACAATATATAATATATAATATAATATATAATATATAATATATAATATATAATATATAATATATAATATATAATATATAATATATAATATATAATATATAATATATAATATAATATATAATATATCATATAAAATATATTATATATAATATGTATTATATCATATATCATATATAATATATCATATATAATATATCATATATAATATATATATATTATATTATATATAATACATAACATATAATGTATAATAAATAAAAATAATAAAATTCTGAGGTCATTTGCAATCTCTTTCCAAGCGTTTGTGGTGATCAAACGATTACGTGGATTAAGATTAGAAATCTTATGCTAAATAAAAACTGAAGAAGATCTTGCGTTGCGAACAAAACGATGGAACGGTAGTATCAACTAAAACACTTCCCGTGCAATAGAACAACAGCTGCTGTTTCGTAATCCTTTTATTAGGGTGAAACGCTTTCAATAATTTTACTTTGTTTCTTTTGCTTCCTTTTACTTAAATCGATAAATGCAATATTGGATAGCAAACTTAATAGTTGCGATAGTTAGATAATTTTCAAAACTTGTTTTATATTGGTCCGTTCTTTTGCAAAAAAATTAAAGAACTCGTAAAAAGCTACGAATTCTTTCTTATTGTAAAAACAGAAAAAATCATCTTTCAACGTCCAACTTTGTCAACGAAATTTTCTAAGCCGTCCTTCCGTCCATTAAGTTAGTTCTGAATTTTCTTCATTTAATGATTAATCAGATATTTTCTTCTTCTTCCTTTTTTTGTCATTAGACAAACTTTAATGATGAATAAAATTGAAACCAATGCCTCTCGTGTCATAAACTTAAATATTTTTTATATAAAGAAATGTAATTATTTCATGAATTTTCTTCCTAATAAAATACTAAGTTTTTTTTTTCTTTGCTCAAGTTTTAAAATTAAAATTAAAAATTCTCATCATAATTTTTGGAACCAGTCCAATATTGGCATAAACACAACCACCACCGGCTACCGATATTCGTTACGTGTTTAAGTTACGTTGGTATGTTAAAAGTACATCTGTCCGAACAGCATCAATACGCTTATAACTATCCATATAAGACTGTATGGGTATATGTATGTACACATATACTCGTGTATTATATGTGGCTTGGTGCGTGTGTTTTTGTGTGCGTGTGCATACTTGTTTTTCTTGTATAATTGCACCGGAAACTTCAATACATGCGTTTTCTTTAAAAGACTACTTGACTATTAATTATATTTCAAAATTACAAGTAAGATCAACAACAACAGGTTCATCACCAATTCCTGGATTACATTTCGATACTATATCAGTACTAGTACTGTTTATATATAACAAAAATACATAACAAACATTTTGAAATAGATAGGATTCGTATAACGGGCGCTAACTGCGTACGAACAAAAATAGATATTTTTTTAATGGAAACGCACATACAGTAGCAACTCAAACATGAACTAATTTTACTCCCTCTTGAAAAGTGAAATTATATTCATTTTATCACATCGTTTGTAACGTATAAAAAAAAATCATAAGTAGTCCATTAGAAACAGAAGTCATATGTTTGTAAACGATAAAAAATTCTTTACGTAATTTAACTATATGTTCATCTACCTGTTCCATCCACCTGTTCACCCAGCTGTTTATCCACCTATACATCCAACCGTTCATCTACCTGTTCATGTACCTGTTCATCCATCTGTTCATGTACCTGTTCATCCACCTGTTCATCTACCTATTTATCCATATGTTCATCCACATGTTCATGTACCTATTCATCCATCTGTTCATCCAACTGTTCATCTACCTGTTCATCCACCTGTTCATCTACCTGTTCATCCATCTGTTCATCCACATGTTCATCTACATATTCAGCCACATGTTCATCTACCTGCTCATCCCGCTAAACTTTGGGCCGCCTTATATACATACATTTTATATACAACATGTCAAGTAGAAAGTTCGTGGTGGTTTTACTAATACGTGGCATAACATTAACCTTCCCAAACCAAGCAAAAATAAATCCAAATGATATGTGACAGATCAGAAATAATTTAAAAAGAAATTAAAAAATTATGCTCGGGCAAGGCTAACTAGGTTTAGCATACCACTTCTTCTAAAGAAATTCTGCACTCTTTTAAACATAAGCTTTTTCAATGTGGAGGCATGCTTGTTTATATGAAGGTGACTGCAACAGCGGAAGGGGAGTTGACTTCGCTCAAATTTAGCAAATTAGTCTAAACTTCCTACTATTATATTTTTATATCAAGTTGGCTATTATGCATCAATTTTTATCACAAAATATTAAAAATTAGGTTTTTTTTATAGTAAAGAAATTAAATTTTAATAAACTTTGTGGGTCAAATTTGGTGCAATGTATTATATGATATTTACCATATTATGTCAAACTACTAATATGGACCAATTCACCCCATGAAACAGCGTATTTTTTACAAAACTTTCGTAGGAACGATTGCAGAGGAGGATGTTGAAAAAATTGCTTTATGTAATACAAATTTTCCACATCAGTTTAGTATGACGAAATACTACTAATTAGCGATTTTTTTTTTTTAAGAAACGTTGGAAATTGCGATTTATTTTCATTTAATAAGCTTTTCAAAAAAAACATTACATTGGAATAAAATAATATATAGGATCGCAAATGCAATTTATTTTCAATAGGGTTTTTTCTTGGTCCAATATATGTACTAGTACCAAGTTTTATCAATATATGTGTAAAATTCTGATCTGTAAATTGAATGCAAAAATACATGGAGAGATAGACAGAGCGAAACTTTTAAGTCATTTCAGGAAACGATCTACAAGTATTACAAAATTTTACTCTATCTCATCCGCTTAAAATATACACTTAATATACACTGTACCACAAATGGCGTGTGGTATAAAAAAAGGCTGTAACACCTATTAATTTACTCGAAAGTGATTACATTTCGAAAATGAAATAATAAAAATCGATATATTTTCCAATATAACCTTAATCAATGCGATAAGTCTTCTCAGAGATGTGGAGAAGTTGTTTGAATTTACAGTGGGGATGCTTTAGAAAAACCAACAACATGTAGCTGATTTGTTCGCCTCCGCTCTGGAAAGTTCGCAAACTACGCTCTGGTCAATCAATCATTTTATAAAGTCGATGCAATTCTTCAAAAAATTAAAGAAAAAAGACAAATTTCATTTTAAAACATCGCTGACTAAACAGCTAAAAAAGTTTCCAACCATTTCCGAGCCTAAATATATCAAACACTTCGATATCTGGGCCTATTAAATTTTTACAACAAAACAAAAAAAAATAAAGGATTTACTATGTATGAATCGTATCTAAAACGAAACAAAATTAATCCGTTTTTGACGGGATTGATAAGGAAGGCATGGAAAAGTGGATCATATACGAAAATTTTGTGCAAAAAAAGTCGTATCTCAAAATAGGTGGATCTGAACCAATGATGGTAGCTCCGGCTTGATGGCGAATTCATCTAATATGATATTTTACGCTTAATGGGGCTTTATGAAAATCGTATATCAAGCCAACAAACATGTTCACGTGCTTGATTTATTCTACATGTTATCGTGAAAAACTGATGCGATTGAAATTCGTTATGAAGCTAAAGGGTCCAAAAGTGATCAATAAAAAGAGCTTTGTCCGTCATTACGTCCATGTCAGACTACACACATTTTTAATAATTCGGTAAAAATTACTTCGTCCTTCGTCCATACCCGATTACGATTTGTTTCACCCTTAATTTCGAATTTCCTTAAACTTTTCCTTAGACTTTAAAAGAAAGTTGCAAAAAATTTGATTGAATGGTATAGAGCTTACTGCCCAAAAAATCCAAAAAGGTATAGTGGTTTTCCAAAAAAGGGGAAAAAAACCTTATCCCGATCAGCCTGACACATATAGAAATTAATAAAATTATAAAAAATATTTTTTATATTTGTTGAGAAAATACCATGACTTATTTTCCCTATAACCTCATTTGTTCATGTGAATACATATATATATATAGGGTGTCCCAAAATGTTGAATAAAATAGAGAAATTCTTTTGAAATTGTAACTTTTTCATTGAATCATAATATATAATATAATAAGATAGGATTTTATATCAAATAGAGCACATCGGGCAAATGGCCTTCATGGCTTTGGGGACACATGCGGGATCACATCTGATTACCGAAACGAGGTGGTACAGGATCAGGTCATATCTCAGGCAGTAATTGAATTGTTATCCGGGATGTATGAAATGTAGTAGAGTCTTATTGAAACCACTTGGCGTTCATATCAGTATCCCGCAATTTAAGCAGAAAGAACTGATATATCATAAAGCAATATCAAGCATCAATAACAGTCAATATTTCCGAAATTTACCAATTTACCAATTGTGGCCTCTAAACCTTCATTATTCTTGAATTATGGTTCAGCACTGAAAACACCCTGCTTTCTCTTGTGATGTTCTATTTTTGCTAACCGTAAACCCTAAAGCTGTCAAATTCTTGTCTTTTCTTTTTTCATTGCCAACACTCTACCACACAAATCATGCGTAAATTTTGCGACACCCTATATATTACGATATTATATAGCATGTCCGGATATTCAAAAAGAAAGAAGAGATTTATGTTACCCGGCTAATAAGAAAATATATTTTTTTTTTATTTTCAGCTAAATTATTTTGTTTTTTTATTTATTTATTTATTTAATTTTTGAATAGCAAAGAAATGACAAACAAACACATGTTTACCATCAGCGAGCTTGTTTTTTTGATTGCATGTGCAATTCATTATTGCCTTCTGCTGCTTTACTTATCGCTAATCTCAATTAATCCTCTTATTGCATCATAAGATAGCATTACGTGTTATCATTATTATTATTATTATGATTTTATTATTACGATTTTATTATCGTTAGATATTAGCATAAAAAAACAAAAAGAGATTTATGAATTTATTAATGCTGTCCCTATAATTAAGTTTTAAAACTGATGCTTTTTATTGCATAAATGCCCTAAGATCAACACATAGAACTCAAATCTCTATCGATACTATTACTTGATTTATTTACTCTCAAATTAATTGATTCATATTAATGCAAATTAACTTTTAATTTTAACTTTAATACATATTTTTGGATTTATAGATACGATACCAATTTGGATTATATGATGAAATTGCTATTATGCTCGGGAAAGAGGTTCGTCACTGCAATTGGATACGTTTCTTAAGAATATCAAATACATTTGATTCGAATGTAAATATGGTGTGTACGAAATTAAAAGGAGAACCGATATATGAAACAATTAAAATGATTGCAAATAATCAAGAGTTAGTTGTCTTTTACTTACCTCAACGCCCAGAACAACATCTATTCTCTGAAATGCGTACTTCATTATACCGACATGCTATCGATTCTATACTTCAAGGTAAGTAAAAATGTTTACAAAAAATTCTTGAAGCGAGATGACGATAATTATATTATTTATAAAATAATATCTAGAAAATATGTTTAAAGTTTCCGCCATTGATAAGTAAACGCTTTAGATAATAACATTCGAAAAATGAAAGCACGAGTAACACAGTAAGTTTTTGTTTTTCCACTGCGTATGCGCGTGTCTTCAAAGAGTATTTAAAGAAAAAACTAAAAAAAGGAAACTACTTATCATGGCATTAAGAATTGATCTTGAGTTGTTTTAAAGATCACACAAAATGAAAAGTACGAGCTTTACTTAACATGAAATTGTATAAACCTCATTGTAGTACCCTTAGTACCCTAAAAAAAATAAATAAATTTTTGACAATTTTTTTTTTCTTTTTGGAATAGAAAGTAATAGAATAATAATATTTGAGGAGGTTATTAATTAATTTAATTGATTTATAAATATTAAAACAAAAATTGTTTTGAAAAAAAATATAGAAAAAAGACGAAATTTCAAATTACATTTTCCGTTCATTTTCCGAAGACACCTCTACTTGTAAAATATTTCACTTAAATTATTATTAAATACTAATCGTTATGAATTAGCGTGGCCTGTAAAGAAGCCCAAAAAAAGGGCTTTGATATGTATTAAATTTTTTTTTGTGTTTAATAAAAAGTAACAAAATAATAATATTTGAGGAGGTTATTAATTAATTTAATTGATTTATAAATATTAAAAAAAAAAAAATTGTTTTGGAAAAAAATATAGAAAAAAGACGAAATTTCACAATTACATTTTCCGTTCATTTTCCGAAGACACCTCTACTTGTAAAATATTTCACTTAAATTATTTTTAAAAATTAATTGCTACGAATTAGCCTGGCCTCTAAAGAAACCTAAAAAAAAGGGCTTAGATATATATTCAATACATTTTTTTTTTTTTTTTTTTTTTAATTAGATACACCTTTGGATTTATCCACATCACTGATACATAGAGAAATGTTACCCGTATCACCGGCCTCAACTAGTGAAGATGAACATAAATCGACATCAAGTGAATCATTTGGGTCTATTACATCATTGCATGTTGTTGAGAGAACGTGTAACCAACCTGCCAGCAATGGTGGTGGTAATAAAGATATGAATTGTTCGCTAAAAACACAAACTCCAAGGAAATCAACTCGAGTTAGTCGCGGCGAACGTTCCCTTTTACCATGCAGTGTATGTGGGAAAACGTTCGATCGGCCTAGTCTTTTGAAACGTCATATGAGAACGCATACAGGTATGATTATTTCCACATGCATACAAATATATTTATCTGAATATGAATTCGATTTTAAGCACAAACTTGTACAATTTAGGAGAAAAACCACATGTATGCGTAGTATGTGGTAAAGGTTTCAGTACTTCAAGTTCTCTTAATACCCATCGGAGAATTCACTCAGGAGAGAAACCTCATGAATGTCAAGTTTGTGGGAAACGTTTTACTGCCAGTTCAAATTTATATTACCATCGTATGACACATATTAAGGTAAATTTACTTACACTAGAGTTAGTTATTAAATGCTCAACTAATCTTTTATTATATATTTTCACACTTTTTTTTACCGGATATGCAAGCGCGCTATTATTGAGTATATTTTTGTTGTTGTTATGGTAAAGCAATTAAGAAGCTTGTGTTTATCAATCTTAAGGGGAAAAGAATATCTTACTACATATATAGGGAAAAGATAAATATGCCAGAAGAACTAAAGAACGATTCCCGTAAGTGATTGTAACAAATTTCAGACTGTCATCTGCTATTGAAAGGAAAATTGAGTTGAATTTTTTTGTCTTTTCCGATTTTTATTTGACTTTTGAAGTAATGCGGTACGATAATGTTTGTTAAATTTATTATACATCTAAGTTTGAGCAGGAAAATTTGTTAACTCACTAAACAACGGAAAGTTTTGAGCGAAACTATAAGTTTCTTATGTAAAGAAAATTTGTGAAATCATTTTTACCTAAATTATCTTTTAGTAAAATGGAAATACTAAAATTCCCCAGGTCCGAAATTAAAAAATTGGGGTTTGACCACGGACAGAAGCAAGCGGGGGTGGGATCTATTTCCACTCCACCGATATTTCTCAGAGAGTGATACTTAAAGAAATTAACTGCGCTGAAACCCAGTTCCAACATACGAACAGACGAAGCTTTTCCTACCAAGTCTGGAATCAAAAGGTTAAGGTTTGATCACGAAGAGACGCACTTGTCATTGAAAGTAACTAGTTCGATAATGATGCGGGGAGTTCTTATTTCCACTCTATCGATACTCCTCAGTGAAGTATACTTTAAGAAATGACGTGCGCTGAAACCTGGTTCGAAGAGGCGTACGAATGAAACTTTTCCTACCAGGTCTGAAGTCAACAGGTCGGGGTTGATCACGGCAAGACACACGTGTCATTGAAACTAGCTAATTCGGTAATGGAGGAAGGGGGGTTTCTATCTCCACTCTACCCACACTCCTCAGAGAGTTGCACTTAAAGAAATTACGAGCGCTGACACGTAGTTCGAAGAGACGTACGGATGGAACTTATCCTGCCGAACGATCTAAAGGCTAACCTGCATTTTAACCCTACTTACGGTTATCTTCGGCCCATGTTTTTCTTTTTTGAGGTCCCCGAAATTGGGACCATGGGCCTAGGTCTATTTTTCCCTTAAACCAGACTAATTATTTCTTGGTATTCGAAAGCTTGATATTTCGTGGTGTATATGTAAAATGTCTTCCATTCTAAGTCAAGAGTGTATCTGTCTCTATAAAAGTACATATTTTTTCTAGATTACTGCCGAACAATTTACTTTATATTAATTAGTCTTTTTCCCAATATATTGATTTATCTTTCGTAATTAAGTCCGTGAAATTAATCCCTAATTTTGAACTGAAAAAGTAGCATTACTACTTAATATCCGAAACGATAAGTTTGTTTTCGAACTACTTTAGGTACACACCTATAATTAATTAAGCAGAGATGGATTATGTTGTTTATTTATTTATTGAGATGAGGCGATACTGAAAGTGTTTTTTACATTCTTTTCAAATGCTCGGCTATCTGTAGAATTAGACAGCAGGCGAAGATCACCATAACGCCAGACACAATGTGATGCTACGAAGAGAGAAAGCTAGCAGGATTTATAAGAATCTTAAAACAGAAAGTTTAGAGCCAAGGACGAGTTCAATAAATTTCACAGGTGGCGGTGCGGTGGAATGCCCAGTATTACGCAATACAATATACGTTGGGATGATGATTGAATGAATGATTGATGACGAAAGATGATTTACGCAACCGCTTACCTAAGGATAAATCTTTTAGAAGCAAATAGAAGTCAGTATAAGATAAAAGGAAAACATTTCAATAAGATCGTTGAACACTCTATAAATTCATAATATACTGACATTTCTGATGAGTTGCTCAGAAAATATTTAAAATAATGCGAGTGTTTAACCATTTAATGGTTTTTCAAAGAAAGGAATTCAATGCAAAGAAAGAAATTCAATGATTTTCAGTTCTTTTCACTTTTTAGTTACTAATAAGTGCTCGGAAAGAATTTTCTTGTAAGCATTTTAATATGTTCCCTATAGTATCGTTACTAACAAAAGATTCATTCATACGACTCTAAGAGCAAACGTCGTATTTTTCTATGCCATTTATTGAGTGCAAAAAAAAAAGAAAAAATCAGTACATATCGCATCATTTCCCTCGTAACGTTCCAATATGTATCGAATTTTTTTTTTTTTGCTATTAAAAAAGGTATATTAAGGTAAAGTTATAGTTAAAATTCTCAAAAAGTCCTAAAACGAACCCAACTTTTTTATTTAGTTAAATTGCCCTTCTTTTTTTTTAAACTACAGGTGTAATAGAGAAGAAAACACGAAACAGTTTCTAAACATAATTGTTTTACTTTTAATAATGTAATCTCTTCCTTATTACTCTTTTTTTTTTATTATTACTATTATATGTAATATGTTGATATAACAGAGATGAGTTCATCGTCTACTGCCGGCATATCCTCGATTATTAGATTTTATTGTGTATTTTTACATATATAGTATATATATGTGTATATATATATGTCTATATACCGGTGTAGTTGCGTTCATAAATGAGAAGGAACATATACTTATACCTATTTTATACAAATGTGCTTATTAAATATTTCAGGAAAAGCCACATAAATGTAATTTGTGTTCAAAGTCGTTTCCAACGCCAGGTGACTTAAAATCCCATATGTACGTGCACAGTGGTTCTTGGCCTTTTAAATGTCATATATGCTTCCGAGGCTTCTCTAAACAAACGAATTTAAAAAATCATCTCTTTCTTCATACAGGTTTGTCAGACTACTTAAAAGCGTACCCTTAGCCATACGTATTTATCTACATTAGATTGGTTCAATTTATGTACGAAAACAAAATTGTTTTAAAAAAAAAATACAAAATATTTTGCTAATCATAATATAAATATAAATATCGTATATATAAATATTTTGTATTTTTTTTTCGTATATATTATGATCAACAATATTATATACATACATATATATGTATACATACTAAATAATATATATATAACAAATTCTTATATGGTTATAC
The DNA here is from genome assembly GCA_000671755.1 of Glossina brevipalpis. Lineage (NCBI taxonomy): Eukaryota > Metazoa > Arthropoda > Insecta > Diptera > Glossinidae > Glossina > Glossina brevipalpis. The sequence continues at coordinate 1,685,234 of KK351032.1, forward strand.
TATACTATAACATTAATTCCCTTACATCACAATAGTTTATGTTTGATAATCTGAAAATCTACAAATAGCGTTAATTTTCTACGCTAAAACATTTTATGAGGTACCAGGTTTTAGTTTAAAAATAATATACGCTCTGAAGTTTTGCGAAAAGTAATTGTCTAAGGAAAAATTTAAAAAAAAAGCCTTAGAAATTGAACCTAGGATAGGTTAATTAGCTAAAGAATTAGTTAAAATCAGTACTTTTTAAGAAAAATAAACAAAATAGGGAAAAACTATTTTTGAAAAAATAATATCGATATAAAAACTTTCACTTGCTTTTTAAGAATATGAGTTTTTATAGTTTTATATATTTGGGAGTCAACTAGAAAAGAAGTCAAACAATTTTCTACGATAAGCTCTGCGATTCTATATAGAAAAACACATTTCATTACAAAATTAATTATGAGAGATTTTTTGATGATTAAATTAATTACGAGAGATTTTGATGATTAATATTGAGAGATTTTTTGCAAGCAATAATGAGCCTTCAATTATTGTCACTTGTCGAACTACTTACTGGAGATGTAAGCCTTTCGAATTAAAAGCTTCCTCTAACTGTCTTATATATGTCAAAGTAAAAAAAAAAAGAAATTAAAAAAAAATGCTTAAGTAGTATATTAAAAGACCAATTGAGATTGTTGCTTACTTTGAAAAATAATTAATTAGCTCGGCTTGAAGATACCTCTCACCTACCTAGCTTTATTCTAACTTTATTCTTTTGCGAACTCTTGAGAATTTCATAATGAAAAATAGAAAAAAGACCATTAAAATCATTAAAAAGCAAAATAGTATGATTTTGAACCAGTCTAATAGATGTTCACACTTGTGTCTATATATAAAAACACACACACATCTTTATGTACATAAATACGTGTATGTATGTATGTATTTATGTACGTTTGTATGTATATATGTAGATAAACATAACTAATGACAAATGTATTGTATACGTATTTACCCCGGCAGGTGATAAGCCACATATTTGTGAGTTGTGCAACAAGAAATTTGCTTTAGCCTGCAATTTACGAGCACATCTGAAAACACACGAAGGTAAATTGATATGCAATATTCGGTTTTTCAGTGTAATGTATTTAATTTTGTATTTCTCAAAATTTTAGGAGAGCAACAGGATGAATGTGTCCGATGCGGTAAAGTATATCTTGCCGCCGTAAATGCCAAACAGAAGGGAATTTGTTTGAGATGCTTTGAATCAAATGAGTTAATCGATGTAACGAAAACAGGTTTTCAATATGATGTAGAGTTGGCTACCGAAGACGATTCATCAAATGATAGTAACGAACTTAGTGATAAGTAACAATAATAATAAAAAAAAAAAAAGAAATAAAAAAAAAAAAAAGTAGGAGTAGCAGTTCGAAATGTTATATAAACGATCAGGTCGACAATTGAACACACTCTTCTTCTCACCCATCTTCGTAGACAATCCTCCTTACGTTATTTTCTTTCTTTTTTTTTTTTTTTTTGTTTTTTTCTTAAGACTTAATCAATACTATTGAAATTGGGGATAATCAAGAGATTATTTAAAATTAACTTAAATGCATTGCGTAGTCCGGTAGTCCGGTATAGTAAAAAAAATGACCAAAAACTAATTCCTTTCAAATGAATGATTGATAGAATCTAATCTAGAAAAAAAAAAGTAGATTCTAGTAAAAAGATAATTGATAATCTTAGTGAAATGTTTCTGAAAACTTAGAGAAAAATAATAAGAGGTAATATCGCCCTGTCTATGCTTTCATTTCATTATTAAAAAAAAAAAAAAAAAAAATGGGAATAAAAAAATTTTTATTTTATGGGTAAAACCTTTCATATTCAAATATTCTCAAGTTGAAATAAATTAATGGCGTACGAACGATATTATTTTCAAGAATTTCATCTTGACCTTCAAAGCCTACAAAAACATTTCATTTATTTTCAAAATTTATTAATGTCTGAGTAAAAAAATTTTTAAATCTCAATTTTATAATTATATATATAGTGTGCGAAGACTATATATATATGGATTTATTATATGTATTTAAATCGCTTTCATTAAATATATTCTTGCATTTACACAATAAGTGATATTCATAAAGAGATTAGTACTATACGCACTTGTGCATTCCATATTAATACTCTACTTAAACCAAAAATTTTTTTTATATTATTTTAATATATGCACTAGATCTCTGTACAGTGTAAATATAGTATAAAATAAGTTTATAGAATAATAATTTTATGCGTTTTAGCTCTAGTCAGTAAATTGATGTTTAAACAATAAAATGCTTACTTATGAATGAAAAATATAAACTATACTACATAATAATCAATAATAAAAAAAAAGGCGTTTTATAACAAAAACTCTTAAGGTGGAAGCAATTTTTTCATTAATTCAAAAAAAAAAGCAGAAAACTTAGTTCTTTACCTACGAATATGATGTATATTGGAGAGGAAATTTTATATAAAAAAACTTGAAAACAAAAAAAAGGAAGAAGCGTTAACGAGGAGTTAACGGCATACATACAGGAAATCATACAACAGTTGATAATTGGTATAGAGTCAGTTACATAAACGTTCAGTCATTTCAGCATTTGTAACGTACAAATCTATTGGAAGAAAGAGCGCAAACTACGGAACGTTATATTCATCCAAATGCTATGGAAATAAATTGGAGTCACATTTATTAAAATCGAACACATAAAACGTAATAATCTCCTTAACTTAGTGCAATAAGCATGAAAATGCTACTTAGTTGCCTTTTTATAAGCAATAACAGGTAAGAAAGTCTTGTTCGTGTTGGTGTAACTTTCGAATCTTTCCGCTACTTTAAGTAAATTTATCTCATTTCAAAAACATACCGAGAATCCATGAATTAAATGGCATTTGCGAGCTGTTGCGAACTCAAAGCTTGTATTTGATTTTTATTATGGATAAAATTGGACACAAATGTTTTTTTCATGTAGGGAAAACGTTACGATTTATAATTAAAATTATTAATTTAGAAAAGTGAATAAATTAAATGAATATTTTTCGCGAATGTGTGGCTCCTTAAAAGTTATGTTAACCCGACCGCTTTAATAATCTTTGCCTCCATTCATAAGGGTAAATATTTTAATTCAATATTCTTATCGCGTATATAGCTCCCCAAAAATTATCTTAGATGATCCGATCTTTGCCTCCATTGATAAGAGTATATATTTTAATTGAATATTCTTATCGCATATGTAGCTCCCCAAAAATTGTCTTAGATGATCCGATTTAATAATCTTTGCCTCCATTCATAAGAGTAAATATTTTAATTCAATCTTCTTATCGCAATATATAGCTCCCCAAAAATTGTCTTAGATGATCCGTTCTTTGCCTCCATTGATAAGAGTACATATTTTAATTCAATATTCTTATCGCATATGTAGCTTCCCAAAAGTTGTCTTAGCCCATCCGATTTAACAATCTTTGCCTCCATTCGTAAGAGTAAATATTTTAATTCAATCTTCTTATCGCATACGTAGCTCCCCAAAAATTGTCTTAGATGATCCGATCTTTGCCTCCATTGATAAGAGTACATATTTTAATTCAATATTCTTATCGCATATGTAGCTCCCCAAGAGTTGTCTCAGCCCACCCGATTTAACAATCTTTGCCTCCATTCGTAAGGGTAAATATTTTAATTCAGTATTCTTATCGCGTAAGTAGCTCCCCAAAAGTTGTCTTAGCCCACACGATTTAATAATCTTTGCCTTTATTTAAGTATATAACATAGATCGTAATCTAGGGCTACGATTTGCAGAGAAATTACTAAAATTCTCAATGTGATATGACTTTAAAATTTAATCCTCCAATGCTGGGATAGGCCTAATCCCTATTGTAAGAGATTTTGTTCCAACTCTTGCAGCTGATGAATTTCTCATTCATTTTGAAATGAAATTATTACTTAACAATTTTTTTTAAATATTTCCCTTAATATAGCAAAATAGTCGTTTTTTTTTCGAACATGGTCTTCTACAGGCTTCTCTATAATAGGGATGTGCGAACTTCGAAAGTTTATAGCGGCCATATTGGTGAATCTGCAGCTATCGAATTTAAAGGTTATAGTAATCAATGTTCAGCAAATCATCATGGAAAAGTACAGGGTTGAGAAAACAATTCACATGATGCAAGTTGCAAATGCACCCTTAAAAAGCGACTGTTTGGTATGGACTTTGGTCTGGAAAGGTCATTGGCCGGTATTTCTTCCAAAACTAAGCTTCTACCACCATAGCTACCAAAGGGGAGTGGTACAGATCGATTATAACCTATTTTTTATGGTCGAAATTGAAAGATGTCGCCACCGATATGCGATTCCAACAGGACTGCGTTACGTGCCGCATCGCAGATGAAACAATAAATCTTCCGCACGATAACTTCAACGGTATAGTTTGCTTGCAATTCGGCCACACGAACAGTATGAGATTACGTTAAATCACGGATGTAAGCGAATAAACCGCAGACAATTAATGCCTTGAAAGTCAACATAACCAATGCCATCAATGATATCGAGCCCGATTTATGCGGTCGAGTCTTAGAAAACTGGATCTCTCGGTGAAGCGCCACCCACGGAAGCCGCGGCAACCGATATCATATTCAATACAATGTTATTAAGTATAATCTGATGATATACAAGTTCTTTTTTTAAATCTAAAGTTCGAGCGTTCTTAATAGAAAAGCTTCATGCATATTAGATATTATTTTATGATCAGGGCTTTAGCTCGTAATTTTGTATAGTAAAATCAGATTACATTAGGCGGAGGAACAAAGTGACAGCAGCCTATACAACCTATTTTATATTACATTCATTATATAACCTGGATTAGTTAGTAAGTAGTATGATTACAGATAATTTTTTTATACACATTCCATATCTTCATGGCAAAAACTTGTATCACTTAAAATGTATTGACAATCTAGACGATTAAGGGGTAATTGGAGAATCTTATCAATAGACGGTTTTGTTCAAATGAACCTATAAAATGCGGAAAATTCATCTATTTAACAGAATTAGACAATTTTTGTGTGGACTGATTTTATCAAACATAAGATTTTTTCTTACGCTAATCTCCACTTAAATTTGCACTATCTTTGGATCAGATATGGTCTGGCAAACGTATTTGATAGATTTAATAATAATTTCTTATTCGACGATAAGTTATGGAACAGCACTAGACATCCTTCAACAAAATCTCCAGAGGTCGCTCTCTGATCATTCCTAGCATTACTCGCGATCTGACCACGAATTTCAAACCGATGTAACAAGCTGCGACTACTCTACTTATTTCTCGTAATTTTTGATTTAAAGCGTCATTCACAATTACGAATCTGTGCAACTACAATACAATTTGCATATGAGCTTTTTCAAATTTTTTGCCGGAATAAAGTGCCTTCTGCTTGCTTTGTTGTGATGTTCTTTGTATGAAATCTTGAATATTGGTTCGTCGCACCATCAAAAGTCTTCGAGTGTATGAAATTATGCCATATACTTCACAAAATCTATTTTTCACAATAAGGACTTTAAATCAAATATGTTCTCTTTGTACGATCTTGTTTGACGTTTCATCTTTTTAACGGCAGCTAAGTGCTGTTATGAACTTCAGATAGCCATGGGCCACTTACTCCAATAGTCTCCACCTCAGTCCGAAGGACGACGATACCTGCTTTAGATTTCTCTCGTTCAGCTTTTCGTTTCCCCCGATCTACCATTTATTCGGGGAGCCCTAGGATATTTTGATTATGCTCGTAAATATTTCGACCTTTCGCCATTTTTTTTAATTTCCGTCACTAGAGACCACACGAACCTCTAAACGTGGAATTTGCGTCAGTCCCACATAATTAAGCCTGACTAGATAATAGAAACGCTGAAATACGTTGCGTTGGTTCTTCTTAGTTTAATGACTCGTCATCAGCATGTTCCCTTTCTTTCTGGTCAGCATTTACGTGCAAAACATCCAATTTTTTAATAAATATAGCATTTACGATGTTTTAAAATAGTACCTTCCATGAAGAAGTCAATATCATCGCTAACCGCCTTCGTCTAGCGGCCAAAGAAAGTGTCTCAAAAAAGAAGCAAAGCAAGCCACGTATTCTAAGTCGTCTTCGAGACTACGTTCGTAAGTATATATGCACTTATCCTAAATGTAGGGATTCACTACGAATTCAAACTTCTACTCAGTTTTTATCACGCCAATCCCGTTGATAGGTTTGACACATGAAGTAAACTCCCGGTCTGTATTCAACTCAACGCAACGTCTGCAAGAAGATGTAGGCGCGTGCTTTTTCCTATGCATTTGCCAGTCGATGTCAGCTTCATGTGTGTGGAGGCAGAGATCCAGATCCAGGTTTTTTCACTTTTGTCGCGATAAATTAACGTTATTACTTTTCCATCTTACTTTTCAACATCTCTTGTAGTAGGATAGAGCGTTCTGCGGCTGTAAGCTAACGAAAAGTAATTAAGTGTCCCTTTAACGCGAGCTATGCAATTGATTCACTCGTGTAGAACCCGTCATGAAATCACAAAAATGGTCTATGAGCGTATGGCCATACGTGTGCAAATAAAAACATGATCGCATGATGAATAAAATCAAACAAAGCGATTCAGTAGACTAACGATAGCGGCCAAGGTAAGTAGTTTGCATACAAACTGTAGCAAAGCGATATGTAAAGAAAGAGTAACGATAAGTTAGATGTAGCTGTTTCTTCATTGTTCACACAGACAAATGAATTCGAAACAAACGAGCTTGATAAGACAATAGAGTCGCAAAGGAAGAAACTAGCTGAATTGTAGCGGATACTGCGAACTTTTCTAAGGCTCGATCTAGAAGAAGGCTACATACTCATTGGATCTGGCAGCGGTTGGTATCGCACTAAGAACTGCAAATCGTCACAATCCTTTTAGAAGAAGAAAATAAAAGACTCGGAGCATCCGTGATTTCTTAAATAGGCCGAATTTGTTACTATCACAAAGGTCTTCACTCTCCATGTAACACTTACATCGAAATTCTTCATGCCATAAATGGTTTTTATACCTACAGCAATTGTGGTACAAGATACATTAGTTTTAAGCGGGTGTGTGCTGTATCTACAAGGATTTAAGACAGATCCTGATGTCCATGTATTCCGTAAAACAACTTACACGTTGAAATTTTTGAGGTTTTTTGAACGTTTTGATACAATGATAAAGCCGTTTAAAAATAGTCTAAATCGAACAATTTTTGTTACAGTTTCCTATGTAACGTTTCATTTTAAAAGGGTCGTAACGCCATGCAATGATAAAAATTTGCAATATTCAAAATTGTTAAACAAAAACTGACATAAAAAATTAGTGTAAAAAATTTAGATTAGGTGAGCTAATTGTCAATAATATTCATGAATTTCCCGACACCATTCATTACTCACAATCGCATATCGCTCAATCCATATATTCCTTTTTCAAAAACTTCGCCCGGGAACTTAATAACTGATGCAATCTAAAATTTGATAACCACACCTCATTCAAAATTTGCTTCGAATCACATATTTTACAACTGTCCGTGGAAAAGTCCTCAAATTACTCCAGCAGAAGCATAAGGTCGGTACTTGAAATTGTTAAGCATCAAACAGAAATATTTCTGTCACGTCTTCACCGCTGGATCCAGATATAATATTGTAGGCAGTAGAATTTAAAACCCAGGCATTGATATCGGGCTTGAAAGCTATTATGCTTATCGTCTACGAAGACGAAACAACAGTTGCACTTTTGAACAGTCTGTTTAACTAGCTTCACAGTCATTCGTCGCAAGTAAGACTCACTTTACGTATGGAATGGAAAGCAGACCTTTACAACATCATCTCAAAGTTGGGAGTTTAAATTTCTACATCCTGCTTCTAGTCAAATGGTCAATCATGCCATTGTTGACGAACTCGTTATTATCAGATCAATCTGCCAAAAGTGACACCAAAATTTGTTATGCAATTTGCATTAGTATTGAATATAAAGAAACAAAAATTATCAGAACAATCTCTTTTAAAGTTTTACTTTAACGTACAAAGTGTATGTCAAAAAGTTATATGATGATAACCTGGATGTGCGAAAGAAGTAAAATTATATATAATCTAGGTGTCAAGGATCCCATGTGTTTGGAGAGAGCCGCATTCTTACGATTATGTTCCTCTTCAAACAATCAAGAATCGTTGCGAGGGGTTCGTTAATTTTCGAAGAGAGGCATTCGAATAGAATGTGACCAACGGAAACGAAGTCACTATTATTATTATTATTATTATATTTTCAAGTCCAATGAAATTAATTCTTAGACTAGAGAAATTAATTGAGCACTAGCATCATAGGCTATCGGCTAAAAAGTCACTATAAAAAGAAGATGCAGGCTTAGTGCGTTCACAATCATGTGTGCTATTGAGTATAGTCTTATTTAACCTAAGGCAAGGTCTGAGGAACTATAACGTTAGTTGCTAGCATCTTTTAGTTATATTTCGTATGAGAGATAAAATCTAAAGTGTCAATCAAGTAGTTTATATATAAAAATGTAGTTAAAAGTAAAATTAAAAATAAAATAAAATTATGTCATCGGGTATTTGCCGATGCAATATATTCTAGCATATAGTGGTAAGTTATTGCCATTCAGCATAATTTGGAAAATGAATAATTAAGTTGTTGATCCATTTTGTTGCTGTCCCAATTATTTAATTTCTAAAATAATGCTGATAAACTAATTTATGAATTTAAAGTGAGCTGTAAAGTTCGTTGTTAAAATATAAGCAGGAATTATTAGACGGGCATTAGGTCTTCCTCTCAACGGAGCAAAACCTATAAGGCTATCTATTTGGTCTTGACGGGCGCAATCACCTTGTCTCAATAGAATGTATAATTTACGTGCACTGCTCGGCTGTTCCCGCCAAGGCTGTCACTCTTGTAGCGTCAAGACATTTTCAGCTATGCAGCTATACTCTACAGAGTAATGTTAGCCATCTACGAGAGAGTGTTAGTAACTTAATACTGACGAAGTTTATACTTAAGAAACAGTTAACAATAACGAACTTAATATCGGAGTAAAAAAGAAAAATAGTAAAGTTTATATCCGGGAAATAGCTAACAATTACGGAGTGTTCATAACGAAGTTTCTATACTCAAAAAAGAGTATAGAAAAAGTTTATATTCAAAGGAGTATTAGCAACGAAAGAGTGTTCCTCATTCTTCTATTAAGCTTTAAGACCTTTGCTAATTTATTTCTAATTTTCCCTTTTACAGTTGGCTTTCTAACAAAAGAGAAACAGTGTATAGGCCGATAATAACAATATCGATGATTTTCTATCAATGATAAGTGATATGTCTTGGCAATTACTAAAGCCGCTTAATGTTTTCTAAAGGAACTAATGTGCCAAAATATTAAAAATGCAAGAAATTATCTTTTGCTCATTTAATGCGATCCATTTAATGAACTCGAAAAATCGCCCAGACAAAATAATTTGAAAATAATCTAAAGCGTTTGATGAATGCATTCATTCTGTCCATCGATGAGTACAATTCTGGTTCGTACATACGTAGTACAGTCTCATTTCTTCTTCAGCTCTTCTTGTCTGTGCTTGAAAAAATACAGCTTCCCGATGTGAACACTTAGGACAGGCATGATCTTCTGTTCGTGGCAAAGTTGGATCAGAAATTACATCTGGAACAATGTGGGTAAGTTCACTGAAAAATAAATAGATTTATAAATTTTTATATATTTGGAGCATATAACGAACGTTATTCTAAAATAATGTGTTATCGGACTGCATCCGGTTAATTTTTCTTACAATTGAACGAGGCATTCCATAAAGATGAGATGAATGCAATGTTTGTAATAAAATGAATTTCACTCTTAATGAAAAGGAAAAAACATATTAGTGGCGCCACCTTGATGGCTATCTGAGTTGAAAAACTGCAATCTTCTTCTTTGGCATTCCGTGAAATGGGCAGGACAATCGGATTACGTAGAATGTTGGAAAAAGAAACTATCGTTCTTAACTTTATAAAGTTGTTACGGGAACAACTTAATTAATGAAGCAAATTTATAACGAAGACTATTTCGCGCGTCGTGACGGAACATGTTAGGCAATCGAAACATGTGATAACCGGTAGTTTCATTAAAAATGTTCTGTCGTGCGACCACCATAGGTTCTCGCGTTTAGTTTTCTTTGACCACCATTGCAGTGGCGAATAGGGTTAACTAATTAACGCCCTCGTATTTTTAAAGAAGTGAAAGAGATGGAATTAAGGAAATGTACGTTCGTACCTACGTTTCACGTCTATTATTTCTTTGATGGCCTTCCCTAATAATATGCTCGTGCCATATTAAGTATGCATATTCGCCCGTTAAGTCCATTGTTTGCTCTCTCATCGTGTGCCTACCTCTAGCTTCATTAATCTCATTTTTCCCCACCTTAGTGAAAATAAACAACGAATGGAAGTACGTTTCTTTAATTTTCCTCTCTTTACTTTATTTAATTTAATTTGTGATACCAGCAGAGCTGGGTCAAGGGAAAATTTAAGTTAACCCGTTTCTGCTGTATGTAAAAGCTTAAACAGCCAAAAACCAAGTTGTCGTTGAAATTAACGGGGACCAAATTAAATTTTTCCATAATTAACTTATGATGAAAAAATTGCAAAGAAAAATTCTCGCTTCTACCTCATTTTTTAACAAAAAATTACAATTTCACCATAAATCACTCGCTATAATCGCCATGTATACCATTGCGTGATTTCCATCTGTTCGAAACAATGCGTCTACAGATGAAAGGAGAGCGTTATGTACGCGAAAGCCTTCGAATAACTCCTCCTTCATATATCTGATTGTCTTGCGCCCCTAGTAGATAGTCAGTGAAGGATTTATCTTTTTTAAAAGTCCTTTTTACTTCAAGTACATCTTGTACGTTCTATTGTAGGAAAAACAATCAAAGCAAAGTTCCTGAGAAAGATCTCACGAATACTGCTTTACGAATAGCATGGGTTCACTAGTAAATAGCACATGGAGAAGTTTTTTAAATTACTCCTTAATTAATTGTCTAATATCATAGCTTTTCTTATCGAATGAAGAACGTATACAACCGGTCTGGTTGCCTCTAATTCTCTAACAACTTCTGCAAGATTCCAAAGCTTTGTAAGATGTATAAACTTAAGTCTCATACCGTTTAACAGCAACTTATGCTTTTCGCATGCCCCAAAAATATTCTGATGATATCTCTCTTGAACTTATTCAGCCGAATATGCGCTCCATCATCATAAGCATTCGAGTTAAATTCGAATTTCATTCCAAAAGACTTAGAATTAGGGAAAGAGCGAACTGATTGCTTGGTTTCTTCCCTTTTCTCAGTTAAATTTCAAAAAAAGGTCATGCCATGATCTAATATAAATTATATTGTGAACGCTTTTGCTATTAAAAAGTAGTATAGTAGAAGATTTAAAAGTTTTTCACCAAAAGGCGTTCTCTGTATTTTTCAGTTTAACCAGAGCAAAAGATAGATGATTTTGACACGTAAGACCAAGAACCTATATAGGCGGATCAAAAAACACAAAATACAGACCAATTTTTTTTTGCTTTGATGAAAAGAAATGCTAATGTTGATATGTTTATAAAATAATATGAAGCTGAAAAGGTGTAGCCCAAATACACTGTTAGAATCTATAGGAGAACCAAACGGCTCTATGAATTTATTAGTTCAGTGGGGAATAATCTATTACAGGTGCTCCAAACCAACGAAGTGAAAAATCATTGAACAACGTTACTTGCAGCGAACGATTCAGTTGAGTCAGAACAGACAGAACAGACGGAACAGCTGCAATATACAAAAAGGCATGGTTATGATTTATATGATATATTTGCGTGGAAGTCTTAGATATTCTGAACTGGGATGTTCTATCCTAAAGACCTTATTCACCAAACCTTTTTTTTATTGTCGTTTGCTTTAAACGATTATGTATTATAACCACAGCGAAAAGTGGACGCTTTCGCTGATAATAGACAGATAACGACAGACGACACCTTATCAGACTGCCAAAAGGACATTGAAAGGTTTTAACTTACGATGAATAATAGTTTGCGTTATCAACTTTCAATGATTTTTTTTATATTAACACAAGAAATCTTTTCACATCTCTATGTGTACTCTATTGTTATCGAAGTAAAACATTACCCAAAATTTGTTATCGAATATATTCAATTCAACTTTATTTTACTTACTCGATTTCGTGCATAATCTTGTTCACATATATACAATTCGAATCCGCTTCTTGCTTGTAATCGCAATTTCTGCATGCGTATAATAAGATTTTATTCTCCTTATCTTCTTTGGGGTATAACATATTGTTGCTAAAAAGATACATAACACGTTCGTATAAAAAAAAAGGTGAAAGTGTCGAAGAACTTAAAAGCTCATTACTTCTTACATCTATGTACATTAATCATAGCAAAGTTTAGTTTAAGTTTTAGTTTGCTGCCGTTCTATCTTTTTATATATAGAATTTAATTTTTTTTGTGTTTAGTAGAACATTCAAAAATATATATAAAATTTTCACAGGCAGACCCGAAGCCTTCTTTCTGTTTGTCAAGAGATTAGCAACTACTTTGCTGCATTTGATGATTTTTTTCAGAGAGTGCCTGAAAAGCTTATTTGACTTTTTTGTTTTGAATTTATGAAAATTCCGAAAATTTGTTAACAATTCCACGTTCCAATCTCTAATTTGTGACTGGTGCAAGCATTTCCAGTACGTTGTGAAGATTAATTTTTCATTCTAGAATGTCTACTATTATGTAAGTCAAGTTTTACTAACCTTTTGAACACAAAACGATCTCGTAGGGTAATGCGCATAGATATTTCATTTTTGAAAGGATTAATTTCATAATATTTTTTTCAGAAACTAAAAATTGTCGTAAGTTTTTTGATCCACTTTTGCTCCACTTTTTATGTCATAAATCCAAAAAGGAGAGCGGCAATCGCAAATCTTTTTTCTTGGTTGGGAAAACCCAAGAGTTGCCAAACCCATCACGACCCATCATTCTTTTTTTTATAGTATTCAGTTACAATTCTAGCCATACCATCAAGTCCGGTTTTCATTCATTTCTTTAAAGTTTCTTTTTTTCCGTATCTAACATTAAATTATTTAAAAAGTTAGAGTTTTCTATTGATACCACTCGTGGGTACTCGAGATAAGGAAGCTAAGCTTAAAATCTCTCCGTTTGTAAAGAGTGTCATAATTAAGCGAAATGTGTATCGAAAGATCTCATACCATTCCAACAATAAGCCACTAGGGAACGTAACTACTTCATGTTTACTTAGTTGTTACTAACATGAGACGTCGCCAGAAACTCCATTAATCTTGTATTTTTTATTCCATAACGGTTGATTAACTAACTTTTCGAATAGCTATTAAAAATATTCTCTCTCGGAACAATATCATCTTAAAATTAGTTAAAACATTGTAGTCGGACCAACAACGCCCACAATTAAGTTTGTTAAGTATTTTCCAGAAAATCAATTTTTTTAGTGATTTAACAGATGTTTTGAACCTTCTAGACTAAATGGCGAAAAATTCAATTACCTATAAAAAAATTTTTTCTTTGAAATTTTATCCTTTTCCGTAAGCAATGCCCGCATCGAGCGAACTCCTGCTAGAGAAAGATACAGTGTAATTTCTTGCCCATTGATTTTTAACTCGATTAATGTACTAACAGGTTTCTTTAGAGGGTGTTTACAAACAATTAAAAGTATTTAAAAAAATATATATTGTAATACAGTTTCATTAGACTGTTACTGAATAATAATAAAAAAAAAAAAAGAACGTCATGACAGCTTCGGAAACTCTTGGATTCTTCCAATCCAAAAAAAAAAGATTCGCCATTAACGCACCTTTCTAGATTAATGACACATTGCCTAATTAAAAAATTACGACAATTTTCATTTTCTCAAAAAAATATTTGTTAAGTCAACAATATTATGAAATTAAATCTTTCAAAGATAATTTGACCTTAAAGCGATTACAGCGAAAGTAGCGACTGTTCCTAACAAGGAACTAAAAGTTCAACATGAAATTTTTGGTATTGGTTATGAATTTAGCTACAGAATTATACATTTTCTTGATTTTTCCTTTGTCAAATCGACTCACGTAAAGTGTAAAACGTGCGATTCTGCCTTTCGAGGAGATTCAGAAAAGGGAGCAGTTTCGAGTAAAAATCGTCGAAGGAAGAGAACAAAAATGAATATTAGAACATTTAAGGGCAGTTTTATGGCCTTGGGATTACAGGCCAATGCGGAAGAATAATAAAAGAAAATTTTCTGTAATCAAAAATACAACACATTTGCTATTTCAAAACTAGAAAAGTCTATTTCTCGAAACATGATTTTTGAAAAGGTTACACAACATAACCTAATTTTCATTTTTCTCATTCGAAACTATTATAGTATTAGTTTTTATATATTCCCTCAAAAACATAACTAATACCCTCATCAAACAAAACACCGGTCAAAAACCCCTTTTCCTTAAGCTACTACATTCGCTTAGTGTACCACCCACGTCTGCTAAATTTCTTCATATATTTTCCTCTTAAAATATTAAGAATAATATTTTGTTATCGCAAAAACTCTCATTTTTTATGGAAATACTTATGTAAGTACCCGTCCACGTTTTAAACTAAATAAATTTATATTTCAAATCACAATCGATAGAAATGAAATATTAAAAATTAAAACTTGTTTTCATATAACAACTATTCAAAAATAAAAATTAACTCATGCAAACAAATTTCACGAAAATATCTACAAAACGATGACATATAAATACAAGATAAACTGTGTGGTTAATATTTGAGAAATTATTTGTTTATTAAGCTTCATATTCAACATAAACTTTTTATCGGAGTAGGCAAGAGTTATCTGTCAATTTGTAATGCTTAATATGGCGTCAGTTGTTTCTCTTCTAAGAATTAACTTTAACTTTTTAATTTCTCTTATTCTGGCATTTTTTCTATAAAGACAAGCAAAAAAAAAAAAAAAGAATAATCTCTTCAAAGCAAATTTGGAAACGAAAAAAAAAGGAAAAACCAAGTTTACGCATAAACATCGCATTGAAATTATAAATTAATAAAAAAAAAAATTCTTCATTATTACAATAACATGTCGATTTATCGCATTTCTGCACGTAAAGGAAAAGAGATTCTTCAGAAATCCGCTGCTTGCTTGATCTCTTGTGTACGTCTCGCGTCATCTGAACCCGGTTTGCGTGAAGTTTTAGCTGCTAAGATTCCGATTGAGAAGGAGAGAATTAAAAATTTCCGGAAACAACATGGCTCATTTAAAATGGGTGAAACCACTATCGAAATGATGTACAGTGGTATGCGTGGTATTAAGGCTTTGGTTACCGAGACTTCTGTTTTAGATCCTGAAGAGGGTATTCGTTTTCGTGGTCTATCTATACCAGATTGTCAAAAAATGCTACCCTCTGCCGATGGTGGCGAGGAGCCTTTACCCGAAGGTCTATTCTGGTTGTTAGTGACCGGTGATGTGCCTACCAAAGCTCAAGTGAAACAAATTTCTCGTGAATGGGCTGCACGTGCATCTTTGCCTCAGCATGTTGTGACAATGTTGAATAATTTTCCAGCCACTTTACATCCTATGGCTCAATTTTCGGCTGCAATTACTGCTCTAAATCATGATAGCAAGTTTGCCAAAGCCTACGCAGAAGGTGTTCAAAAATCCAAGTACTGGGAATATGTGTATGAGGACAGCATGGATTTGATTGCCAAACTACCGGTGGTTGCTGCCACTATCTATTGTAATACGTATCGTCATGGAAAAGGTTCTATAGCAATTGATTCGAATTTGGATTGGTCGGCTAATTTTGTTAAGATGTTAGGTTACGATGATCCCATGTTTACTGAATTAATGCGTTTATATTTGACTATACACAGTGATCATGAAGGTGGCAATGTTTCAGCTCATACGGTGCATTTAGTGGGCTCAGCTTTAAGTGATCCCTATCTGTCATTTGCCGCTGGAATGAACGCTTTGGCTGGTCCCTTGCATGGCTTGGCAAATCAAGAAGTGGTGATATGGTTGCAAAAGTTACAAACTGAAATTGGCGAAGATCCAAACAAAGACGATTTAAGGGCATATATCACAAAAACTTTGGAATCCGGTCAGTTAGTGCCTGGTTATGGCCATGCTGTATTACGTAAGACCGATCCTCGTTATATCTGTCAGCGAGAGTTCGCTCTTAAACACTTGCCAGACGACGGGCTATTTCGTTTGGTATCCAATATCTATAAAGTGGCACCACCCATTCTTCAGAAAAGCGAAAAAATCAAGAATCCCTGGCCTAATGTCGATGCTCATTCTGGTGTGTTGCTCCAACACTATGGCATGAAGGAAATAAACTATTATACGGTACTTTTTGGAGTTTCACGTGCTCTTGGGGTATTCTCTTCTCTTATATGGGATCGCGCATTAGGTTTACCCATCGAACGTCCCAAGTCTCTATCTACAGACACACTTATGCAAATGGTCCAAAAGTAAAATTAATTGTTATAAACATCCAGACTAAAAGAAATAAATTACGAAGATGAGCTGCCAGCCAATCAATCACTAAAATGGAAGCCAATGAACTTAATAAGGAAAGAAGTGGGACTATGAGGTGTACAGTGTTGAAACTGTAAGAAATTTTTGATAGGTAACCAATAACCAATAACAAATTATTGCATAAGTCATTTTAATTTATTTTAAATAAATAAAAAATAAAAAAACAAAACATAGTGTCTTAATGCGAAAATATACATCCAAGAGGTGCCCAGTTCATCGAAACTTTCTTATTAAAATACGCTGTAAAATGTTCAAGGGAACTTGCGCATATGCAGTAGTGATACTGTCTAACGAAAACGTTGTGTGGAAAATGCCTTTATTAGAGCACAAGATGTTCAATAACATTACAAGTTATCTAAGTTCAAATATTGCGCGTCTTAAATTAGGATAGTTAAGCTCTTATACCTACAAACTTTATCTTAAAAAAAGGGACAAAAATGAAATTTTAATAGATCGACCTGGTATATTTTTTCTATTTTTATGAAATGTTATGGAAATTTTTATTTTGCAGTCTATGAGCACTGAGCAAAACAACCAGCAAACAGACGTGTTTTCAGGATCGTAGGCCCATTAAGATTTAAGATGGTTTTATGAAAAACTCAAGGTTACGGATGCGTGAAGTTTAAAATTGTTGTTGGTTTTAAGCTAGACCATAAGCCAATAAATTATGTCTGATGTGTTCACTCTTCCCGTCAAACATACGTAAGGTTTACATCGTATTTTTATTACTGAATTTAAAATTATTATTTTATGTCTTTTTATTCTGTAAGTGACTCTAGTGTTTTTTTATTCAGCATCTCAGCCAATGCCTGTAATCGTGTCCTCATAGTAAATATTCTGAAGAGCCAATTACACCCACGAGACTATCACTCCATCAATCCATTTGAATCTATGGCACACAATTATGGGGAACAACTAGCAGCTCTAATAATGGAATATTTCAAAAATATAGATGTAAGACCCTTTGTCTTCTTGTCAATGCCCCCGTGGCTTGTCACCAACAAAACTATGTGCAGTGATCTAGATTTTTAATTTGCTAAAACTAGAATTCAAAGCCTTTCTTCAAAATATCTTGATAGACTGAACAATCATGTAGCATCTAGATGAGACCAACGAGATAAGAAGATTGAAAATCAATTTATTTTTGTTCTTTAAATCATTTTGGTGAATTTTCTAAATCTATATAGTTTACGTTTATATTTTTAAACACTATATCCGTATTATTACATTGCTCCTGTTGGGAAACAATAACTTCTATTTTTCACTGTACCTTTCTATTACATTTACTTGTCACATTTCGAATAGATTGTAAATTAAATACACATCAAAAAAATTTGGGAATCGTTTCCTTAATAACTTCTTGTCTCAAATAGGTTATGGAGAAATGTCATTCCATAAGTGATTGCGAATAGATCGCGGCAGATATGTCAAGTGAGAGACTTCTCAAATGTATATAACGCATTGAAATAAGCATCACATGCCCTGTAAAAGATATACATTGTGAACATGAACAATTGAATATATCTGCTATCAGTCCCATTACGACCTCAAGATTTTAGCTAGATGAAAAAACTTAGTTTGAGGGATCGAGTTCGAAAAACAGAAAATTGTTTCCATGAACTTGGCTGCAATTATGAAAAAGCTGAAATTTTCCTTTTGTACCACTTGAAGCGTAATTATGATATCAAATAGTCGTGCAATTCAATGTAAAGTGTAAAAATTATTTTTTTAAAGACTTATGAACTCATTTATCTCTGCGGACAAGTGTTGTGAAGTAAAGTAGTGAACTTTAGGAATGAAGTCGATCTTGGCGAAGCTCATATAAAGTTACATTTACAAGCTAGTAAATGTTGAAATTAGCAAACGATTTCCATGATTGGTAGTGCAGTATAACATTCAAGATATCTGCTTATTCTATATTTTATATTATTACAAAGTTGACTTTAAACACTTTGTATAGATGGATTTAGCCATCAGTAGAAATGCCTATATGTGATTTTCAAAACTGTACGTTCAAAAATGATAAAATTAACCTCAACTTCTTGCCATTGGAGAAATTGGAGAAACAGGGACGGACATATGTGCTCAAAGTTTTGAAAAGGCCTTGCCGTTGAAATGTACTCCCTTCATATTTCGAATAGAACTCTACGCAATTGTTTCATACGCTCTCGAATGTTTAAGAAGGCAATGCAGTAGAGAGTTGATCTACATTCAAAACCACTGTCAGGCTAAAAGACAATATATAACATCTACGTCTTTCAATCGAGAGCCTTCAAACATTGAATGAACTGGAATGAGCAAAATGAATTGCGCCTTACATGAGTACCTGGACATATGATTATTAACGGCAACGAGAGGGCCGATTGTCTAGCAAACAGGGGAGCCCGACAGACCATGAAAGATCCGGAAACTTTCTACGATATGCGCAGAAGATCAGCCAACCATTAGAAGTATAGCGTAGGACAACGATAAGCTAAACGATTTCTTAAATATCCCGGCACAACACACAAGCTACTGGAACTACGGAGAAATGACTAACGTTTGATCACTTGCTTCTGCACGGGACCCAACTTCCTCAAATAATATCTAAAAAATATGGGTATTCCACGTACCGATTTATGTAGATTCTGCGACAATCGAAACGTCCTATCACATCTTGTATGAATGCGTGACTAACTGCAGAATCAGACACCAGGTATTTGGCGAAGTCACCAGGTATTTGCTTCGAACTGGGGAAGATCACAGAATTCGTACGAATCCTAAAACTTCGGTTTTGAACATTACGTTGCTTTATCGATGATGAGCAAAGTCGTATACTAAGCGCTTCAGATATTCCGCAAAAGAATAAAACGATTAAAAGTAAAAATCGAATACTCGTCGAAATGCCGGTCGGTATGTCGAAGAGAGCTGCTGCGTCAAGATCGTTTGACCATCGTAGATGCATCAGAAAATTGAATACCAAAACCCAGCACATTTTCTTGACAGGTAGATAAACGAACGCAAAGTGTACAGATTATACGCTCCAGCAGCAAGAAACTTTATACTTAGGAAAAGTATTAAGGAATGAAAAAATATTTCTTTATATCTTAAAAATAATTGCTCTTCTGAAGCTGAAAAGTATCAATACCATTCCCTAAAATGCAACACTGCACTGAACCGATAGGAGTCTTCTAAAAGTGTATGCAATATATCGTAGATGAAGATGCTGATCAAAATTATATTGACCAATACGTGGACTATCAAAAGGGGAATAAAAGATTTGATGAAAACTGTGTAATTTATAAAGATAAGACTAAGAGGGAAACAGTAGAGCGAACAATCGAAGATAATGCAGATAAGTCCACTTCTTTGTGATTAAGCCGAATTCGTAGACACCAATGTAGTATCGTCATATTTACGGCTTGTATGTTTGCTGATTAAAAGAAAAAGGTGTCCGTGACAAAAGATGGAAAAGAAGGAAAAGATTGTACGAAAAAACCGCGCTGAAACTTACATAATCCAGATAGATTTTATGAGCAGCTAGAAGAATTAGTTGCTTGTTCTTTAAGCGTTCAAAAGCTTTTGCAATATTTAATTTCTCTATCTATTTCGATATTTACTGTATGTATTGGCCGGTCAATAGTGTCGTAGGATGACAAAAATTTCACCACTATTGACATATCCATATGGTTTTTAAATAGTACCAAGTTCCAAACGAAGTGTGTCAAAATTTAAAGACATTCGTGACGAGATCATATTTACAGGTTACAATCCTTTTAGACCAACCTTCCAAATTGCGGCCTTCGCTCGCTGCCGTTACCAGGGTTGAATGCCGAGTTGACTCTGAACTTTACTGATGGACCCGAGCTTCCTACAATGCTGTAAATCGCGTGAAGATTTATTTCGTCTAAACAGCTTTTCGAATCGCGAACAAATCGTCGTTTTTGGTTAGAATTGAGAAAACGCGGTACCCACTTCGAATAGAGCTTTCTCATGGACAAATGCTTATGCAAAATAGTCTTCTGATAACATTAAGGTATCAGCTATCGAAAGCAACTTCGTTTCAGTGTTCTAAATCGACTTTTTTTGCACTTTTTGTCGTGGCTTTTGGAAGAACTGCCGAACTCGGGCGATCAGAGTGGTCGGCATAATTCGTGTCCAAAGGGTCTCGTTCAAAGTCGATAAACCACAGGTAAATTCTTGTTTTTAACGGGGAAGGGTTACTTTGCTAACCTCTTCATGGTTTGAATGGTATGTTTTCCCAAACGAACTTGGCACATTTCGTCTGAAGGTTAGAACTATTTAAAAATTAGCAATAGTGGCGACATTTATCTTGCGATCGGAAGATCGCAAGCATAAAATCTAAATATCTATGTAATATGTTAAGTAAAGTTTGTGTAGATTTTAACTCCTTACAAGAACATAATTTTGTGTAAAGAGCAACTGGTTTGAAGCTTAATATCACGGTATACTTAAACACTGGACTATTTTCAGAAAACGATAGTCTGCGTGCTCGGTCTTTGAAGTAATCCCAGCCCATTTACTAACAGCCGCCTCGATACTCCCCAAAGGGCCGGATCAACGATCAGGCAACAAGGCATTCTCTAAGTTTGTAGACGTAACCAACATAGTACAAAGAGTTTCCTCATTTAGGCTCCTGATCACCGAGGTTTTAACTGTTCACTTTAGGTTTTCACCAGGGAATTTTAAGGATTATTGTGTACTTGGAACAGCAACGTTTCTTTCACAACAGTTTCTAAATTTTCGAGGGTATTAACCCACATAGCATTCTCTCCAGCGCTAACAAGAAACTTGACATAAGAACGCTCTAATTAAATAAACTGATGCAAATTGCAATAGCATGGTGCAACAGGGTTATCAAACAAGGACCATATATTTTTATTTTGAAATAAAAACAAAACTGTACAACATTATAACATAATTTTTCTATTTCAGATATTAATTTATTGCATTTTATTAATTGAAGGATTATTTCATATGAATGACTGTCTCTGGACCTTTTTAGGCCTTTTAACAATTCTTGAAGAGACGGTTAATATTAATTTTAAGGCCATGAAGTGTTTATTATTTGTTGGAATGATAACTCATTGGCCATGGTGATCCCCTTCGACATATCTGTAGATTGTAAAGTCATGCAATTCTGTAATCTCTAGAACGAAAATCATGCAAAATGTGTGGATGTCTTTAGATAAATATATGAGTTTTCTTTACTGAAAATGGACATTTTCGCTTATTTATAAGAAGAAAAAAATCCGCGGTGATGTTTAAAAAATATGCCGCTCCAATTTTATGAAACTTTATGAATCAACTGATTGCACGATGAAGAATTTCGTAGGCTCGTAAATGCACTTTTTTGGACTATATAGAGTGAATTGTTGAGTTACGCGTCATATTCGCCACATAAGGATCTCCATTATTATATATCAAAAAAAAAACTATTCCTGTCCTGGAAGATTTTTTTAAAGAGCATTCAATAGCAACCTCGCTAATGAACCAAACATATTGAGATATCGATAAAAAAAACCTATTTCCAATTTCAGTTTGATGATCAAAAACGCTTTAAAGTAATATAATAATTTTTGGAAATTACCAAAATTCTTTAAATCTATTGAGACTATATCCACAGATCAAACTAATTTGACAATTTGATCTGCGAAGTTACTTCAAAATTTAACTTTCTGTTCCAATTTTTAACACACAAATATTCACAAAAGCCTAAAAATCTACTGAGAATCTTACACTTTTAACCGCAGAATCTCACGCTTGTACACAAAGAGCCTTGACTGCTTTTTCAAGGCTAAGGATTAAGGTTGAATCCCTTGGAAATAATGACTATGAATTGGAAAAAGTTATAAAGTCTCTTGCGTATCGTATCGTATATAGAGTGTAATACGTACATTTCAAATTATAATTTTACACGGTTTATACGAACATTTTGCAGCAAAATGCGTAAGTATCTCACTTGCTTATTTAAAATTTTTTAACATTTTATGGTTCGATTACAGGATATTTGCATTTCTGAGGTCATAGTTTAAGAAAAATCAATTAAATCAGTTGTTTGATAACAACGTAGGAGCCGATGGACTGATATTAAGCTGACGAAAACGATAAAGCATTTGTCGCTCTGCAAAAAATTCTACAACTAGCTGCGACTTGTAGGTCTTTCACTTATTAGGCTTAGAAGGCTTCTGTCACTTAAAAAAAAAGATCAATTAAGAATATGTGAATCTGTCTACAAAGTGGACTCATTATTTTACATTGGTCAAACATATATTTTTTAAACAACAAAATCTAGAATTTAAGCATTTCCCATTGGTGGCTCTAGTAAATAAATTTTATATTATGCTCGACGCCTGGACCGAACAGTTGTGCTATACGTTAATCGGAATATTGTTTTGTATATGTATTTTCGTTCACCTAAATTGTTGGTATAAATATATATGAATTTATATTACTTCTTTTTATTAGGAATATAAATAAGTTCCCGCCATTTGACAAAAGATGGCCTCACTAGATGGTTTTGTTTTTCAGATTTAAGTCGTCGTCTGGTAACAGCATAAACTTGAAGCGTTAGTGACTCCCATCACACGTTTTTTTTTGTGCCAAGGTGGCAAGTTTTGTGCCGAATAGCCGTCATTTGCGGGAAAATTTAGTTTTTCTACTTAATTCCGAAGATAATGATGTTAAATTCTTACGAGTGATGAACAGTGGTTGTATTAGAATATCCATAGCATATGATGATGCAGACTAGGTGAATAATTAACGTGAACGATAAGATGAATATGCATGTAGATCCCATTTGGGGAATGGAACCATCATTAATAAATGCTGCCAACAATAATTGATGAAGTTGGATCGAAGACCGGCGCAATACGACGTAAGTCTTGATAACGTGAGTTTTCAATATAGAGAACTTTGGCCCCATATAGCAAAGCTCGCCCAGGAAACTTTAAAGGGGCCAACCTGGAATGTGGTACCTTGTCAATGTTATCAGTGGATATAACTCTTTCCGAATAACAATGATTACTGAATCGATTGCTTATTGTGGTCAAGGGGGGTTTTCACTCTTATAGCGATTCCGAGCAAGTGACTTTTTTCTACACGGCCTAAAAAGATCAGTTGTCTTTCCCTTGCTACATTTATATTTTATCTAAAAGATGGAAGAAATAGCAACTAACGAAGCAGAATAATTTGAAAAAAACGTAATGTTGTATTCTTTCACAATAAAGTTTTTATTTTTGACAGAAAAAAGCGGAAACTTATGTCTTATTAAGTGAACAAATAGTCGAATCGGCGAAAATTAATTTTCTTAAATCTCTCAAGAAAACACCACAAATTTGAATTTAACATTTCAATTTTTATGATTTTCCGAATGTTAAATAAAATAAACAAATAAATAAACAAAATAACAAATCTTGCTACTTATCCTCTCTGTAAAAATTGTTCAAATTTTCTCATTTATAAGCTTTCAAATTTAAAAAATATAACTACAACTACTAACACTTGATATTAATTTTCATAATTTATCAAGCGTATAGCATGCTTTCGTTACCATTTACCACTCAGAATTTAAATTGCTTTAAGCGGCGATCCTTTCAGTTCCGCCCAAACCATCAAAAGACAAAAAAGTCCTTTTATAATTCAAAATAAAAATAGAATGAAATGAATGAATTTTTTGTATTAGCGAAGTATGTTCTACCGGTTATGTACAATACAAATAAAAACACGTTTCGGAGAATTGTTACTTGCAAGTTGCTTCTGTTCCTGTAACAAAATAACTAACTATGAAATCTCGTTTTATAGCGTATGTTTTCTTTCGTAATATTTCGAATATTTTTCATCAGGATAAAATGCTTCAATTTCCCAAATATGAGAAATGATTAAGAAAGTAAAACTTTTTTAGTGCAGCAACGATATATATATTCGTTTGTGAACGAAAGCTACAAATATTGAAGAGTATAAAGTTTATACATATGTTTAGTTACTGCCCACAGGAATGACAAGATGTTCAAAAACACATAAATAAATGCTACTGTACAGTCATCATTATAATTTACCCTAAGGCGAATGTAGTGCTTTAGCTTATATTTCCACAAATTGCACTCTAACTCACTTAAAAGACTTAGGTTACATGCAGAATAAATTAAATTTTCATTTTTGAGGAGAATTAGTTGAAGCGATACAAACCTGATAGCTTTGCTTGCCATATAACAACACTTTAGCTTTTTGAATAAAATAAGATTATTATAAGCCAGCTATTAAGTCACACCGATAACACCGAACACAACATATCTCGCAGTATTTGGAAAATAAATTCTAAGCACGGACAAGGATGCTTTTTTTTAATTTTATACATTTTTCTATTACTTTTAACACGAAGCGGGTGGAAATCGTTACCTTGGTGAGGTAAACCATGCTTAGAGAATTATCGGTTTCATTAGTTTTAATAAACATTGGAATTACTTATTCCTTCCCAGAACTGAGAAATGACAACAATTTGTTTCATTATTTTTTATCTACATTTGTAAAAGCTTTTCTTATATTTGACGAAAGATCAGCATCACAACATTCGCAACCACCGCTACTACCTTTAATATAGAAGATATTTTGCTTTCCGCCTGTCTGCCGGCTTTCTTTTTACACATAGAATTTAATTCAGACACCACTTGTACTTACCACTCTTGGCAGAATCGGATTCCAACAAAACCGGGTCCATCCGAATTACCAGCATCAAAAATAGTCGACATTACTATTCTTAAGAACTTTTTTATTTATTATTTTAAACACTTACTACAACATAATCTAGCACGCAACTAAAAATCTTAAAACATGTGATCAAAACAAACCTTCACTAACGCTTGTGAAGTTTTCAAAATTAATACAACAACTCCACAGGAATACAATGAGATAAGAAATGAAATGAAATGTAATGAAAACTTTTAAGAGTAAACAATGTCACGAACAGAATTTTTGCGGGACAGAATTTTCTCATTTTCTACAGGTACTCGAAGATCACGTCATGTATATTATAAGCGTGCAAATTTTTATAATTGCATTGCATTTTTATGATTGATTGCAACAAATTCCTCTTTGCATTCTTTAAGTGATTTGATGCATTTTCAAAACTAACCTGGACGGACCAATTTCCAATATTTTTCCCATATTTAAGGCCGATATTCGATCAGCAACATGTTTACTAAACTCGGACAAGAGGTCAGTTTTCGATCGATTCGGAATTTGCTACTAATCAAGAATATATATACTTTGTAGACTCTCTGCAGCATTGCTCTGAATGCTGTAAACATTTTGATAAAATGAATGTACCTTCATCCTACGGTGTGTAAAAGCATCCTATTTCCATAAATCAAGCTTAAAAACCGAGATCTCAAAAAATTTTAAAATCATTTTATCAACATCTTATAAACTACACTAAGAAGAATGAAAATTTTACCTAGCTTTTTTTGCTCTTAACTTTTATGGATGACATAATTCGAAAATGGCGATAAGTTTCTAGAGTAAACTTTTGTTTTTTTTTTTTTTAATTATTACTTTAATTTTTTAATTTATTTAGAGCAACGAAATAAATTCTTGAACTAACAAAATATAGGAAGAGCACTAGCATCTAGGGCTATCGACTCCATTTCTTTTTTTTATTTATTTTCTATTCATTTATTTTCTATTTTTCTTTTTGAAATTTGTTAAAAATAACTCAACTGAATTTTAATTCTCAAATTTATAATATCTGAAGTATTTGAGACTTATAGAAAAAAAAAATTGTTTGCTGAAACTGCAAGATAAAATTTCCAAATAAAATCAATTTAATAAAAATTAAGACGATTTTTGAAACTGTACTTTTCTGCATTCAAACTGAGAAACAAAGTTTAATATATTACAAAAGATTTTTATTCTCAGGATTTACTAACTTACAATTTAACTAACAAGCACAAAATATTTCTAAACAGAAACAATTTAATTAATTTTGATCCAACACATGTGTGGTCTTTACTCCTTCATGTTCAAACACAGTTTTAGCAATAACTGACATTTGTTTATACAGGTTTAAGCGTTCACCTAAGGTTGCATATTTGAGATTCAGCTTACATCTTTCGGAAGCCTAAAATGAAAGGAAATAATAATATATAAATATAAAAATAAATATTAAATAAGTAAATAAAAAATAAATACCATAAATAAAAAAATAAATATTAAATAAGTAAATTTAAAAATAAATACGATTTTGAATTCGTAGCGAGGATTAAGTAAATTAACGAAGTTGAAATTTTAATTAGTCAATCTTAAAATGGTTCTCCTCATTAATTAAAAATTTGATTTGATCGAATTAAATATTATGATTAGTGATTGGACGGTCAGGTACAGAGGCATATAACAAGTATTAGCTAAAAGTGCTGCCAAATTGCAAAGTAATTTAATTTGAAATATACATAATAGCCGACTTCATAAATGAATGAATTTTCACCTTATCTTCAAAACGAATCTTCTAATGAGGGTTGAGAACTCAACCATGATTAAAAGAAAGATATTCACTAAGGAAATTGCGACTGGCGATAAGAAGTGTCCCATTTTAAGATTGTTTAACTTTCTCTTTCTTAGAGGTTTCAGTTAAATCTTAGATAAGAAATATCTGAAATATACTTCTATGATTTTGCACTTATTCTATAATTACCTGTGCGCACCAAGCTTTAGTTAAGTTCAATTCATGTTCAGCTGTTGGTAGATTTTTTTGCACTGCTCTACTAGAACGTGATAAAGTTACTATCATCGCATAAATGTCGATGGCAGAGTCAGCCAATCGATTTAAAACGCATTGCTCGGTAATAATTCCTTTTCCATATTTTATTAGAAGACCTTCAACAGTTTTACCAAACAAATCAATGCATTCGGCCGCTTGCTTTCCATATAATTGCAACTCTGGTACCACATATGGACTTAGATCAGTTCCTCCGATACCCACTGTCGACGCGGCCCGACGCGAAGCCTCTTTCATAATAAGACCCAAATTAGCTGCTGGATGTTTAAAAGCGTTTTGTAACTCTTTCAAGTGAGAGCCCGCATACTGAATTCCGGTCAGTGCAACAAATAACCTTAAAATATCATTTGTACCCTCGAAAATTCGAAAGATTCTCAAATCTCTCATCACTCTCTCTAAACCAGTAGCTTTCATAAAGCCCATGCCTCCTAAAATTTGTATAGATTCATCGCAAACATGCCACGCGCATTCCGATGCAAAAACTTTAGATATAGCTGCTTCCAAATGATAGTCTTGACTTCCTGCATCCATATTTTGTGATATATTAAAAGCCATTGATTCGGTGGCATATTGAAGCATATTCATTTGAGCGATTTTTTCTTGTATGCCTAAGTATTCATTTAGTTTTTTGCCAAATTGTAATCTAGTATTAGCATGTTCGACTGCTTTACTAATGCAGTGCTTCATTGTTCCTGACAATGTTGCACCCATACCAAACCTTCCATTGTTCAATATATTCATAGCAACCTTAAAGCCTTCACCCTCTTCACCTAACACATTTTCTATAGGAATTTTCACATCTTCAAAATAAACCTCAGCAGTGTTAGATGCTTTTATACCCATCTTTTTTTCGGGTGGCCCGTGTGAGACGCCACCAAATGATCTTTCAACAATAAAGGCTGTAACCTGAAAGAAAAAAGCATTTTTTAAATTGTACCAGTTATCATTAGAATTATTATCAGATCATTAGAAACAAACTGAATTCATACGATATGTTTTACATTTTTTTAAGATTTCTTACAGTTTTTCTCACTTAGTCAAGCATGCATTATTTCGAAATTGTAGTTCTACATTAATATTCATTTGCTTGCCTTTTCTTTTTTTTCCCCTGTTGATTTATCCTGTATTTCGGTTTGGGCAAAAACGGTCATAATATCAGCAATTCCACCATTTGAAATCCAAATTTTTGATCCATTTAATACATAATACTTTCCATCGGGAGTTTTCACTGCTTTACATTTTATAGAGTTAGCATCAGATCCAGCACTAGGTTCTGTTAAAGCAAAAGCTGCATATACTTTTTCTGTCGAAACTTTGGGTAAATACTTGGCTTTCTGTTCTGGATTTCCATATAATAATATTCCTTTAAAACCGATACTCTGATGTGCGCCAATAGTAATTCCTAAACCTAAATCATTAGCTCCAACTATTTGACAAAGTCTACCGTATTGGCTATTGTTGAGACCAAGACCACCATAATCGTTTGGTACCTGAATACAGAAAGCACCCAATTCCCATAATTGACTTAAAGTGGCGTCATCAATTTTCGAATTTTCATCATTTTTTGCCGCATCGTTGACATCCTACGATAATACGAAAGAAGTATTTTATTTTAAAATAAAAATTTAACATTAAATGTTGAATATAGAAAATGAGTAATAATAATAAAAATTAAAATTAAATTAAATAAATAATAAAAAAATACTATCGAACTTAACTTGAGCTATAAAAACATTTCATACTCAAAGCATTACAACTCAGATGATAAAGATTATAAATAACTTACCAAAAAGAATTTTTCAAACGCTGGTACAAAACTACCTAAAAGCTCCTTTTCATCATTTGTTAGAACATCAGGATATGGGAAAACTTGTGATGAAACTAAATTTCCACGAAATATATTAGCCATAAAAGATTGGTTTGGTCTTTGCTGTGATTTGTCGGGTTTTGGTGCAGTTTTCGGTACAGCTGCTGCATAATGCCTAGATTGTATAAAATTAAAATCATTAACATAATTATTACAGTACTCATTAACTGCTTTTAACTTAACGTATAAAGCACAAACTAAATCTATAACTAATTGCGAAAACATAATTAAATTTATAATGATGATGATGGCAATTAAATAAACAAAGCGGGCCATCATCCTCTTATTCGATATAAAATCTATCCTACTTGTTCTATTAAACGAAAACCTCAAAATTCATAAACCAACCAATTAAATTATATTTTATAAAAAAATTTTTAACTCTCACTATTCTTTTATTTATTTTCGTTTCAAAAAACAGCATTTTATTCTTTAATAAATTATTTCTCTAAATTTTTTATTTATTTAAATTTATTCTCTAATAAAGTTTCAATGTGATTTAAAATTGATGATAGAAAACTTTATTTATTTAAATTTATTAATGGACTGATTGGCTGATTTAACTCTTTTCACTTTAGCATAGAGGCCAATAAACTAAGCTAAAATAGAAAGACCTACAAAAGAAAACGTGCTTATGCGTTTTATTTTTGAAATTACATACATACAAGGCCTAAGAAGAAAGTATCCATCCACCTTTACTAAAATCTCGTATTTCATATGTTTTTGCTGATAACTGGCCGATCAAAGATTGTGATTTTAAATATTATAACTCGACCTGTTTGCACATTTACACATAGTTTTGTATTTAATCAAATAGGGAAAGGAGTCCAAAGTCCAATGGTAATGAACAATATTTTCAAAATATACAAGATTACGGATGTACCTACATGAAAAGTGTTTACTTTAACTATAACAAAATTGTATAGAAATATTCTGTTGAAAAGATGGTATATGTACGATATATGTGTGTAATATTTATTACCTTATTAAACAACTTGCAGATTTATAACTTGACAATATTTTACGATTTGGACCTAACATTATGAAAACTTTATTTTTTCTATAAAACACTTTTTATTAATTGAAGCACTTCAGTTGCTGATGACTTACGTCTCAATATTTTCTTTGCTGTTTACTAAATACTAAATATGATGTTAACAGTAGCATTTATTAAACATACATATATGATGTTAATCATACAAATAAAAACGGAAAGTTGCCAGATTAAGAAAATAAAAATAATTTAAGACTAATGCGAGCCAAACGTAATTTTGTTTTTTTTTCCATTTGATTTGATTTTGAAGTTCACTGACCGATTCTGTTTTAAAAATTTTCTCACTATTTCCTTAACTTTGACCGCTCTTCTTTACGATTATTATGCTATTTTTTTACTTATGCCTATTTTTTGGCAATTATATTTCAATTGTAATTATAAATTAAAAATTATAAATTAATTATAAATATAAGCACGACAAATCTTTTGCCCTATTACAAAAGTACAGGACTAACGGTTGCGTAGAACTTTCTATTCATTCCATAATCGATGTCCGCATATTGAGAACTGATTATTTTAGAAAATTCCTGAAGCTGTGTGTGTGATAATACTTTTGACCGTAATATATGATAGGATTTAGATGAACGCTTTCTATGTTTAGATTCAATACAGATTAATTTTCATTATCAGTGAAAAAACTACTGTTTCCTCTGCATTTTTAAGACAGTTTTTCCTCAAGAAAATATCTGATAATTATCTTCAATCGTGTACAATCGTGTAGCACTATCCGAAAAACTTTTGCTGGGCTAGGTTTACGGTTAGTTAGGTATACATTTTGAACCTATTTTTAAAATTTTTGGAAATTAATTTTTTATAATTTATTCATATGATTGGCTTTAGGTAAGAGAATAGAAAAATTCATAATGTTAGGATCTTTTTTAAAAATATTTTTAAAAGAAATTTTACAATTTGGAAACAATACAGAATTATCGATAATATCGATAGATTCATTTCATTATCTCTAGTTCAACGGCGCTATCGTTGAGATTTTTTTTACTTACTTTTTTTTACATCTTAACTATAATGGTAATTCTTTTTAGTAGAAATTATAATTTGGTTTTTTCGTTATTATTATAATTTTAATTCGTTTAAGAACATTCAAAAGCTATGGAAAAAAGTGTGAAAGTACGAAACATTAATAATCTTTGCGTTCGCCCACATTACATTTAACTGTATTGGTGGACATGTAGCTATTTTGCGATTTCATCTATCATCCATTTATCACCGAGCCGGATTTTACTAATTAGTCATGTTACTATTAATAATATAAATAAAGAAAAAGATGAAGGAGAGACAATCGCTCAATAGTAATAAAACAAAATAACAAAAGAATCGAACATTAGCAAATAACCTAAACTCGTCGCCTACTTTCTTAAGGGTCAGGCAAAGTACTTCGTACTACATTCTTTCCATCACGACTCCCATATCTCGGAGTATCATTTGTTATTGACTCGCTGATACTGCTCGTTTTGGTAGAGAAGCATTTTGTTTCGCATGTCCTCTTTTGTTGCAAACAAAATTTTAGTTTTCCAAGCAACATTTTTTTTTGTAATTTATTTCTGGTGCACTAATCTGGTTTGAGACATCTCGTTTTTCATACGGGTCGATGTACTCAGGTTTCGAAAAAATTCTCTAGAGTTGGCAAAAAAATTATTTAACGATTTCACTGATCTAATCTTATCTAAAATACCAAATTAAAATAAATGATATAAATCAACATTTTCTTCTTTTTGCAGTCGAAACGCCAAAAATCTAAATTTCTACAGTTCATACTTGCGAAAGATGAAATCATTACAAGTAAATTTGTTCCATTTATGTTGAAATTTGAACCACTTAAAGCAATACAAGTTCATAGTAAAGCATTGGAGCTATCATGCGATGGAATAGTATGGTTAACAATATGGACAGCCTTCATTTGGTTGGCGAGCAAGAAATCGCTTTATCAGATGCAAATTAATTTATTATTTGGTTTAATCTTGGATATAATTATTACAGCGCTTATTAAGGCTGCAGTTAGAAGAAGACGGCCTTCAGTTACCAAGAATGTGTTATCAACTATAGGTCCAGATAAGTTTAGCTTTCCATCTGGACATGCATCAAGATCTGTATTTATTACCGCCTTTTTTATAATCGTACATCCAATCTATCCCATATTTTGGCCGCCATTGATGGTTTGGTGCTTTTGTGTTTGCATTTCTCGTCTTCTGACGAAGCGACACTTCATTCTGGATAGTATATGCGGATCTTTACTTGGATTGATGGAAGTTTTCATTATAAGTTTATTGTATATTAGCGAAGAATATGCAATAGCTATGATTAACAGTTTATCACGCGATCATATACCAGGTGGAGGTGGAATCGAATAGCTTAAGCAAAGTTTGTAAGATAATTTTTATTTATGTTCACAATATCTTAACTTACATTTGCAAATATCGTAAATCTTAAAATAAAAAAAAAATTGTATAGGAACTTTTTCTTTTTTTTTTTTTTCTTTTGGCCATAGATGGCCAAGTTTGTTTCCTGCTTTGACTGAAAACGAATGCATACGTAGAAAGTTATCTCTAAGGAATATGTCCGCATATACTCTTAGCATTAATTCATTCAATTTTAGTGAAAAAAAAAGTGCAGGAAAATATTTTTCTTTCTTTAATCCCTCCTTAATGTTTAAAAGTTTCTATATGTAAGCCGGTCATAACATTTTAAAATGCTTCCCATTGCAGCAACATATTTTAATAAGAGAGTCTTCTGTCCTTTAATGAAACAAAAAGAGTATAAGTGATACTAATTCCAATTCGCGTAGAAATTTTGTGAAGAAAATTGAAAAACAATCTCTTACTTAATCAAAAGTAATTGAATTCTTTTCAAGGCTTTTTGAGTAATTCTAAAACATTCGCCTGAAGAAAACTGTGCTGTGCTCCTTTACCATTTCAAATGATATGTTGTACTATGTCATATTACCAATAAAATACTGTTTATATATTCCAAGTAAAAAAAAAATGAATTTAAATACAACAAATATATATAGTTGTACCATTCCATTATTCCACTTTTGTTTGGTTTGTGTCCAAATTCCTTCTACTTCACACATTGAAAAATCAAATATAATATGCGTTCGTTAATGAGAAGAGAGAAAATTTGGAAACTTTAGAACAAAGTAAAAATGAAAAAACAAATTCAGAACAATTAATTAGAATGCTTGCGTGTAATTGCGTGGATTTAGCAATTAACATTAAAGATAAAGATAAAATATCGTATATTGACGAACATCCAACCTGTAACATATCCATGCTCTCCTCTTCTCTTGGTGTTATTTCTCTTTTTTGGAACGTATTATTAAAATACTCCAACTTCTTCCCAACTTCTTGAAACTTTCACTAAAGCGCCAAATAGAGAAACATACAAAAAACAATCATATGTTTTTCGATTTGCTTATGCATATGCTTAACAGTTCAACAATTAGTTCGCATTTAACAGCGCCGGGAAAAGAAAGTAAAAAGACTGAAATTTATTTACTAAAAGATTGTTATAATCAATACTATTTTAAATTATGTTTACAAAAGTGAACTTCAATTCTGCTAATATGGATATTTTTGTATTAATTTGTATAAGTATAGCCATTCGTGCAGCAGTCTCTTTACATTCTTATTCGGGAGCAAATAAAGCTCCCATGTACGGTGATTATGAAGCTCAAAGACACTGGCAAGAGATAACGTTTAATCTACCTGCAAAAGAATGGTACAAAAATTCAAGTAACAATGATTTGCAATATTGGGGTCTTGATTATCCGCCATTAACAGCATATCATAGCTACGTTAATGCATACATTGCTTCAAAGATCAATTCCAGTTACATTGAGTTAGAGAAGTCTCATGGATTTGAGTCGAAAAGTCACAAAACCTTTATGCGTTCAACTGTTTTGGCCGCTGATGCTTTAATATTTTTACCGGCTTGTATTTTAATTGCATCAATTATAGATAAAATGTTCAAACAGAATGTTTTCCTACAACTGCTGGTTTTATTTATTACCTATCCAGGTTTAATATTGATAGATAATGGACACTTTCAATACAACAACATATCGTTGGGTCTGCTTTTGTTAGCTGTTTATTTCATATTAAAGGATTCTAACAATTTGGCGGCTTTATCGTTCTCTCTTGCCATAAACTACAAACAAATGGAACTATATCATGCTTTACCATTCTTTACGTACCTTTTACGTAGTTGTTTAGTTGAAGACTGGTGAGTAATAAAAGTGCATTAATTCGTAGAAAAAATCAAACTAATCAAGATTCTGTAAATGTTTTGAGATCAGCGTAGATGATTTATGCGATTTCGATAATTGTCAAATGATGATGATGAATCGATTAAATTCTTGATTTGAACTAAATATAATAACTACCCGGCCGACTAAGGGGATTAAATTTTTACAAAAATATATTCATAAACTATTTCCATACATCTTGACATAGGCACGAATTCCATAATTCTAAGTGCTCCATATGTAAGGACGTTTATCAAAATGTAAAAAGACAAAATATTAGCTGGCGCATAATTGTTATTAATTGCTTTTCGCTTTTGGAGTAAAAAAAATATTTAATTTTTTCTTCTACTGATCTCCATAAATATCAGAAATTTCGATAATTAACTTTTTAAAATATTTGCACAAATTTTAGATTTTACTTATTGTGTAAATTTTATTGTACAAATTTCTACATCAGTTTCTTGTCGAATGTTCGAGAAGAAAAGCGACTCTACAACAAATAAATTCTTTCTTTTAGTTACTAGAGATACAGGCTTATCAAGCTAAAGGCCTTCCCCCAACCATTTTTTATAAATCGAAAAAAACAAGACTTTTCAAAACATGAGATAGCATTATTGGTATTTTTTTGAGGCGTCGAAACCTACTTTAAAAAGTGAAGTTTGCATTAAAAGTGATGAAGCGATTCCATAAAAAAAATGCAAATTTCGAGGTGCCAAGAGTTTGTCTCTAAAAAAAAATCAATCGAGCTGTAATTAGTCTTCAAAGGAAAAACTACTTTCATTTTTTTCATATCAAATGTTTACCTTATAAAGGAAAAAGTGGTAGACATTGCAGATATGATTTGTGGAAAACAGAAACTTCCTGTTCTGCTCAGTATTATTGCAACTATTAAGGCGTCTACAAGGGTGCGGATAAATTTATTATTTACTGCATATTGGCAAAAAGTTTGGAAACTGCCTTCTTACATATACGAAGCGGAAAAAACAGACAAAATACATCCAAACTACATCAGGAAATTCTGTAAGACTTTTTCTTCGAAACCATTACACATAAAAGTATCTACTAAGCACAGAGAAATATAATATGAATTTATAATTAAGTTAACTGTTCGCTGTTCCTTATGAAGTCGGAGATAATTGATTTTTCAATCAAAATAATATATGACATGCCATACAACTGATATATCTACGATTGGAAACGGGAGCGGTCTTTGTGGAGATTCTTCGCCCAGAATTGAGCATAAATCGAAAACTTCCAGATTTCAGATTTGTTAATTGCCTGAAGTATGAAGAAGTTCCTGTTTATCGGTTTTACGAATGCCAAAATGGCCAAACAAGTGTAATTTCTTTTTTTTTTTTTTATATAAATCTATCAATTCGGAAGTAAAAAGTTCAAAAAGCATCTTTAAGATTTGATCCATTCATGTAAAATAATATTTCATATTATGCCAGTTTCAGCAAAAAATTGAGCAAATTTTTGAAAATTGCTGGTGTAGTAACGTTAACATTCCTTGTCTTATGGATGCCATGGTTGACGTCTTCCGACTCTTTAATTTCTACAGCAAGTCGCTTATTTCCTTTATCTCGAGGAGTTTTTGAAGATAAAGTAGCTAATGTTTGGTGTTCACTTAATGTTGTTTATAAATTTAGGTAAGTATAGGAAGGATATATTTTGATAAGATTTTCAAATATATTAATAACTTGTATTGTTAAGGAAAATTTTGGACTGGTCAGGAGATACATAAGTTCCTAAAAAACAAAGTAGAGAAAAACAAAGTAGAAAATGCAAGAAGAAATTAAAACTTTTATTTAATTGAAAACATAAAGAAACGAAATTATAAACTTAAAATCTTCAGACCCATAGTGTGACTACATAGACATTATAAAGTTTCGAATATAATGCTTGAATGGAAAAAACTTAAACAGCATACCTTAGTCTTCCGGATACAATGGTTTATATCAGAAAAACAACAAATATCTGTTTTAACGTATTAATGGTTAAAAGAAAATTATTATTAATTAATGTATAGAGAGATTTTGTAAAAACATAGCAATCCTAAGAAATTGCAGATGTTTGAGAAAAAGTTAATAATAGACATCAAAACAAAGTCTGACGCAGAAAGTCACAACAGTAGCAACTTAGCCACAAATTTTCCATTCCAAATTTAAAACTCAGCTACACTTGAATTGTCTGCCGATTATTATATATATATATATTATAATGTTTTTAAAAGCCAAAGTCAAAGCAGTTATATCCATTAGAGCACGAGAGATGCAACTTAAGCCATACATTCTTGGTCTGCTTTTTACATATAGTCTTCTATAAACCTCTTTTTAGATGGAGAAAAAAAAGTTTATGAATTTTAATCTACTTACATATAGTTAACGAAATTATTAAGATAAGATTAATTTCTAGTTATTCCGACCGGATTAAAAGTTCGAGATGAGTATTAAATCAAATCAGTCCACTAAAGCGTCCGTAAGTAAATAAAAAGTTTCTTAAAAAGCTACAAGCACGCTGACTAAGCTTTTTTACCGCAAAACAGTAGTATAACTTGTTTCTTTTCAATTTGAAATATGTCTCAGATGCTTTACAAGCTATACTATAAATATGGATTTAATTTAGCTTACCCTGCCTTTTGCAATAACAACGACTCCGATCATAAAAATTGTCATAGAGAAAGCTGAACATTAATTTATATATTTTTCTGTTATGATTACTCAATAAGTTTAAAAATTAATATAATTTACCGTAACTTACAAATAAATAAATTAATATTAATTTATTATAATTTGTTTAAGTTAAACAAATAAATTCTTGAACTAAAAAAAAAAAAAAATTGGATGAGCTTTAGGAACTAAGACTATTTTCAGGAAATTAATTTAAAACTTAGAACAATGTTTAAACTTTAGTGCAACGATAACCTTGCTTTACTTCAAAATTTAGAGTTTAGTAGTTTATTAGCATTAAACATAATTGGATTAACAAGAAAACGTGCGTATCAGCAATTAATTATTATTTTCTCAAATTATTCTGAAGGATAACTATCTACAGACTTACCATACGCTAGAATAGACTACATCGGCAAATATCCGATAATATACGAACTGCTACGTCTACAATTATCAAATAATTCAGAATTTTTATTTATTAGTTTTTGAATGATGGTTATCAAAGATCTACCACCATAATGCATTTTTTTCATAAACCTACTTTCGATTTGTATTTTAATTTCTTTTTAATTCATTTCTGATTTTAGAAAAAAATTCCTCAACACGCAAATGGCATTAATATGCTTGATAACAACATTATTTGCAGTTATTCCAACAAACGTAAACTTGTTTGCTAATGGAAAAAAGGAGACATTCCTTTATAGCTTACATAACACGGCAATTTCGTTTTTTCTATTTTCCTTCCAGGTAAGTTAAAGTACGTGCGACTAAGAAAATCATATTCATTCATTTCTGAATGAATTTTTTTTACTTACATCGAATAGTTTAGCGAGACACGAAAATATTTAATTTCATGTATTATTATATATTGATATTACAGCTGGTCTTGTTCGCATTTTTAGTTCTTCATTTTTATTTTACTTCCCATATTTAAATGCGCAGTCCATGGTAAATTTTTTTATATTATAATTCCTAGACTAGAGGAATGAATTGAGAGAGAGAGAGCACTAGCAACATAGGCTATCGGCCCTTTTTTTTAAAAAACGAACCTTAGATACTAAGCCTAGTAGTTTTAATCAAATAATATATTAAATTGATATTATGTTCAGTAGCTAATTTCAGAATGTCCGCATCGATGAAGCGATGAAAAATCCAATTGGTCAACAATATATGCACTGTACTCCTGGATGTAAAGAGCAATAAAGGACGATAGTTATACCATTAAGTTCGAAGATAAAATATTTTTTTCCAAAGGGATTTGATTATCAAACACCATTATTACTGCGGACGAAAAATAATAATATTGATGTGAATTTTTTTTTTTTGTTAAATTGGTATGACTGCAGTGAATAACGGACGTAAATTTCGAGAGGAGTGCCCTGTTGAGTTAGTGCTAGTAGTCTTGTTTTTTTTTGTTTAAACAATCTTTCGCCTATAATGCGATATTCATTAGATTGTTGAGCTTTTTCCGGATTGTAATCATAAATGTGCGCATTTACGTGTAGAATCCATCTAGAGAGAAATTTGTTTTTTATTTCTTTATTATTATTGTTATTATAATTTATTTAGAATTAAGAAAAAAATTCTTTGACTAGGGCAGGATTAGTAGCAGAACTGCCGGCGTCTCTTAATTTATTGCTGCTTATTTCAGGATTTTAAGGATCGTCTTTTGAAGAAAAAATTTGAATGAAATGTTAAGCAATTAAAAATTTTCCACTTGACAAATAAATACTGATCTAATCCTTTTCTTTAATTTTTTAAAATTTTTTTTATTTATTTATTTATTTATTTTTTTTTTTTCAATTTATTTGCAGGTTCATGAAAAGTCTATTCTTTTAGTTGCTTTGCCAACGATATGTCTCTATGGATTTATGCCGTTTGCTGTTACTTGTTTCTTAAAAATTTCCATTCTCAGCATTTTGCCATTAATTATTAAAGATGAACTTACATTAGCATACTTCTCTTTGTTAATCGGATACATAGTAATACTAAACAGTTTCTTGGCTGATCATGAAAGTGGTGAAAAAAACACATCAAGAAACAAAATCATAAAGAGACTTAATAGAATTTTGGATTTATTAATAGTAATAATATCTGCGGGAGCTTTGTGGATACCACCGCCATTACATTTACCTGATTTATGGTCAGTGATTATCTCGGTGATATGCTGTGGATTTTTTGTAATTTTCTTTTTAGTGAGTCATATATATCAATTTGGTTATTGGCGGAATATTGTTAAAATCATTCTAAATAAAAAACTGTAGTATAGTATACTATAGTATATAAACTGTGTAATAAACAAATTATATTTTTGGTACTGAAAGCAATCAATTTGTATTGGACTATAACTATGAAGGGGCTATGAAAACCAAAAAGTCATAATATTGAATAAAAGCTAATATTGTTAGATTCCAAAATTAAACATGGCATCATGGTGTATGTACATTGACATAAAAGGAGGTAGTCATGGAGTAAGAACTACTTATCTATACTATAAGTACCCATTACCTTATAAGCCTTACTAAGCCAAGTCTATAACCAAATATATAAAAAAAAAAAACAAAGAAACAAAAAAGAAATTTGTAATGATCATGAGCATTTGCCCTGTACTGGAGTCGCGTAGAAGCTTTTTAATGAAGTTAATGAAAATATAAAAAGGATGATAATAGAAATTGCAAAAGTCATTAAAGTTATGGTATGATTTAATAAAAGATTTACCAAAACCGCTTAGCTTAGTAGATTAAGTTTTTTTTTTTTTTTTAATTTAAATTTGTACCAGTTGTGCTGACTGCCGTAGACTCCTTAAACTAACTAAATATTTCTCGCTAGAATCAGTATTGCCACTTTTTAGTATTTTTCAAAAATATCTTTTTTTTTTCGATACTTAAATATACACTTAATAATCTCCTAAAATATTGTTATTCTATTACCTTTCATTCCATTAAAAAAAAAATATTTCAAAATTTACTTTTTGAGTTATTAGAGTTGTGCTACGTTAGCCCTAATTAATTTTTAAAGATATCATGTTTATCGATAAACACTAACTCCACACCGCCTCATTCGTAATTTCAAGGTCTACTATTTGAAGAATATTGTTTTTTAAAAATTTGATTAGATAGATTATTTGATCACCATTATGCATGAATGCATGAATAACAAATTTTTTCGAAGTACTTATGTTAGAAAAATTATTACTATTCTGTCATTCTTC
Source organism: Glossina brevipalpis (assembly GCA_000671755.1). Lineage (NCBI taxonomy): Eukaryota > Metazoa > Arthropoda > Insecta > Diptera > Glossinidae > Glossina > Glossina brevipalpis. The sequence continues at coordinate 1,725,729 of KK351032.1, forward strand.
AATTCTTCAATTTCGTAAGCCTTCTTTCGTCGCAGTTTGATCGTAATTAAGTGGAAGAATTGCGAATTTTTATTTCTTAATAGTGGGTTTATTTTTACTGATCAATTTTCTTAAATATGCGATATAAATGGTTTTGAATAATGATTAGATTTATGTGGCCGGTTTCACAACCAAAACTTAAGTAATATTTCCGTCGTAAAGTATAATGAGAGATTATTATAAGTATTTATTACAATAATTTTTATTATTATAAATGATTTAATTGGGCCAATGTTCTGTACGCGCTTAAATAGTATTATTGATATAATAATTTAAAGATTTATATAAAATTTATATAGAAATCATTGCTCAAAATTGCTGACTGTAAAATCGGCTTTTAACGATAGTTTCTTTTTTTTTTTTTTTTTTTTTGATATAGAATGCCTTTATTGTTCTTATATTTTTATATACATTAAAAGTTGCATAAAAGCTTTAGTATGCCATATTCGTTACACTGAAAAAAAATCTTTCTACCGAGGATTGTTTGCGGATGAATTTGTGTTACTTGTATGTTCTTCATAGTCCATAACTTCTTCATATATTAACTCTTTCCATTGTTCAACAGTGTGATTCCTTTCATCAACACTATGATCATACGGTTCTGGTGCCGGCTGAAAATGTATAAAATTTTCATTATAATCTTTTTCGTGTTAACAATTAAAAAAATAAAAAATTTAATCAAACAGAATATACTTGAAAAATATATAGCGTAAGATATAAGTGCCTTTTGATTTTTCTCTACCAGTTGCAAAGTGTTTAATTTAGATTTTCATATTAGATTTCGAATATTTTCAATACTAATTTGCCTATAAGAATTGAAAAATGTTTTCATAAATGAAAATGTATTGTCAATAAGCTTTACAGCCTAAATCGCTTTGGAATTTGATACCGATTAAGAAAATATATCCAGAGGATCAGTCATTTCGTCATCCGAATTTGGCATCATACGTTTAGTGTAATGTTCGATAATTTACAATATGGATCGTTCAACAGCGCATGAACTTGTTGAGCTTGTGGGGATTTACTATAGAAATAATGATTTTTTTTGTACTGGGTACGTTTCGTACACTACGAACAGATCAGATCATAACATCTTCCCTCTGAATGCATTATAGTTAAAACTGCGAAGAAATTTGAAGAAACTGAAGCTGTAACAAAATTCTTAAGACCTACACATCATCGAAATGAAAAATTTTGATTCAAATCTATATCAGAAGTGTTTTTATTTATCTTTACTTTCGGAACCGCAAAATTGATAGCCCTACACTTTATGGGAAGCTACGTTTTGGGCGTTACAAGCATTTCGAAAAAATGAATATAACTTATTTTTTTCTGTGGTAGGTAGAGAAATGGTTCTACATTAATCAAATTTTCAAAATTTCTCTAATATATCGATTTCACTAATTTTTGCCAAAAAATATTAAAAAAAGGAAATTTTTTTCTTATCTCGACTCTGTCAAACTAGAACTTCATATGGGAAGAGGTCGGTCGTAGAAATGATTTAAACCAATGGTTTTATTTGCTGATCTACTCGTACAAATCTCTCAAGAATTTCAAACTTTCTTTCAATCCGAAAATTATGAAAACTCTGTAGCCACGAAATATCTTATTTTAATTAATGAATATATTTAAATATATTTACTCATGTACTTACAGCGTTGACTTCCTCATTGTCATACCAGACGTGTATGTAACTATGTAAAAGAGCTTGTTCAACCGATATACGTTGCTCTGGATCGATAACTAACATTTTACTTAAGAGATCTCTGGCTTCTGCTGCTTTTCTTCGGCTTTGTTCATTATTTTCGCTTGGAAATAAAACATCGGGAAATAACCTATCAAATGAATAACCAGAATAGCGAGGTCTATTCTCTACATAATTTCTGACAGTCGGTTGTAATCGCTGCATAAACGATGCTGATGGAGTTCCAAGTTGTTCTGTAAAAAAATACAACATATGAGAATAAATAAATTTTTAATAATAATTTATTACACTATTTTTTGTTTACCTATTATTTTATTCCACTGATCAATATGATCAGTTCCGGGAAACAATACACCACCACGTATCATTTCTCCCATTATGCATCCAACGGACCATATGTCAACGTTTTCTTTATAACCCATTCCTAAAATTACTTCTGGAGCACGATAATACCGAGTTACAACGTAAGGCGTCATCATAAAAGTGGTACCAGCTGTCCGGGCTAGACCAAAGTCAAGTATTTTTAATGTACAATCGGCTTTTACAACAATATTTGACGGCTTTAAATCCTAACAAAAAAATCTTTATTTTATTTAAATATTCAAAAAACTAATGATTTAAAAAAAGTTAAAAGTGCACAATATTTTTTTTTTTTATACATTTATGCTCTTCCGAAAAAATAACATAGACCTTAAGAAACATACTTTGAAATTCAAGATACGAGTACACACGGAATAAACAAAATAAGAAGAACATCTCACGTTAGAAGGGATTTCGCAGATGCAGCTCTTCCGTGAATGCAAGCTTTACAGAGCTTCGGTCGAATTTTTTTGGTCGAAACAAGCGCTACGTTAGTGAATGCTGAGTTCTGCTATCACTTTTGTCCCGATCATTTCATGTATGTATGTCTGAATGCTGGTACTGCATTGCATAGTGTTTACATATATTATTTTATCTATCCTCTGTGGAAGTTGATATATAAAAACTAAAGAGATCTTGTGAACCTAGTAGTGTTCTAGAGTAGTTCGGTGTTTTACTGATTTAAAAAAAAAAATGTTTTTTACCAAAATAGCGAAATGCTTTTTTTTATATATTATCAGTTAGCAACTTCCATCAAATGAGATTTGATCTATGAAAGCGATTTCAAAATGTATCTAGCACGATTGAGCTTTGCAACTGAAGATTTGCGGCTTGAGAAAAAGGAGACAAACAAATTCTTAAAAAAACGAAATGTTCTGAACTGACTTAACCAAGTTACTTTGCTATTATAACTATTTATTGCTTTAATCTTCCAGATCAGAGCGATAAAGCAGACAACTTTCATTTATTAGGTTCGTTGCCATTCTATTATAAAAAAAAACAGAAGCTTCGGTAATATCATGTTTTTATATACTTTCAGAAGGCAGAATGTGGTGGAACTTTTTGGATAATTACAATAAAGTTCGCGATTGGGGTGTTGGCCAAGTATGTAAATTTTTGCTACACTGCAACAACACTCTAAACGACAGTGTGATCTAACATGCTCAAAAAACTATGAGCTCAGGCGAACTTAAAATAACTAAACAAGGATATATTAAGACAATAGATTAACTACAATACAAATAACGATAAGATATGAATTCTTAGTTTTTTTTTTTTTTGCTAATCTACGCTATTAATATTGATCAAGCTTGTGGAATATTCGCTGCACTTTTTGGGTTCCTTAAATAATTTATAAGTTCAAACGATTTTTTAACCAAACGAAACATTTTCAAAATGTTTCATTGTTTTACTCTTGCGAACAGCGTACTCCAAGTGTGTCTTATGTGCCTTACATGCCTTTTTGGAAACGATGATATACCAAAGACTGTTTCGACCTTACAATGCTAAGCCATCGTTTTTCTCTTCGCACTTCTAAAGCTGTTATATGGTTTAATCATTATTAGGTGTATATATAAGCGAAATAAATATTAAATATGCAGCTAAATTTTTTATATTTTTTTTTATGCTCGAACAATGCAGAGATTTCGAATTCAAAAAGTTTATAATAAAAATAATAGAAACTTTCTTGAGTTTATACCTATAAAAAAAATTAGTATATAAAGAAATCCTTACAAATTAAAACAAATGTTAAAAGCTTTAATTTGTAATATACAATATAAATATTTAAAGATATTTGTTTTTAGTTTTGAAAAATTATCTTTGACAAGATCAGGATAGATAAAAAATTTGCCACTTTGCCTCCGTCGTTCGGGGTTTTGTTTTAAAAAACTATTTCTACAGTTACTATTTAAAATATTGTCTATCGTTGGCCGCTACTTTTTACCAGTTTCAGATAAAATATGGATTGCGTAAAAGAGACTACTGGAGCTTTCGAGTTGTGGACGAAAAGACGTACCTGCCCAGACAATAAGTAATCAAATGTAACTAGTGTTAAACGGATGGAATAGTGTTTGTTGATAACAGCGGGGAGAGCAGCACATTCCAGGTTAGCGTTTCCTGGGCGAGTTCTGTTATATGGAATTGAATTTTGTCATACTGAAAACTCACAATACCATGACTTTTAATATAATGCGTTAGTTTTTCGTTCTAATTTGACCAGTAATCATTCGTAGCGTTTTCTAATGATGGTCTCATGAAGATAGAACAAACCACAGTACACTCAATCAAACTGAATCCCCCTCCTCTCTAATGAGGTGGCCATTGATATTCATCTTTATCGTCCATGTTAATGTTTCGTCTAGTCTATATCTTTCGCATTAAGCAACAAAAGCAAAGTTTCTCGCAAATGACGAGAATTTAGGTCGTAAAGTGAAATTTGCAATCAAAAATAACTTTATGATGCATGCGAGCATAAATCAACTAATGTTCCGATAGGATTTTATTGACAAATGCCTAAGCTTATTGTGCGATGTCCACATATGTATATTTTCTTGACCTTATAAAGGTAAAGCCATCTAATGGAAAACGGCGGAGACAAAGTTATCAATTTATTAGTTTTATAACTCTTACGTACCCTGTGAGCAATTCCAGCAGAGTGGAGATGTTTAATGCCACACAACATTTGATAAAGCAAATACGACATTCTGTCATGATCGAGATCCATTTGTATAACTTGACATAGATTGGCATCCATAAGTTCCATTACTAGATAAACATCTTGAAATTCTTCGAGGTTGCGTTGCGGAGTAAATGCATTAAGTAACCCAATAATCTGTAAACCAATTCCGAAGTGTAACATTTAATTTTATAACAAAAAAAAACGAAAAAAAATATAAAGATGAACTTACATTTTTATGATTTACTAACTTCATTAACTTAAATTCTCTATAGGCTCTCTTAGCATGCGTGACGTTTTGGAATGGTCGAGATAACTTTTTAATTGCTACATTCTGTTCAGTAACTGTATCATATGCAGCGCTAAAAAAGAGAAGAACAAAGTTAATACTTACTGTGGATGTATCAAACATATATAGAGATATATATCGAAATAAACATCACATTTAAGAATTTTGCAGAAAAAAAGTCAAAAGCTTGGCTATACGGAATTGTGTGAAGAATAATAAAAATTTCTTAATCAAAAACTAAAGACAAATTTAAATGAAATATTAAAAGTGTTTTTTAAGCAAAACGACCTCATTATGAATTATTGAGTTTACATCATCTTTTAAAATCCTTGGCAACTTTTTTTAAAATCAATAATTGAAATCCTTGCGAAAAGTCAAAAATTTCTTTTTTTTTTAAACAAAACTACAAATAGATGTTAAATGGTTTATAATCGTGGGCATTATGAGTGTTACTAGACTCGAGTTTTCATTACTTTTTATCTAAATGAAGCGCCTTTAAGAGATCGATAAAATTGTGTGCCAAATAATCGCCATATATGCGAAACGTTTTCTTTCTTATTTCGCATAACAGTGATTCAAAATCGTGGCAGATGATAAAAAGTGGATGCAGGCTAGATATAGACCTTTCATTTTGGATTTCCATATGGATTATCTGCGTTTGAAATTCTCAAAAAAGATACACATTTTGGTGCTGGAGCATAATAAAAAAAATTCTTATAAATAATTTTTTTCTAGCCATGTACTTCGACATTTATATTAACACATTCCAAATATTTGATATATATGAAGAAGGTATTGGCAAAAAAATCTATATTAATCGAAACTAATAATTAATCCATTAATACAATACTATGTTAGGAATGACGAGGGAAAAAGTGATTACGCTTCTTTAACCGTCTGCACGAAGAAAGAACATTTTTTGTCATATTAAAAAAGCAAAAATTATTTATTTTATTTACCAAACTATTCCTTGAGCGCCTGAACCAATAGGGCGTAAATTTTGATACCGACTTAGAATAGTGAAATTAGTATCACCCACTTCAACCGTGTATAGACTATGCCTCGAACTCATTATTGCGGTTTAATTATGTTTAGATATTTTTGTTGTCATTATTTGCCTGAAAGGACGAAATATTAAAAAAATCAATTAATAACATTATAAAGTGAAGATAAGTACATTAAAAGCAACTAAAGAAATTATATTCGGCTATGACCGAATTTTTTATATCCACCGCATTTAAAAAAAACTTATACAAAATATATAGAAGCCAAAAAAATGAAATATAGGTTACTCTATAATATTAGGCGGGCGTGCCGATTTTTCCCAATTTTTCGCTGTAGGATATATGTGGATATTTTTATCGTTCTATCTGTTGTATTTTATATGTGACGAAAAGCATAACTTTTCCAGGGTTTTTGAAAAAAGAAATATTCTCCATTTATTTTGTATTATAGGCGTGTTGGTTGTACCGACTTGAGCCATTGTTAATAACAACCTTTACAACTCTGTCAATTTTATCACGTGTTTTCAAATTTTCAAAATAGACAATGTTGACTACAGCCCTTTCAAAGCTGAACTCACAGTCACGTTTAAATTGCGTACTAATCAATACACATGTACAGACTTTAGCGGGTCCTTGCAGCTTTCTTCTGGTTATTGCAAACGTTTCAACAAATTAAGTAAGCACCCATCCTTCGATGCTAGAATTGGAGATGCACAGCCATAACAGCACATCTCAATATATATTAATTACAACTTTTTATATAAAAAAAAAACTTGATATGTATGGCTTTGCTAGAATATTAAATGCACTATTATACTAAATACACATAACGCTAAATTACTTAAAGAAGGATAATCTCTAACTTTTGTTACTAAAACTACGACTAAATGTCTTGGGTAACTCCATCTAATATTTTACGAACAAAACTATTATTTAATAATTATTCCTATAATCACAAGAAGATATTTATTTATTTATTTTTATAATTTACACTTAACGATTAATATTAGATTAAAAATATCAATTAATTTAAAAAAACGAGTGTGCAATAAAAAAAAAAAAATAATTGCGCAAGCCTCCGTACTTCTCATATTTATAAAGAAAATCAAAATAAAAAAGAAAGTTATTTCTACTAATAAAGAAAAAATTTGCGAATCCTTTAACACAAGTTTTAAGTATTAGCGCGACCTCCAGAAAACTCCATTGTCCGCTTTTCCGATTGAACCTCGTGCCAAGCTTGGAGTTTGCCTTTCCTTGACAAATAAGGAACATTTCTTACAAATTATTTTATTGCCAGTCATATTCACTATAATCACCTTTTTAGAAGGAAGCAATTTTAAATATATCCCACTTACCCTGGCTGCTACCTGGGCAATTGCTATTAAATGTTTGAGTATCTTGTGTATAAAAACACATATTAAAATAGATTTCAGATTCTTAAAATTCCGGCATTGTTAACGTAGTCAAAACGTATTCTACTTGTGAACATGTGTGCTCACATATAAATTTTTTTCGCAAAGTGTAACCCCACTTTGTTTTGGATGACATATTTACACAAACATTTGTTATTTTAAAAATCAATATACTTAGGTAACGCGTTATCCTAAAGTAAAAATTAAATATATGATCAAAGAAGTAATGCCGACAGTATTGGGTCGTACAGGGAAAAAAACACACATCCATGCATATATAATGCGCATCGAACACTACTAGTGCAATAGAAGTTATAGACTCTTACATAAAAAAGAAATAAAGTTTAGAAAAATTTACACACAATATATATATTTTTGAATTTTAAATCAAGTGTGTAAAAGTTTTTCATATGTATACCTGTAATACAATTTTTGGTTTACGATTGCGTTAAGATTTAAATGACCCGTGCCTAAAATATTATCACATACATACATTCATATATGCACATTATAAAAATCAATAAAGAAATAAAACATACGACGTCACAATTCGATTAAACAAGAATATGTTTTATTATTAAAACATGTTTTCACAAATGGCAGCACCGATAATATTAAATAAAAGCGTCATGATTAAATTTTTAATACTTTTCTCAAATTTTATATTATTCATAAAAATCGTTTTTCTTTTTAATTTGTCTCTATTACTTTTCTCGGATATTATACTATTCATAAAAATCGTTTTATTTTGTCTCTATTGTTGGAAAACGCAATTGCAGCGTAGCCATATTGATAGAAAATGAAAAGATATAATCATAAAAAAAGGATGGCAGGGTATGTAAAATAATACATCTTAGAATAGTTCTCCCAAAATGTTTTCTAAATTATTATTTATGCTCTATAATGCTTTAGCACTCATCGCGTTAACGTATATTAAAACGAATAGCTTTTAAGAGATTAGATAGAATTAGAATTACAAAGCGTTTTTGTCACCATCTGTGCATAAATACGGTAAACGTTTATGATATTTGGTTAGAGCAGTATCGTGCTGTTTCTTAAGGCTGTGAACATAATAATTCCGCGCTTATATTCCCACCAATCCAAACATATGGAAAGCAATGTAAACGAATCCAATCAGCATTGTGTTCATTTATATTGGTTTTCTTACGTTAAAAATCCTAGTAATATAAGCGCGTCTTCATTGTGTTTACAGCCTTAAGTTAACAGCACGATATTTCGATCATAAATTAATATTTATTTGGAAAATTTGGAAGCATCTAATATTGAGAATTCTTATTTATATATGATTTCTTAATAATTAAAAGAGAAATTTTTGAATTCGATACAGAAATTTTAATAAGAACAAATTTTAAATTAATTTCAACACTCTAAATAAGAAAAAGTGATCTCTGCTTTGTACTAATTTTAAGCTGATTTACAAAGAAGTTCAGCTTAATCTTATTCTTCTCAAAAAAGCTTTGGAGTCATAATCGTGCTGCAAGCAGGAAAAACTAAGCCATTTTTAAATGTACTAATGTACGGTATATATATGTATATGGTATATATATATATACTTTCGTGGGGTTTTGACAAGCACCTGATAAATATAATATAGCGTCATCAAAGATATAAAAAAATAATTGCTGCATACTGCTATTTTTCCGCACATATTTTTACATAGTTAAAACTCGGACCTATACGTATAATTTATAACATAAAGATTTCGCTAATCTTAATTGGGAACAAATTGATTGTTAAATTGTCAATTTTAACTTTATGAAACCCATAAGGTTTTAATATATTTCAATTTTAAATTAACACGATACTAACTAACTATACATTTTTGAAATAACGGTCGCTTTCGTACACGAAGAATCTTTCTTTGCAGCTATAATAAGACGTCCAGGATTTTATCATGAATTATGATTTCTGATCTAATTGTCATCGTCGTTAATCTCACTTCGGTAATTTCATTAAATCTCTTGCAGTCTCATCCAGATTACGAAATCTCGATATCTGATTCTGAAGATGAAGAGAGCAGCTTAAAAACATCTTATACGGGATGTGAAGCTTTCGTTGCTATCATTTATTTACCATTAATGAAGCAGAAAGAAGCGGCAAATTGATCGTTTGTTTTTTTTTTCCATAACATAAACTACAAACTACTTTACATTATTTCTGCTTTTAATATTTTGAACCTAAATTAATGAATTCTATCTTCATTATTTGGTTCAGTATCTTTCCCTTCTTCATGTTACATTGAAAATTAATAACGCTAAAGCCATCTATTGAAAAACGACGGAAGTAAAGTTTCACACTTGCCAGCTAATAGTGCATTCATATATATAAATTTATTAATTTTAAAGTATATAAATTTATAAGAAAAAATAAAGATTCCATTAAATCACAAAATTTTGCAATCTGTTTCGATTTTGTTTTGTCTTACTTTTCACTTCAACTTGGATTATAAATTACTTTTAGCTAAATGCAAACGAAATATTTCAAAAACAAATGCTCGGTAATGAATAAAATAAATTAAATTTTTATACAAAAAAACAATAATGTCAAGTCAATCATTAAAAATATTATATTTTTATAAATTTTGTTTGTTGTTGTTCTGTTTTTTTTTAGTAGGTAACAGATACGTGTATATTTTCGTATTTTACTTTTCACGAATTTTTGACAACAAGAAACTCGAAATATACTTGCACTTCAGATTACTAAAGATCGATTAAAACTTTTAATCAAACGCAAAGATTTAAAGATTGAGTCCTATTTATAACAAGATTGAGTCCTATATACAAGGATGTAACGATTGAGTTTTACTGGTAATGAACAAATTAAAACTTCTATTTTAATACCGAAATTGACCCCTTAAGCTTTTTAAAAATTCACATTCAAACATTATTCTCCACTACTTGACGAAGTTCTGTTTTGTAACAGTCAAGTAGCATTTTTTTTTCTATATCTACAGACTTTTCTAATCTGGTTTATAATATTCATTGTATTATTGTGAATTCAATTTTACTACAAACGTCATTGAACAGTGATTAAAACATATCGAAAACTTTACATATCTGTCGTTAGTAAACTTTCTGCAGCAAAATAATTATCTTATAGAGGAAAAGGGCGAAAAAATGAAAGGTAAAATTAACTTTCTTTTTCTTTGGCTAAGTTTAGTTTATATACGCCATAGCATTCACATTCGTTTGATGATTCTTTACTTTTGTATTTTTTATGCAAATCAGCTGTTACATACGTCAAATCATACGAAAATAAAATTACAAAATTGGGCGCAATAAAAAGTTAGCACAAAAACAAAACTAAACATATTGTTCGTTTACTTATCTTCAAGTTTTGGCGTTTAAATTTTTATTAGTATCACATTTTGAATAATAGAAATAAATATGTGTACAAGTGTTTTAAAGGATTAAATAACAAAGTAATTAAATCTATGCAACGGCATAACGTGTCCGTCTTGCAAACCAATAGAATTCATCATTTCCTTTTTTTTTTTTTTGAAACATTGAAAACACATTCATTTTATTTGATTTCATTACCTAACGGAAATTGTTCATAATTTTGTTTTTACTCAATTTTCCTATTTTCTGCTGCTTATGTATATGTATAATTTTTTTAATAGAAAACAAACAGACATCAAATTTCACTCTTATTTATACTTTTTAATGCAAAATAAATGATAACATCGAATGCTATGGTGAAAGTGATATGTAAAGTAAAGAAATTTGACTTTCAAGTTTTTCCGCTAACCATAACGAAAGTTAGTCAAGGATACATAATCGGTACCCAATATGTTTCAGAAGTAAATTTCCATTAAGAGCTTCTTCGTTTACCTGTTCCCACGATCAACTTTTGTAAAATATTTCTTTTAAAAAATTCAACGTCCGTGATAATATCTACAGCTTCTGTCTGTGTTATTATTATCGAATATCGAGTATTAACGTTCAACCAATTCCATGAACTCCATGAACTTACTGGATGGATTATGTTAAAAAATCCATTTCCTTCTGTAAATGGATATTTCATTCACACAGCGCGCTTATGTGTTGTCGAACATTTCGATTAAATTTCTTGCTTAATCGATTAACTTATTATTTGAATGTAAACAAAAAACAGCTGAAAATAGCTAATATTTGCATTACTATCATCGCAGGTCTGAAGAAAAATCGAGTGTAGAAAGACATTTAGTTTTTTTCATCGGTTACGAAACAAGATTGCGTTGAAATTGATAGAAAATGTCTTTTATTGGTTTTCTTAATCGTTCGGCTGGACACTTTGGATTGTTTGCAAGAGCAAATGCTCTGACGGTTGCAAGACAACCAAGCCGTAATGCCGCAAAATGGTATCCAGATCCAGAATTTATGAAGCAGTTTTCAGGAGCAGTCATGTATCCTGATGAGGTAACCTCACAATGGTCATTACCGCCTTGGAATCATCAGATGCTGCCGGTTGAAAAGAAAATAAGAAATTTGACCTTAAATTTTGGACCGCAACATCCAGCTGCTCATGGTGTGCTGCGTTTAGTAATGGAATTAGATGGTGAGACAGTAACTCGTTGCGATCCTCATATCGGTTTGTTGCACCGTGGTACTGAAAAACTGATTGAGTATAAGACGTACATGCAAGCTCTACCCTATTTTGATCGTTTGGATTACGTATCGATGATGTGTAACGAACAATGTTATTCTATGGCCGTCGAGAAATTACTAAATATAGAAGTTCCCTTGCGGGCCAAATATATCCGGACACTGTTCGCAGAAATTACGCGTATCCTAAACCATATAATGGCTGTCGGTACGCATGCGTTAGATATTGGTGCTCTTACGCCATTTTTCTGGTTGTTTGAAGAACGTGAAAAAATGATGGAGTTTTATGAACGTGTTTCTGGCGCACGTATGCATGCGGCATACATAAGGCCTGGAGGTGTCTCGTTGGACATGCCGATTGGTCTGATGGATGATATATATGAATTCTCCTCGAAATTTGGTGAACGATTGGATGAAGTAGAAGATGTTCTCACTACAAATCGCATCTGGGTGCAACGTACCGTAGACATTGGAGTCGTTACAGCTGAAGAAGCTCTAAACTATGGCTTTAGCGGCGTAATGCTTCGAGGCTCCGGGATTAAGTGGGATTTACGTAAACAACAACCTTATGATGCCTACAATCTAGTTGAATTTGATATACCAATTGGAACTAAAGGTGACTGTTACGATCGTTATTTGTGTCGTGTTGAAGAAATGCGCCAGTCCCTCCGTATAATTGAGCAGTGCCTAAATCAAATGCCAGAAGGAGAAATCAAAACAGATGATGCCAAGATTGCAGCACCGGCGCGAGCGGAAATGAAAGTATCAATGGAAGCTCTTATTCATCATTTTAAGCTTTTTAGCCAGGGCTTTCAGGTGCCACCAGGAAGTACTTATACAGCCATCGAAGCTCCTAAAGGCGAATTTGGAGTGTATTTGGTAGCTGACGGTTCTAGTCGACCCTATCGCTGCAAAATAAAAGCACCAGGCTTTGCTCATTTAGCGGCACTTAATCGCGTCGGTAGGCAGCATATGCTGGCAGATATTGTGGCCATTATTGGTACTCTTGATGTTGTATTTGGCGAAATTGATCGTTAAGCAGCAAATTGTGCTTTTAGAAAATATTTTAAAATGTTAAAAAAAGATAATTGGAAAAGATAACGTGAATAAATATAAATGTTAACCAACCTCTTGTCATATTTAAATAATTTTTACTTAAGTGAATTTTTATGCTTTATTTTTTATGCTTTTTTAATGCATTGCTTTTTATTTTGTAAAATCGCAAACGATGAAAAATTTCACTCTATCCAACAACAAACACGTTCTTTTCCTCTTGATCTTTGCGTTTGATTTAGAATAACGGCGTTTATAATAACTTAACTTTCCTTAAATTCGAGTTGTGGATATTTATGATGCACGTTATAAAAAAACATTGCTGCTAAAAAGGAATTTTTTTTTCTAGTTGGTAGAGCACGTTTGGACGAAAGATCTTCACTATATCTCCAGTCGCTAAAAAAAATGATTTGTTGGTTGTAGAATCGATTCTCTTCACGAACGTTGGGAAAAAAGCGAAAAATGATGAGAAGTTTATACATTAAAAATAAAAAAAAAACGTAAACTACATATATGACAAATATTTCAAAGAATTATTTATATCATAAGCATTTTCAATACTCATGTTGATAGATGTTTCTTAGTTTAAGTTTCAATATAAATTCAATAATTAAATAAATTAAAAATGTTCCGATTTCGGTAAATTTTGAAGGGTTTCGTGTTTTCTTGGAAAGTGTACAGTAACATCGGAGTCAAAAAAGCAATCTACCGTTACACAAAGCAACATTGAAGTCGAGCATATGGGTTTTTCAAACGCTGCCAGAGAAGCCGCATGTCTTCTGCAAGAAGACCAAGATTGTGAAAGTAGCCCTATATGCATTAATTTCGATAATCGAGGCTCGCAAAAATTGTCTAAAAATATTTTATTTATATCAACATCTGATGTCGTTTTCGTAGCACAGTTGGTATGGGGAAATCGTTTTGAAATATTATCCGATATTGCTTATATCCTGACTAAAAATTTTTTATATAAAAAAGCTTAGTCGACCTTACACATAGGCAACTATTTGGCGTTCGATTTCAATCTTAGCTGCTGTCCGGTTTTAAGATCAATTCCCCATTGACTACCACTGCGAATCGGAAAACTTTCCGTCAGAGTACTCCAACTGTAGTAATTATCATCATTCAATTCTTAGATTTGATATAATAACGTCATATTCGATTTAATTTTTCAAATTTTCGAAAATTAAGAAAACAAATTTTTTTTTCTTTTCGAAGAATAACTTTAAGCTTTCGGAGCCCATCAACTAATGAGAATTCTATATATTAACAAGAAGAGAAAAGGTCAAATATACATGAAACAAGAAATGAAAATTTTTACCATGTATACGAATAGTTCTATAATGTGCTTTCGACTGTCTGTTCAAATTCAATATTGGTAGGTTTTTTGATCTAATTGGCTGGGATTAGGAACATCCACAAATATTCACATTTAGACGTGCGTAGCATAACTTTAGATAGCATAGAAAGCATTCGGTACATTTGTGGAAACATTTACGCGACCGGATCTGAAGAATCAGCGCATATGGATATGATTTCAAAGAATGAAAGGATTACGTATATTTCAACATCTTGAAATACCCGTTTATGAACTTGCGAAACGTCGCAAATACTCAAAGTTCATCGATCTAGTAGGCGCCCCACAAGATCCGTAAATTTGTCTGCGAATACCAACGAGATCGTATTTCCTCGAGCAACGGTCCTACGAAGTCAGAACACACAAATCTCCATTACTCCTCTGTGAGCACCGCTCCAGTGGAATTATTTTAGCCCATTTTATATTCAAAAGTAAACGTATATTTTATTTTGCATGTCCTGTCTTTCAATGCCTTCAAAAATATCACATAACCATTTTCTAGTCAATCTCGTACATTTATTATTTTTCGTATTTATATATTAGTTACACAATGTAGTACAACAAAACAATGTCGTAGTAGAACATTTTGAAATGAATGTGATAAAAACAATTAAGCTTATTATCGATTGAGATGCGACTTTATATTATTAAAACTAGAAATATATTTTTAAATTATTCTTTATGAGGATGAACGGCTATAGAAAAATCTAAACGTTTGAAAATCACTGTGAAAAGGAAAATTATAAAAACGAAAGTTATTATAAGAAGAGGTTCTTGAAGAAGAAAAATTTTGGGGAATTTATATTTTAATTCAAAATCCGACATATGATTTTCAACCATGTTAGTTTTTGAAAATACTATTGTCGGTCTACCAAATGTATCTAAATAGGTATAGGACAAAGTATCGGCTTCTCTTTTAATACGATATGGCGGTATCAATTGTATATTCGCAGATCCTTCTGGCAAAATAATCTTTACAACGGCTTCATCAACAATCATATCATCAAAAATATGATCTATTACTCTCATTCTTAGAACGTAGTCATCATCATTGTTGAACAAATACTCAAAAGATGGTAAGTTGTAGCCTAAAATATATTGAGTTTTCCATCCACCAAAAAGAGGAAACCTAGGTCGTAATTCAAGTTCTACGGATTCTTTCATTACATTCATATTTGAGGTCGATATATTCCCATTGGTATCTCTATAATAAACTCCAAACGCTGATGCAGGCAATATAGTTTTGTACGATTTAATAGATGCCTGTCCAGAACGCCCATCTTTTTGAAATTCATATCTTGAAAATGATCCCTTTAATTTCGCTCCAATATGTGTTAAGAATATACTTTCTTCGACAGCAATATTTCCCCAATGAGATACTTGTATTGTTCTTTCCAATCGATTCACAGACATAAATGGTGTTTGATTTTCATAATGCACAGTCATAAGTTCTTTGGAGTAACCTGCAAACACAAAAATGTTACATTTTTATCTTTTAATTCACATCAATATACTCTGAATGAAAATCTTGAACGAAATATCTTGAAATATCTTTTTACTATATGGTTAAGAAGTTGAACTAAAAAAGAATAAAGAATTTAAGAAGTATTCAATTGATTTACAATTAGTAACAAAAACTTTATAACTTCACTTTTATTCACTTTTAGTTTCTGATTTTAAAGAAACGTTTCTTATTAAATGCAGAAAATTTCTCTTAAGCCAGGAAGGGCTATAAAAGTATTCATAATTTCACTTCATTATTCATGAACCTAAATAAGCCGGGACCCTACCCATATCCTTACTACTAATAAATGTTTTGCTTTGCTATCGGAATTCCGTCTTAAGATGACGTTTTTATTTCTTCGTGAACTAAAAATTGTTTACCTTTAATGTCTACATTTTTCGAAAATACTCACCAGCTATATCTTCATGTGGCCCGTACTTAATTTTATTTGATGAAACGGCATAAGGTTTGACTTGAGTATAGGAAATGATGTTCGATGTAGCTAGTTTCACTTGAGTTTTCTGGAAACGCGTTTTATATGCTGAATAAAAATATAATGGACCAACATATCTCACAAATTGTTTATCCGATTGTTTGATTTCTTCTGGATATGCTTTGATTTGATTTGTATATACGATCTCAACATAAAACACTTGCGATGGAGCTGCTTCAGGGAATGTTATAATAAAGTTAGTGTTTCCTTCTGAGGTTTTTCGCATTGTCAATTTCTTAGACGTGTGCTTTGCGGAAATAAAGGATACATGTGGAGCCGTACTTTCGGGAAAAACGAAATTGTATTCATTGAATGGGAGACCGGCATTATCTTCAGTAGTAATTTTTACCGTCTCCCTCACAACTTGCGTTGATAAATCTATTGAACGTTCAACATTTTGATTAATAATTTTACTTGTAATAATAATTAGTTGTTGAGAAAGAAGCAAAATAAATATAGCAAAATTCATTTTATTCTCTCTGCAAAAAGACACGTATAAATAATCGTCAACGATGGTAACTTATCGATAATACCGGCAAATAAGTTAAGTAAGAAAACAATAGATGCCTATTAAGCGTTTTTCAGAAACGACGTTTTTCGATATTCTCACAACAATTTTGCTTTCAATTTTAATATACCTATGTTTTTCGCTGCCTGAATAATTTATGTTTTAGTGCAAGGAATAAAAAAATAATCCACTGGACTATTACCATTGGCCTAAAGGTAGTTGCTCAAATACATGAATAATAAGGATAAAATATAAGAGATTACCTGCCCTGGATCAAAATGCGATGGCTTTAGCTTTACAAATACATGTTTTTTATTGAAATTTTTGTGTAATTTTTTTGAACCGTTAAAACATATTTTTTTTTACAGAATGAATTCTTATCGCAATTCGTGTAGGGAAGAAATAATGAAGTAGAAAAGAAGTAGTAAAAATTACGTCAAGGTATTCTGCTGTCAATGGCAGGATCAGCACAGCCAGGAATGTAAATATAGGGGAATTATTGCAATTACTCGTGATAAATTTGCAAACATCGATAGCGCCGCAATGCGTCAGCAATTACATTTTATGGAAATTTGTAACAATTTAATTTAAAAAGAAATTAAAATTACAAAAAAAACCTCACCTGTTTTCAATGCGTTTGTTTACATTTTACAAACATTTCTTTTTAACAAAATTTAAAAAAATTTTCCCATCGTTTATAACGTCTAAATTTCAATATTCCGTTATAGGACAGGGTAACAAATAGCATAACTTATTCAGTTCACAGATTTTAGCCATCATATGCTACGTCTGAAACTCTTAAACAAAACATTACTTTAATACAACTTTAATGTAACATAACTTACTCAGTAGTTACTTTGTTTAACATCTGTTCCCAAGTTTACAGGTTGCCAATACATTAATCCAAGCTCTCTTAAGAAGAATTTGAAACTTCTTATCTTATTCTTCTTTGCAAAACTAACTGTTTCATCTTCTTTAAAAAAAAAAATGTCTTTCATTTTCAACCAATTGGTGGTGGTTAGTAAAACATTACAAATTTAATTACGTATTACATATTTTATTTTATTGCTTTGCTTATATTATATAGTATAAGTGTACATTATATTTATATATTGTGTATTTATTAATGGAAGCATTTAATTTTGTACTTAAACTTAAAAAGATTGCTTCGGTTAATATTTGTATTAACATAAATAACAGAAAGGAGAAGAGAGAGAGTATTATCGCGATACGTAAATGTATAAAAAGCACATTTATTCGTTCAATCCCTACAAATAATTAGGCGTGTTTGCATGTGTGTACACAGTAGATATAAATACTAACGAGAATATGATAATAAACTAATGCAATAAGTTATACATTCTTTTGTTACATAAGAGATACTATTTTTATAAAAAATACATTCGTATAAAAATACCTTAGAAGCATAACGAAACTAGCTTATGTCGTGGTAATGCAAGCTTTTGCTTAACGGAGAATAGCTTAGTATTAAATGCTTTTTATTTTTGTTTTGTTTTTCTTATTGTCACAGTTTTTAGCAGCTAATATTATTTATGGATTCGTATTGCAGCCTACACTTCAGTATGGAGTTAAAAAAAAAAAAAAAAAAAAAAATAAGCAACTCCCGTTAATATATGTATGCATGAATGTTATGGGAGTATAGCAATGTTCATATAAAATATACAGATTCGTTTCTCTAGAAACCTAGAATAAATATTACGAAAGAGGACTGTTTCTCTAATAGATGTAAACCGAATTAGCTTAGATTAATTCAGTAACAACATCATCACCATCTCGTATTGGCGCTTGAAATGTTGACCCTGTAAACTCGTACATCTGAAATTCAGAAGCAAAAGAAAACAAAATGATCTTTAATTTATAATACGGTGGGTTCTATACAATAGTTTTTAAGGCTTCCTCTCATGTACAAAAAAAAAAAAAAAAAAAATTCGAATTTTAAAATATAAGATAATGCGTGAATTTTTTCTTAATGAAAAATATATTATCAAAAGGGATGGTAAAAAAAATAATTAAAATTCTCATTCTGGATCTTTCAATGTTCAAATGTTTTAGGAGGGGAAAAGGGCATTGCCAGAAAAGGATGGTATCGATACTGACGTGTAAGACTGGCATATAATTTTGACATTTTGCCATTGAAAAGGACCTAAAAAAATTTCGAAAATGACAATTATAAACAAAACCTCAAATATATGTATGCAACCGTATTTCCATATATGAATTTTTACAAGCTCTGACTGTTGTAAACTAAATAAGAAAGGACAATGGCTCCTAAAAAGAAGACGTTATGGATTTGAAAAAGTGCTGCAAGTTGCTACTAGGCACTAGGGCGAACATAACCTTATTCTTTTATTTTGACAATGGTTCAAAAACTTTTAGAAAATCCAAAGTCTAAAAAACACTTACAGACGGCGCACGATTATTGCGTAAGGTGGCGTAATCTGCAAAATCTGCCATATGCGTTTCCATGCGACTCATGTCCAAATTTCTCCCATTACCATTACCATTACCGTTTACAGTATGGTTACTATTACGAGGTTGTATGGTAGCGTAAGTGTTATCCATCGTATGATGAATCTGATCAGAGGAATTGCGTTGCTCGATATTTGTCTTTAATATACGAAAAGTTAAAAATGTTTGCTCACATCAAAAAAAATAGATATTATTTTACCGGCATATCCGAATTGGAGACATGATCTGGCTCAGAGAACACTTGCATAGTTAGCTCTTGCTCTTCATAAAGTTTTAATTTTCTATCAGAAATCATAAAAAATTATTACTTTATTTCTACATGTGTAAAGTTTATAGGATGCAAAGTACTTACTGTTCTATCCAAAGAGGATTTTCGGTGGTATTTAGATCTTCTACAATTTGTTTTTTAATCAAAGCTTCTTTACGCCTACTTTCTGTTGGCACGGAGAGATTCCTATAATTATAATTAATTCAAGTCTAGATGATGATTTAATTTGATTAAAGTTTTTACTTACCAATGTTTGAGGCAGCAGCATAAGACTATAAAACTAACTACACCTACAAATAAAACTATAATTAAGGCAACCAAACCGGCTATAGCTAAATCAAATTCTTCTTGCACTATAGCTGTATAAGCTGGAACAACGTTTTCTATTGCAAAACCAGCATAATAATCCTGTAGAAACAAAATAAATTATTATACTCGTATTTACAATCTCGTTGCAGTTCACTTCGTTTCGAATTTCTTTCAAATACTTAATTAAGTTCTCGGAATCATTCAAAGACGAATAAAAAATCGATAAATTCAAAAAATCTTTCAAAATTGATATCAATTTACATATATAACTCTTGTTTAATACTCACTCTTAAATAATCATAGTTAGCATCAATAACTTTGAGAATTTCATCAACTGGAGCGATTTGCAAACTTTGAGGTTCCACTGCGTGAAAGAACAAATCGCACCAATCCATACGCACACGACCTAGAGAATCAACATGAAAACGTATTTCATCCACAATAATACAATGTTGTGTGGCATTGCGTAATTCAGCAATAATTTCATCTTGTTCTTGATAAACTTCATCGGGAGGACGTGATAATATAACTCGCACCAATTGAGTATAGTCAAAAATCCACACCTTTAAAGAAAAAAAAAAACTTTGAAATGATTGACCTCCGCAAACCTCAAATAATGTGAATTTCTACCGTGACTTTCGCTCTTGCTACACGCAGTGGCTCTTCAACTTCTTTAGCCACAATTTCTAACTCGAATCTATCCTGGTTATATTCAGCCATGAAAGCTCCGGTTGTAATGCGGCCTTCTGAAGAAATTGCTGAGAAATTAGAAATTATTAGAAAGGCGTATTACTTTGATCTACTTTCGGAGCTTACCAAAAGGACTAGGCACAATAGATCCAGTTGATTTTGTAGCTCCAAATTTATATAAATTTGATGCTACTATCATATATTCAATTTTAGAATTTTTCCCAACGTCGGCATCTGAGGCATTAACTGTGGCTATTAGACTACCTATTGGCGACTTGGCATTGATGCCAGCATAATAAATTTCTCTTTCGAACAAAGGAGGATTGTCATTCTCATCCAAGACAGTTACAAGTACCTTAGCTACCGTATTATCACGATCAAGACTTTTAATAGAAAAGGCCGCTCGTTCATCATCTGATATGTGAAGATCACGTTTAATACTGGCCAATATATATAAAGTATAAGAATCGAGAGCTTCCCTGAATCATAAAGAATATTAATTTTTTCCAGCTTAGATCAACAAGAGCTCACATATCATACCTGTCTAAGCTGTTATTAGTGTAAATATCTCCAGTATCCCTGTCGACCACAAAGGCACCGTCTTCATTTCCCAGCAGCATATAATAGTATATATTCCGATTATTTTTATTGCTTGAAGTTGCCTGAATACGACCGATTTTCACATGACGTCCGCTGTTCTCCGCTATAGAAATCTTATATGGATTATGTGAATCTGGAAATTCCGGCCGATTTTCGTTGGCATCTACTATGCATACGCTAAGCAGCCTTAAGGTTTCCAAGGGTTTAGGGTTACCTGAGTCACGTGCTACTAAAACTAAATCATAACTAAAAGAATCGAACAAACGATTTCTGTAAAGAATAATAGAATAATTTTACGCCATGTTACTGACTTGTCTTTTATTTTGCGGTAAAGATCTTTATTCGCTCTTAATTCCCCGGATTCGGCATCGATTTTAAACTCATCCGTTTCTTGAATGTTCTGATCATTCATTTGCAAGTGATAGAATACCTTACCATTCTCATCGGTATCGTTGTCGAAAGCCTTTACCGTTAGTAAAAGATAATCTTTCTGAACTACATCCTGTAATACAACAACAATTATTAAACAGATGTTTTTGGTAGCACGATTGTAACTTACGCCTGGTATTTCTATAGTAGCATTAGAGAGAGCTGGTATGAGAAACACTGGGCGATGTTGATTTACACCCAAAACTTTGATTATTACATTGGTAGTGGCCTCCAAGGTACCAGATCCTTGAGTGTCACGAGCTGAAACTGTCAAATTATAAACTCCTTTTTGCCCAGATAAACTCTGAGCTGGATATAGAATCCCTGTTTGCGAGTCTAGTTTAAATAAACCTTTCTCATTGCCCTCTATAATAACATAACGTACATCGCCGAATAAACCTTCATCCAAATCAAAAGCTTTTACTTGAAGCAGAGCGGCAGGAGGATTTATGGCAGCATTTTCAGCTACGGTAGAGGAATATTCATTCTGCGTAAATTCTGGAGCATTGTCATTGACGTCCAAAACATTTAAAAAAATCTAATTAAAATTAAAAAATATGAACGTAAATTTTTAATAGAGGTACACTGTTTCTTTGCTATCTACCGAAGCTGTCGTTGATTTTTGTAAATTAGCAGGAGCCTTATCTTTAGCCACAGCTGTTAAGGAGATTTGTTTAATTTTCTCCCTATCAAGTATTGAGGAATTGGCCACCATTATGTTTCCGGTAAACGAATCAATTGTAAAATATTTGTGGTTTTCACCAATCAAAGAATAAGTGATTTCACCGTAAGCTCCTTGATCACGATCGAATGCCTCGACTTTGCCAGCAACAGTACCGATTGGTGAATTTTCGGTTACATTGAAATAATACACGGCCTGCATAAATTTTGGTTCATTATCGTTCAAATTTATAATATCGACTACAACATCAGCAGTTGCTGACAACGGTGGTACGCCAGTATCAGTAACGGTAGCAATAAATTTAACTTCTTTTGTTACTTCATAA
The DNA here is from genome assembly GCA_000671755.1 of Glossina brevipalpis. Classification (NCBI taxonomy): domain Eukaryota; kingdom Metazoa; phylum Arthropoda; class Insecta; order Diptera; family Glossinidae; genus Glossina; species Glossina brevipalpis. The sequence continues at coordinate 1,748,530 of KK351032.1, forward strand.
TCGATGCGTTTAATTAATGTTATTAAACCCGTAAATTTATTTATCTCAAAGTAGGGATTTTCACTGATGTCATAGCCACCGATAGTTGAATCTTCATCGGTGGCTTGCAAAGTGGTAAGCGTTGCACCCACGGGTTGTTCTTCACGCATTTGCAGTTTTATTATTGGATTTTCAATGGTCCAGGGTAAATTAAATTTCTATTTGGCAACAAGATACATAGATAAATAAATAAATAAATAAATAAATAAAATAAAATGTCAAATCCAAAAAACAATTAAAAACTAACAATAAAAATTAACTTTATTTTTCTCATCTTTACGATATCTACTTCAAATTACTGGAGATATAAGCCTGCATTAAAAGGCTTCCTCCATTCTAAATTTCAGCCAAAAAAAAAAAAAAAATTTTTTTTTTCTCATCTCTATGGATTCGGCTTTCGAGGACTATAACTTGAAAATTCTTGTGATTAATATTTTCGTGATACTTTTGAAAGCTGCTACTTTGCATCTTTATAAATTACATTCGGACATTTTAGAAGTAAGTTATTAATAAGTAATATCAGTATAAAATTGAGTCAATCGCCGGTTGATCTAATGCCCTTCAACAGGTGAACAAACGACTAGATGGGAGGTGCGAAGCGTCTATGTGTCACTATGTACTAGTCTTATCAATTTCTTTATTTCTGGTTGCTAAATTTTTTTTCGGTTGCCTGAATCTGATTGGTCACGTTATAGCGCTGTAAGTTAATCTTGCTAATCATTATTTCTGAAAAACTACAAATTTTTTTTATCAATATCTGAGCAATGTAGGGATATAATCTTTGAACTATTGTTTATTACAATCTTTGTAACGAATAAAATGTTCAGTGAACGCGCGAGCAATGTCTGTAATAGCTACGGTATTTTTGCTTGTATTGAGCATTCAATTCAATTCGTGATCTAAATGCATACACATGCAATGTCAGTATATAGTTCACTGTTAAGTATTTTAACAGTTTAACAAAAATTGAATGCCCTACAACTAACTAATTATCAGCCTAGACTCATCAAAATTTGGTTAATATTGACGGGATGTCAGTATTCCGCTTTTTGTATCATAGCTATCATCCTACCATCGGCATACACTTCTTAGCATTTTTCCAATATTTTCCGCACTTCAGAAGGATATTTTTCTCTTCTTAGAAAAAACCCTTCTCGAACAAATATTTTTTTAAAGTATTTGTTTAAGTTAACAAATGTTAAAAGTCAAATGTCTCTTCCACAATAAAATATGAAGTAACAGAAGTTGATTTGTTTATCTAATACACTGAAAATTATATCTTTTATAACATTTTTTGAGCTTCATTATCTTATCTAAAGGTTTCCGATCTTAACTAATGATTTGCCAAATCTTTTACTGCCGTCCATAATTGCTCAATCTCTGGAAAATGTTGTTTTGACGTTGGCAGAGGCATTTTTGGGTTATATAACAATCAACCAGTATATGAATAATGACATAAATGTTTTGATGATATTTATGATGAATGTCATCATCAAATTAGTTCTGGCGATATTCACAATGTCAGTGAAAAAAATCTTTGAAAATTTATCTTAAACATTAAAATTAATTTTTTTTTTTTTTTTTCAGTAACATTTACTTGGACTTTTATGAGCAAACTTATTTAAATCTAATGCTTAATACAGTAATGAAGAAAGAAATAAGTAAAATAATGAAAACTGAGAAAAAGTTAAAAAAGTCTCGTTTATATCATTGAACGATCATACTTACCGGAGCAATTTCATTAACATCGATTATTTGTATGATCAATAGACCACGTCCTTGTTGTACTGCTGGTGCTGTGCTATCTGTGACAAGTACATCTATATGAATAACCTAGCGTTATGAATGAATGTGAACGTTATTTAGATGACAACTTTATTGAAGACGCACTTACTGCGAATAAATTTCCATTGAGCTCCTTATTACCAACTACTTTGCCGTGATGCATTATAGTGAAATATTCCTTAAATTGATCACTTTCGATTATTTCTTTACCATCCTTATCTACAGCAGTAATAGTAACTGCAGCAAATTCTAATGCATCCCTTGATGCAATGTCTGGATCTAAAGCAACCAGTGTATAAAAAGTCGTACCAACTGGAGCATCTTCACGCACCTGTTTTCATAGATTTTTAGATTCAAATTTCAAATTATCAAAATTTCCAAATAAAAATTTAGTCTTTCAAGAGTACCTCAGCATGTTGTGTCGCTGGTGTAAAGTAAGGATCTTTATCGTTGCTATTAATTACGTTTACTGTTAAAGTAGCGGTACCCGAAAGACTTGGAGTACCCAAATCCATTGCGATCACTTCAATCTGATACGTATTACGGCTGTCATAATCCAGTTTACGTGATACGAAAACTTCTCCAGTCATTTCATCGATACGAAAATCATCAAAACTACCCTGTTGTATACGGTATCTAAACAAGAAAAGGTCCATGAGGAATAATGATTTAAAGCATTGTAAAAGAATAATTGCTTACCGTAACTCTGAATTAATACCAGAATCCAAGTCAACCGCATTTAGTTTTTCGACACTCGTTCCTATTTCGGAGTTCTCTTCTATCGTAGACGTATATTTATCTAATAGGAAGTGTGGAGCGTGATTATTAACATCTCGCACAGTAATGTTAATTTCGCAGCTTGTCTTAAATACACCATCGGCAGCTTCAACCGCAAACACTAAGTGATCATTCTTTGAAGGCGTGACTTCTAAAGTAGCATTTTTTTTAAGCGTAATTTGACCGGTATGTTTGTCGATCACAAAAGTATCATGAATCACTTCGTCTCCCAAAATGCTAAATTGAAGCACGCGTATATTTCACGGATTCAAGGAGTATGTAATGTGTTTATATTACCGGTAAGTTATGTCTGATGCCGTATCGGCATCGCGGGCCTTAACAAACAATGGAGTTTCGAACGCATTAGAACCTTCGTCGACCGAAGCTCTGTAAGAAGGACTCTCACAAACAGGCGGAGAGTCATTTGCATCCAACACCAAAATACGGAGAGATACCACTGAAGACTGCCCGAGACCGTTATCGTCGGTAGCCTATAGATTTAGAAATATAGATACATTAAAATATGCCTGCAATTCCATTCAAGTTCACCTACTTTATAAGCTAAAAAGTACGCGGTTTCGGTTTCATAATCTAAACAGTATTTTTTCCTTTCGGTGGGTTCTATCATTAGTTCATTGTTCACATCTATAGCTCCGGGAGTTTTGATTAATTTGTACTCAAAATTGAAATCTGAATGCGAGTTTTCATTATTTGTGCTCATCAGATAACTCCGCAATTCACTTGATTCCCCATTCGTCTCAGGTGAAGCGTCCAACGATAAATAATCATCGTATTGACGTTTACTTCGCTTTAATTTTTCATTTGATTTGTCGATGTTAGGTTTTTTACAATCAGCTAATGTAATTACACCGGTCGTTTCATTGACTTCAAAAAGGTCTGCTCCTCCACCGCTTAAGTTATAACGTATACCGGCATCACCAAAATTGCCTGAATCTAAATCTTTGGCTGTGATTGTAGTAATATACTGGCCGGGCAAAGCATCTTCGGATACAGAAGCTGTATAGGATTCATCTTCAAATACAGGTTTATTATCGTTCTCATCTATAACCGATACAGTTATTGTTGCGGTTGAAGTTAACTTTGGATTCGTGTCAGTTTCTTCTGCAATCACTAAAACAATAAATTTGCGATGATTCGGATTTTCATAATCTAAACTGCCGTTAGCTACGCGAATATAAACTTGCGAAAAACCCATTGCCGAAGTTGGTTCCACTTGAAAAACATCCGACACGTCTTTTAAATAAAGTCGAAATTTCGAATTATTCCCAACATCACGGTCAGTAACGTTCATATCTAAGGCTAACGGAGTACCAATTGGTGTATTTTCTGGTAATGAAACTTCATATTCTTTTTTATTAAAAGTAGGCGGAGAATCGTTCGCATCCCGTATAGTAATTGTCACTTGAGCTGTACTACTTTCAGCTGGATTATTGCTTGGCGCACCATCAACTACTTCTCTGGCCTTAGAACACACGTAATCAAAAAGTTAATATTAATTGCTATTAAAATTAAAGTGTATCAACTTACACGGACAGTTAGTTTAACAATGCCTGTATTATCGGGTAAAGCTTCACGATCTAATGGTTTAGCCGTACGCAATTCACCCGTTCGTTCATCCAAAAGAAAATAATCCATGGGATCTGAAAAATTTATTGATATATAAGACTTCCACTTTTTAAGTTACGTATAAAACGAGATATACCCACTAGTGAGTAAATCATAGATTATCTGCCTTGGTTGGCCTGTATCGCCATCACGAGCTTGTATCTTCAGAACCAAACTATTAATAGGAGTCAGCTCATCAATTATACTAGATTTATATTCCAAAAACACTGGCGGTTTGTCTTGGATATCAATTACTCGTACTTCAAAATTAGTTTGGGCGGTATGTAGACCATCCTAAAAAGTTTCATTTTACCTTATGATTAAATCTATTTAACAATAATTACACAAATACTTACTGAAGCCTCTAATAAAAAATGATAGATAGTGCGTTGATTATAGTTAAGCATTTCGTTTAAAACAATTGCAGCCGTCATGGAAGTGGGATCTTTCGTTAAGATATCAAGACGAAATCTGCAAGAAAGAAAGTTTTTTTAAAGCAGATAGTTGAGTGCTCTTAAGCATATTTGAAAATTACTTATTGCAGGCTTCGGGACTTTGTGATTGTGATACACATTTTAAATCCAAACTTTCACCAACAATATCACGATCTTTGACTACAATGTCTTTGAATATGATCGTGCCTGGCACAGTGTCCTCCTTGACATCGGTGACGTATGGTGTCTGAAATGTAAAAGAAAGAAAAATCCATTTATCTTAAATTTTTTTTCAAAAAACATTAAAATTTCTATTCAAGTTAATATAACATAAAATAGTTTCGACGAATTATAGAAAACCTGTTGTAGTTTGATCGTTCTACTTTGTTCATATAGTATACGGTATATAACTTTTCTGAATCAATACAAATGCAAGCATAACAGGCATTGAAAATTTGAAATGAAAATAAAAATAGTTTGTTAAGTGACCGTCACGGCGTCTTCAAGAGATTTCGAAACATAAAATTTATTATGAATTTTTTCAATATCACAATTGCATTGCGAATGTCGGTTTTAGTATCTTGAGTTTCGTGCGATTCACGGTTCACGATAGTTGCCATAAATGTTGACAGAGAAAAACCGTTAAGTTTTCTGCACTATTCTTTTGTTAATCCTGACCTTGTTCCTCCAATATATCCAATTAATATTTCCAAAGTCAAGATTAGAACATTTGCTAGGATTCGTCTTGGGCATACCATTGTAACACACCAATGGATACTTAAGAAATCTTCTGCCTCTATTTGCAGTTGTGGACAAATTCTTACAATTCTTTGCGATTGCATAAATCTTACTCTTATTAGAAGAATCGTATTCGGATCATCCATTCCCATGGACATCCTGAAATCAGCTACCGAGCATAACATCAATTTAATATATAACTTTATTAAATCTACTAAGCTTACTATTTAACATAAGTTTCTGAAAAAAGAGCCGATAGTCTATGATGCTAGTGCTCAATTAATTTCTCTAGTCTAAGAATTAATTTCATTAGGCTAGAAAATATAATAATAATAATAATAATAAAATTCGACCGGCTATACCAAACGATAATTTTATTGGTATAATCTTACTTACATTTTGAAATTCCGGTGGATTATCATTTTCATCGGAAACAATTACGGTTACAGTCTCGTGAACAATATTATCCAATTCTGATTCAGTATTTGAATTAACGCGATCTCGTATAGTTATCAAGAATTTCAAACTTTCCATGTCTTCACGATCTAACGGTTTAATCAAAGTTATGTTACCCGAAATCGGATCCACCCGAAAATGATCCGAGCCAATAGAGCCGAACGTAACATTACTACCCTCAGGATCTGAACCTTCCAATTGATAGACCACAGTTCCGACCGGTGTACTTTCCGAAAGTACTAAATTGTTATTGATTTGACGAAAAATTGGCGGATAATTTGTTTCACCTGAAAATGAAAATATTTATTAATAGCAGCAGATATAATATATAATTTATCAATTTATTAGCGGACTTACATGTCACTAACGCAATTTCATTTAGCCAGTATAATACTAATAAATAAAATAAAGCTTCGACCTTAAGCATTTTGATTGAAACAACATTTGAATCTTTAGAGGAAACAAACGAAATAAGAAAGAATTTATTAAAATGTTTTTTATTTGAAGCAAATTATAAACATAAACTGAAGGATTTAAGGGTATAAAAGTGTGCGTAATTGCGAAAATGTATAAATTTTTCAAAAAAAAAAAAGAACAAAAATATTCAAATCTCTTTTATCAACCAAAAGATAAAAAGAAATTAAAATTTTCTTGAAATATTTTTTCGTTTAATCTGATTTTTATATTATTGTTTATTATTATATTATTTTATTATTATTTATTATTATATTATTTATTATTATTATATTATTATATTATTATTATATTATTATATTATTATTATATTATTATATTATTATTATATTATTTTTATATTATATTATATATTAAAAGTCGTATAGTTTCGAGTTACACTGTTACACCTTTTAATGAGAAAATTATTTGTTTTATTAGATATCAGCCTACATAATAATGACAGAATTAGAGATATTTAATATTATTTTTTGTTAAATAAATTTTCTTGCGCGAAATGTTAAGCTAGACATTTTCACAGCTTACTTACTACCCAGCCTATACCTTTAAAAGTCAAACACATGCAGTTATACATGTTTTCAACAGACTAGTTAATTACGTGATGATGTGCTTTTGTTGGCGATGATTTCAAATTCATTTATTTGATCAAGGTATGCGAGAGGTAAAACTTTTGAAAAATAAAAGCAAAAAATATCAAGAACAAGCTGGGAATGTTTTTAACACGAGTTTTTTCATCCAAACTTAGTCTTCTAATAATTGTGGTAATAATAGTAAAGAGAAAGAACTTGTTTTCACACAATTCAACAAAACGAGAATTGAGACAACAGCGCACCGCACCGTTCGGTAGTCATTGCTTTAAGCGCACTCAACAACTGACAGATACTGCAGCTTATAACTGTTTCATTGGAGGCTGGCTGTGCAAGAATAACTTTTTCTGTTGTGTTTCTCTTGACTTTTTTTTTTTTCTTGTTAGGTGGTTTGGCTTCTTTCACAAATTATTTGCCATGTTTTTTAAGTATATTCGCTATGTAATTACTGGGAGATATGTGCTTGTTTTCGCTTTTTAACCACGTCCAGAACCGCGCGTATTCATGGCCATTGCAAGATATACAATAACAATAACACAACAACCACAACAATAACAACTTGTTTATTGTTTGTTTATAAATGCCTATCTCTATCTATCTATACATATAGTACCGCACAATATGTTCTTTAAAAGACTAATTTAATTCGCATCACACAGCTCAGAAATGATGCTCAATTAGTCGGACACACATTAATTAAATTAAACATAACGGAGGTTAGAGGTTTGTGAACAAACATTTTCATATCCCCTAAAGAATCTACAACTTTTCGAAATTTAATTTTAAATTCTAATGATGAAAGCATCACACAATATTTAAGATTGACATTGGAAACGTCATTAAAATTATTCTTCTTTTTAATTGTAACCTAATTTATTGAAACTACTTAAGGTATGTATGTATGTATGTATGTATACGCAGTATTTGCATATATAAATTATAGGATAAAATCTGAGTAGGTAGGTACTTAGATAAAAAAAAAAAAAAAAAAGAAAATAAATCTTTAAAATTATGAAAATGTTATAAAAAAACAAAGAGAGAATATCATTGTCCTCATCAGACAAAAAGGCTTATCGTGTATACCTCTTGTATAAAAAACCTGTTTTTTTTTTCATATGCTCGTGTATAATTCTTCTCTTCTTAACTTAAACTTAGAGATACGTTGTATAAACATTCTTACAAATTTTTTAAATTTATTAAATGTTTTTTATATAGAAAACAGCACACACACACACACACACACCTTTATTGCTTTATTAAGTTTTCTTCACTGCTGTGTTAAACTATTGACTAAATGAACACTTTATTTATTAAGAGTTATCTGTTCTCTAATAAACTGTGTAGTATACTTGCTAATCTTGATTTTATTTACGCAGAAAAATATTTGGCGCTTTTTCGTTCACTCTTCAATATATTTAATAAAAAAAGGATTTTGATTTGTATTTCGTTATAGTTAAACTAAGTTTTTCAAAAAATTTATAAAAAGCCTTCCAATTGTTAAAAATATATAAAATTTAATTCAACTTTTTTCAAATATTCTGCCGGTTTTTTCAATCACATCTTAACGTTTTTTCGCCTTTGATAATTGATAGCACGGCTACGAATGAGCGGCAGCAATGCTATCAATATAGTATTTAACTGCTTTATTGAGCAAAAATTTTATACATATAAAAATTACAGAGCCCGATTTACTTTTAACACGCCTACCCTTCCACAAGAGATGAAAACGAATTTATATTTAAAGTTAATGTAAAATTTTTTTACATTTTATCCTTCGAACAAAATATTATTTAATTAGGAGAATTAACTAAGTCTATTCTGTATATCGCTTTCTTTTGGGTAGAATTTTTTAAAATTATCTTTAAATCGGAAACCTCTCTTCAAGATTTACTTTATAAATAAAGTTGCTACAAATATTTACTTGCTTAATACGACTTGTAAGACAAAGTCGAATCAAAATGAATAAGCCGGTCATGTAATATAACTAGTCCAGTGGAGTGCTAATTAAGGATAGGGGTCGGTTCACAGCTTACGGTTGCGAGAAAACTCGATTACAATCTCCTCATTTGGGTTTGTGGCTGTCGATCATGAACAATATCTATGTTTGGTTTCAGGTTAACGGTTAACAAATTTGAATTAAAAAGTAGATAATAATGTTCTCCACGCAGTACCCTGCGTCTTGTGGATTAGTAGTAGCCTACAATCCAGGCTACTTTATGGTTTCTTTTTCACTTTTGTTTACTACTTTCACTACTTTGTCTTTTTTCACTCTTTCAATCATTTTTGTATAGATATTAAAATCGTGTTGTTTTTGTAGCTTTAAAAGTATAATAAACCAATTATTAATAATATTATATAAATTGATTTTTACGAGCTTGATGTATTCAGTCGCCTAAGCTGGTATTTCTTTTGACTTTTTAAAACAAATTTAATTTCTTATACGTTTATGTATTTTTATATAAAAGTGAACGAGACGGAATTTGTTTTTCACTAATTAATTCACTTCTTTTTATATTTTGCCACCTTTTTAAACTGCTACGGTATACATGACGTTGAGTGGGGTTTCCAATGGACCCAGTTTCGATTGTGTCGATCGTTTCAGAACCAATTTCTGAATCGATTTAAGCTTATCTGGTTGTTGCTCATATATTACTTTGTTTAGTTTGACGAAATTTGGCACACTGAAGTGTTTTGGCCCAAGAACGAACACTGTCGGAAACGGTTCTCAACCGATTTAAGCTTATATGTCTGTCTCTTTAACTAATATCAGGTCGCAATTATTGAGGTGTATTGATCAAAATTTTGTACATTGAGTTGTTTTGACCCAAGGGCGATAACTGTCGAAAATGATTTTAATTGACCCACTTTTGCGACCACTCCCCGTATATCATTTTAAATTTAAAAAGTTGACATTTTAAATATATTCAAAATTTTGGATATTGCGTTGTCATCGTAACTAAAGGCACGTGCAAAATTTCAGCATAATTGGATATGGGGAAATATCCGAAATTTCGATTTCAAAAAAAAATACTGAACACAAGTTAAAGAAAAGTTTATAAAAAGAAAAAAAATTCTCTTCCTAACATATACTTTAATATATATAAATAATAAAAAAAATTATTTACATTTTTATGGTGAAAAGTTTAATTATTAAAAGTTTAATATTTAATGTTTTAAAATATTGGTCGAAATTTAATTTTATCACAATATATTTTTATTATTATTCAACAGATTTTTCAATACATCTTTCATGTGGGCGTTATATCTCATACCTATTTTTATACGCAGCACTGAAATTTTATATTATATTCATTTTGTCATTTTGTTTGGAATGCTCAGAAGGAAACTTTAGAGACTCCACAAAGTATATATATTCTTGACCAGCATCAAATTTAGAATCGATTTAAGCATGTCCGTCTGTCACTTCGTGTAATATGCTTGGTAAATGTCAGCTGAAACAAATTCTTGAGCAAGTACATGTTCAGAAGCAGTACCAACAAATTCCTAAACAAATATATGCTCAGGAGCAGTTGCAACAATATTCTCAGAAAATAGCTGAAAAATATCAGTTGCAAAAATATTATCAAAGAAGATGAGCAATATGGCCCAACTTTTTCAAAAGTGCCTCGACAACAGCTTAACGAAGTAATGGAAGTAGATGGTTCGGCAAAGTTCAATAAATGATATATGGAGGGAGGCCATTCTAATTCTAGAACGACAATGTGTAGTTAGGGGAAATTGAGGAACTTAAGCCTAAAATTATGGATAAGTTGTTGCAAAAGTTGTTGCATATGAATGTTATGTTAGGTAACATTTTTCACTTGTACCTCCTCTATTATTTGTAGAAGTTTAATGATACTTTTCTTTTATTCGAATTTTATCTATAACAAATTTGTGGTTTAACTATTTTTATTTAAAAATTGAATATTTTCTATGAACCTTTTCCTCGGACTTAATACTCTCGTAGTTGAAAAAATTGACCTTTTTGCTTTGGTTTCTATTTATATTATTGTTTTTAATTGTTAGAAATGCAGTTTAAGATTTTACAGAAAATTTAAAATTTTGATTTTATTTAAAAACTATACAATATACTATAATTAAGTTTTGAAATGTTTGTGTTATGAAATTTGTTATTTGAAAAATTCCGTTCAAAAATATATATTTAAAATTTATATTTATTAAAATTCTTTAGGGTCGGTGTTTAGAACATATTTTGAAGAAATCGCGTAAGCTACACTAACAAATGAACCTGATTTAGATTAAAAATTAAAAATCATGAATGAAAATTTTATTACATTGAAAAAGCAATTACATGCAATTATCACGGGTTACATAGAGATGACAAATAAGGAATCACTCCGATGGCGACACATGAAATACATGTTTTGTTTACATACTTTTCCGTCAGGGTATGCTTATGTTACTTCGCATCGCGAAATTTATATTTGTTATAGACATGTGTGATTTTAATTTATTAATTTTTTGATTTTTTGTCTATTAGTCTGCAATCCCAAGTTCAAATGATTGTCGATAATTTTGCTATATCTATCATAAACAGATGCTCAAAAAGGGGTTCATATGACACTAACAAACTTTTCGAAGTTCTTAGGGATAATCTTGAAATTTCACAGAAAAAATTATTTGCGTTTAATACATTTTTTGCCACATCTTTTAAAAGCTCTTTAAAGAATTTATTAAGTTAAGAAAATCTCTGACTTTTTGAAAAACATGCAGTGTGTTACTCCCTAAAAGGCTACGAATTTTATTAAACATTAACCTTAAGCGGAAGGTTTATGAAAATAGTCGAAAATATCAATGACATGCCCATAAAATAATTGTTCGTGTTGACGAGACTTCTAAATTCTGCTCTTAAATGAATATATTATCTTTATGCTTTTATTTTGATTTTTCACATTTTTCTTTTTATTCCAAATTCTAGTTTTCAATATAAACGCAATCATAACGTATGGCAGCTCTGTGCTAATGTTTATTTTTCTCCATAAAATAAATAAATCTGATTTGGTCGAGTTGATTTATAAATTCTACTTAAATGGAAGATTTTATAGCACCTGCTAGTGCACAAGCTGCACAATTTGAAGTTAATAAGGATTTTCAAACTAAAGGTCCTCTTTACAAAGGGGATAGCGGTTTCTTACGTCCCAACCAACATAGGCACAGGAATGAACATATAGATCGTGAAATATTAAAGACTTATCTAGATTCCGAATTTGAGGATGGGGTTGACACTGCAGAAAAACTTATATCAGAAAACATATCTCCAAGAGATTTGGCGTCTCTAACAAAAAAGGATCTGGAATTAATTGGTATCAAAAACGAGAAGAAAATAGATGATTTGTTGAAAGTTTTTTCTGAATTACCCAATCAATATCCCACCTACGAAGAGTGTGTACCATTTGTAACGGTCATTTTTACTACCAAAGTTCTTATTGCCTTTTTATTTTGTGCAGCATGTGTCATCTAGAGAAAGCACAGACTTATAATCGCCAAATTTTTATGAATGCCAGCAATCATTTGGAGATAATGCGTAGGTCGCTAACAGCTGCTAATTACAAAGTGCAGATTTGGCCACCGGATGATGTTATTCTAGGTGAAAAATTATTTGCTAGCCGATTTGTCGTCAAAGCTCTTGACGAATTAGACAGTCTTACAAACGATGTAAACGAAGAGTTGGAAGAGTTGAAAAAAGCAAGTTTGATAAGATATTAAATGCTAGGTTTGATAAAAGATATTAAATCTTTCTTTTTTATCTACAGATCATTTTTCTGAAGTCTGAACAGCAATTAGAAAAACCACGTCCTAATAAAAAGTCTTCGAATAGAATTCATATGACCACTTGGTTGCTCTTAGGCTCATTATCCAGTATTAGTGTGCTCTTGGCTTTGTATTATTGGAAATTAAAGTAATTTCTGGAGATGATATAAGTTCCTTCTGTATACAGTACAAAATATGTTACCTTACAGTCAAATATAAGTATATTAAAAATATCATTGAACAAAAAGTTGAATTTAAAAAGAATTAAAAATAAATGAAAAATAAAAGTTACTTTGAATGTTAAAGCTTAAGCTTCACGCGTAGAATATCTTTTGTTTATATTTTATGAAAAGCTTCATTGTTTACGTTTAACAGTTAGTTGGAGATAAGCTCCATAAAAAGCTGATTTTTATTGAGTTGTTTACTATTTATATTCTGTGTCGCTTTCGGTGTAGGTTATATTAAATTTGCCCTAGAAAGACTTCAGGTTGAAAAAATTTTTATTATACGAATTTATTTTTTTTTTAAGTTTGTTGAAAGGATGGAGGGAAGTCTTTAGTAGAGTAGGCTTATATGTCCCGTAGCTAGGAATGTGTTTTTTTTTTAGTTTGATATAAACAAAAATTGATGCATACATAAAAACTTTATTTGGCCACGGATTTAGGTAAAAAAAAATAATTTTACGTTTCTCAAATATTTAAAATATTTTATAACTTTATTTGCTTGAAAATTATCGAAACTGCCTGACTTTGGAATTTTGTTCGATTTCCGTTCACTTTGAGGTATCAAAGAGTCAAAGAGTCATTGAACAACGATTTTTTGTCTAACATTTCTTATTTGAATACCTCAAATTCTCATACAAATTGAAAGAGCGCTTAGCTTAAGTAGTTTTTTGAATTTCTTTGAATTTAAATGTAAAGTATGTGATAAGACTAATATCCATCAAGGCTTTCACATTCTAAAATATATTGGAGCCTTTGAAGTTTATCGAAATTGCCTGACGGTAGAATTTCCTTCAATTTTCGTTCAATGTGAAGTTTAAAAGTCGTTGAAGAAGTCTTTCGTTTGCAATGTTTCTTATTTGAATAACTCTAATTCTCAAGAAATTGAAAGAAAACTGTGTTTAAATCGTTTCTTCGTTACAGCAAAAACTCTTTTTATTTGATCTTCATTCTATCAGCAAACAGAAAAGCAACTACTTGACTTTGCAAATGGCACATGTTTGTCAAATTACGGTTGGATTTATGCTTAATTCCTCAGGAAATATGAAAAAATTCATAGCGAAAATCGAAATGCAAGTTTTCTTAAATAAATTGTTCAAATTGAAGTTATTTTTAAACCCTTTATTTTTTAAAAACCGACCAGTGCCTATTAAAAAGATGACTTGATTATCAGAGAGCAGCCTTCATCTTCGAGATGGAAGGTCCCTTAAAATTATCTTCAGCACATTCGCGATCTATTAACAAGTTAATCAATTACTCTTCAAGCTACCAGGTAACAGGATATTGAACACACTAAAATAAATGTGAAACAGATCAAAATATTTTTAAAAATTCAGGCAAAAATTGATTTAAAATAAGACATGTATATTGAATCGTTAACGATGGTAATTTATCGATAATAGCGATAAAAAACTAAAGATACCCATTAAGCGTTTTTCGGAAACTACTTATAATATCAATATGTTTTCCAAAAGAAACTCGAAACGTTATTCGAAAAAAATTTAAAAAGAATACATCGGGAAACTTTGTTTTTGAAATTTCATTCGATATTTAATTATCAAACAATTGTCATTGTAGGTCGATGGGCTACGTTGTAATTCGCATGACTTTTTTTTTGGCCATTTGCGTTTTTTTCGGAGTAAATGAAGCTTTGCCATTTTGACATCGCATTGATAAATTGCAATACGAAAGGGCTTGTAAATTGCGCATGATTCACTTTTATATTTTCGTTTAGCTTTATAACGAAATACCGAACTAACAAATCAAATCGTTTAGTTAAAAAATAGGAAAATTATTTATGTAGATAAATACTAATGTTCTAAAATCAAAAAAAAAAAAAAAATGTTTTATACACAAATACTTTTGGCGATATGTAAGTGCAAAAGAAAGTTTGACTCTTGTATAATTCATTTTAAACTTAGTGTCTAGAAGAAATTCATGTTGTGGAATTATCCTTGCGATGTAAAACTATTTAGGACAACTTTTATGTGTATAGGTATATACATGTGTATCTATGCAGGATTGTAGATACATTCTATATATATATCATCTAAGATTTTGTTAAAATTTCCATTTTGTTAATTAAGCAAATTACTTGAGACGTGAACGCATCATTCTAGCGGAAGTGGGACATCACTCGGTCGTTCTTGTCGATGTTTTTAAATGATTTTTGTATCGGTATGTGACGCAATTATAAGAAAATATTGAAATTGTTCGTTAACAGCTTTTTTGCTAAATAATCTTAACATTGCCTTATAATGATAATCTTTTTAGAACTTAAAACGGACATAATGCCGATATTGTCGGTATCAAAAAGTAGGATATTTGATCTAAATACAAACGGTTTGATAAAATTGCAAATAGTGAGTCAGTAAGTCTCAAATAATGCAGAGTTTTCAATTCAACAGTGGAATTGCGAACAATAAATTAAATCATCTTTTAGTATAATACTTATTCCTTTTCTACCTCGTTGTCTAACTTGATTCCGTTCATTATTTACTTTTATATACATCATGAAATACGATGATTTAAATCCCTCTTCAAATAAACTTTTACACGCATGTTACCCAACAAGGCATGATTAAATCAATTCAGAAAGTAATGCTGTTGCCATATTCGTATATATATATATCAATTCTAAATAGTACTTCTAAAAATAAATGTTTTCATATTTAATTTATCCATTAATTTGATGTTTCAGTATTTTACAGAGGAATGGAATGCCAATATAAATTTATGGGAAACGACCAAATAGAAAATACGGATCTTTTTAGTTTACGTGAAAAAGGATCTGAGGTCGATAGAGCCGAAATTTTAAAAAATAATAGACCCTTAGATAGGGGACCATATTTTGATACATCCGCAACAAAAAACGTTACATCATTAGTTGGTAAAACAGCGCATCTCAATTGTCGTATTAAAAATCTTGGTAATAAAACTGTAAGTACTTTGTTTAACTTGCATTAGTTGTTTTAATTTAAAACAACAACAAAAATGTGATTATTTTTATTTATATTAATAAATAAAGTTTATATATCGATTTAATTAATAAAAATTTAGAGATTCTTCTATCGAATTCTTACATGCTTTACCACTTGAAGTTGCATTAATTTTCAAGTGTTAGAGCGAGCAATTAGCGACCTTGTTTGTCTTTCTCGAGGTTTTTGAAGTGGAACTAGTGAAATAGAGGAGAAAGCGCCAAAATATTTCAAAAGTGAAAGCAACATATTCGAAAATGTTATCCACCTACCGACAATATTTAGAAATTACTACTAATTAAGAAATTAATACTAATTACATGTGCTAAGCTTGAATGAGATGGGATCAATTTTTTTTAATACCCTTCTATATAAACATTCTTCGAAAAAGTAAGCCATATCTTCAGAATAATGGCCAATTTTTAATATTTTCTTTTAAATTTGCATTAAATAGAATTATTTTTTGGATTTGTCCTCCTCGTATAAGAATTCTCATGAGAACTAAATCTTTTTTAACAAGGATACTTTAGATATTGCTTTAGATGAATTGGTGTATGATGTTTAATCGAGCGCGCGCGTCGACCCGACTGTAATATTTCGTAAAAAATCAGAAAGATGTTTAGCGTCGGGAAAATTGAGCTCTTGCGCTCACTTTAAGTTCAACATGTCTCGATATCGAACATCAAAAGGTACCAATCACATATATTTGGGTGCTATTGAGTAAACTGAAGAAGAGTCAAACAAAATTATGTTTTTAGTTTATTGTGTGCATGTGCCAATTATTGGCGTTATTCGCCTAAAACAGTAACATTTAATCGACAATATAATGCAAATTTTAGTTTTATCTACAATTTATGCGTAATAAGTATTTTCTGGAGTAGCATTAACCTAAAAAAATGACGAATCACAGTAATGAGTTTCAAATGCCAAAACTTATGATTATAATTTATCTCTTTGCTATATGATAATAAATTTCTTAAAATAATTTGTACTTGTTTTGTATAATTTTATTTAGGTTTCGTGGATAAGACACCGAGATTTACATTTACTTACTGTGGGCGAAAGTACGTATACTTCGGATCAACGCTTCATATCAATATACAATAAAATTACAGGAGACTGGTCGTTAAAGGTAAGATGGGTGGAGTTGTATTAATTATATCTTCAATTTATAAGAATCGTGCAGAAATATATGTATAAAACTTTTTAGTAATCAATGTTTGTAGCCTATTTCTATAATTACTATGGCTTAGGCATTCCTTAAGCTAGTACAGTGGTTCTAAAAATTACAGTATCTGACACACAAAAAATGCAAAAAAATTTGGGTAAAGCTATTTATAACAACATAACAAAGAATAAGAGATTTCTTTGATTATAAAAATTGAATTATAAATGAATGAACTCAAGTTATTCATCTATTTCCTGTTGTTGTGTGAAACACCTCAAAAGAAGAAAACGTGTAAAATATTACCTTCCGAACGTGAGAGAAATGACATAGATGGAGCATTGATCTCATAAGCATAGAGAGATGTTTAATTTAATTTAAAAATTTAATAAGCGATCGATTTCTGAAACAATTGAACTTGTGATCGAGCTGTATGAATAGTTATCCTTTACGGAGTGAAGCTGAATGCAGTAAGGTAGAAGCTATATCTGTAAGCATATCTAGACTTTGCATGAAAGTTATTGTTATAAGTTTGTATATTCGTCACACGCTCGGTTGCATTCAGTGACGTCATTCGTGCTTTTAATAAGAAACAAGGCAACATACAGAGTTGCAAGGCAGAATTCAGCATGTCCTTGCTCATTGATCTTTTCTTGATTGTGTGAATGTTTTCTCAAATCTCTTCTTGTTTCTATCTGTCAATCACATGACTGTCATCAGCAGTTCTGTTTTACTTCTTCTGCCACAGTTAGTGGATATAAAGAAAATTTATAGTAAAATTTTTAAGTATTAGAGTGTAACTGAACGTCATGAAATAGATTTGATGTTAATTAAAACTTGAATTTATCTAACTTTCATTTTAATTCTTATTGAAAACGGCCTTAAATTCTGTTATTAATCTCGTTTACAATTAAATTTAATAAACACATATGTGTGAAAATGAATTGTGAAAGGAGTAACGTTTTCCCTAATGTTTTCGAAAAGAGTTCTCGAGCCAAAAAAAAAGGTGCAATACTAACAAAGCTTATTTTTAATTGATGGAGATTGAAATCGAAATAACGAATAAAAAATTTTAATTATATTTTTACGCATTTATTTATATGAAACTATTATCTTTTTGTAGATTAAATTTCCTCAAATACGAGATTCAGGTACATACGAGTGTCAAGTCTCTACAACTCCGCCCGTTGGATATACTATGATATTTTCTGTTGTTGGTAAGCATTTTATAGTCATATTTAAGTTCTAAGTTTTTAATATAAGGTTTAGTTTTTTACTTCACTAATACGATATAAAAAATTTATGGGATTTCAAAAAGATGCTTTAGAATACCACTAAGTATAACTAAATTAATCGAATAAAGGAACATCTTTGCGACGCGTATGAAACACCAATTTAAAGAGTTTCATATCAGTTTCATATTTTAAAGAGCTCTAACAAATAAGCGAGCCGAATTTATATTGGTATTCGCTATCGATATACTTCGGTCCTTTTTTTTTTGACTGTTTCAGTTCTTCACTATTGAGACGGAACTAATTCCATTTCCGAATTGATAAAAAATATTAAAGTTATCGAAATTTTATTAATAGATCGGCGAATACGGTCAAATTATCTTTCCGAGATTTACCATTTCACCATTTCAGGGATTTTCAAGCAAAACAACAAAATTAATAATTCTTATTTAAATCGCTTAGAAAATCCGATAAGAATTTCTACACTTGCTATGGTCATAAGAAAAAAAGTTTTAATAAAAGATGAACATATTTAGCAACAAGGATAGTTTGAAAATGGACCGTGATCAGTTCACGTAATGCAAGCAAACATTAATTTGTGGATCGTAATAAAATAAAACTTTTTAAACATATTCCCCAGGATCATATAGAATATAAATATAAAAAAAAGTGTCTGATCCATGATCACAACTAATAATATACTTTTTAATTGTTATGTATTGCCTTGATATATGATGGCTAAAAAAAAGTTCGTCCAAGTCACCGCAAGCGGAACGTACCTATCTTATGTGTTCTTTTATTAGTATGTGCACAACGTAGGCTTATAAAATGAACTAATTAGTTTTCTTTCTTTACATAAATATTATCAGAGCCTGTAACTTCTATTCCGGGCGGACCTGATTTGTTTATAGATGTGGGGTCAACGGTAAATTTAACATGCGTTGTAAAACATCTGCCAGATCCACCTTTATCTGTTCATTGGACGCACAACAACGAGGTAATTTTTTAAAAGTTATAATAAAATGATACAAATAATGAAATAACTACTACCTATCGTAGAGTTGCTAGCAAAGACTGTATTAATATTGCGTAACTATTTCACTTAATTAAAAGAGGCTAGAATAGATCACACTCTTTCAAGTAGTTCATGTTTGACTACACATAGCTGAATACCTTTTTTGTTTTAAAACATTGGACACTTGCTTTTATTCTACAGAATCATATATTATGATAATCGCAGAAGCAATTTCAATATTAAATTCATTTAATCGTTAATGCACTAAAGGTAATTCAAGTATACTTACCGTCTGGTTTCGTAGGGTTTTGACTTTATTATGTTTAAAGAGCAATACTTCTTATTAGTGAGTAAAGGGATAATAAGCAAATCAAGTGAACTATCTAAATGAACTAAGCCATTCAGGCCATACTATGGCTACGATTTTGAATTACTGTAGTCTTACAATCAACTTGTTCCTTATATAACCAAATTAAAAAAAAAAAAAAAAAAATAGAAAAAGTGAAGAATTTAAATCATAAATTCACTTCAGCTTGGATGACCGTCGATGTGCTCTTTTATGCCGTTATTTATGATTGTATCTTTTATTTCTTAATTACTGCAGATGTATGTTTTTATATGTGAAATATTTTCAAATAATTACTTTTTTAGGAAATTAATTATGATTCTCCAAGGGGTGGTGTTTCAGTTATAACCGAGAAAGGCGACATAACTACGTCTTATCTTTTAATTCAGAGAGCAACTACTACGGATTCTGGTCGTTACACTTGTCTCCCTTCCAATGCGAATCCAAAATCAGTAAACGTTCACATATTACACGGTAAGTAATTTAATTGAATTAACTTATCGAAAGTACAGAGACGATCTCTTACTCCGCTAACAAGTTTTTTTTTGCCATTATTAAGTAATCACCCACAATTGTATTTTAACTTAGAAAGCGAGATTCTCTATGTTACATACTGACGCCCTTTGTTTATACTCAATACTAGTGCAAGTTTGTTCAAGGCGACAATAATTGTATTGTTTCTAAATTTGAGGTAAATGGAAGAGCACATTTCACACGTAATGTGCTTATATAATGCCGTTTCATTCTCAATTCTCGTCTCAAGCGATAGAGAGCGATATTTTTTCCATTGTTTCAGAAATTGCAAAAATTGCATCACATCAATAACTTGTAAAGTAATGGTCGGAAAGTCATGACACATTTCGGACTTTTCATAGGACTTTTAATAATCACTTTGGTTTATCATTCTTTGGAGAACAGCGTTATTATAACCTTCCCAAGTCTTTTACTAAATCCACGATTTCGCAGTATTTGTTAGTAGAATATTTTTGATAAAATATTGTTACGATAAATTTACTTTCGTCTATTTGACAATTTTCCCCAGCCTCCTATTTTATGTATTAAAATCGCTCGCGGCTTTATTTTTTTTCTTTCTTATCTCATTTCTTTCATTCGTTAATCATTTTGATAATTTTCCATTTCATTTCAGGTGAACATTCTGAAGCTGTGCAAGCGGGTGCACAAATATCTCTCCAGTTCAGCTATACGCCTATCGTATTTCTGTCTCTGTACTTAGTATGACTAAAGTTGATGGAATTATTTATTTATTTTAACTTTTAAAAATATGTGTAAATAATGTAAACATAATAAATTTAATTTAAAAGCATTTCTTAGGAAGTATAAAATCCAAGAAGGATATTGGGACGAAGCTGAATATCCTAATTAACTGGAAATCATATTTATTTTGTAAAAAAAATTGGAGAATAAGAAAAGACGAGAATGAAAGAAAGTTAAAAAAAAAAAAAGAATAAAATCAAGGGCAGGAGACTTATAAAAGCAACTTAGGAAATCATAATGCATGGAATTGCATGGTCATCACGAAGCGATTACGATGCGCGACAGTGATTTTCTCCAAGTTATAATAATTAAATTTTTGTTAGCAAATAAAGGCCAAAAGAAATGTTTAAAAAGTATAAAAATATCTATTTCTTAAATTTTAAAGCTTTTCATCGATCGAAGTCATCATCCCATACACATTTAGATCACTCAGTAAAATTACTTACTCTCCATTCTTACTCTAGTCCGTTATTTATTAAAATTAAAACACGTCTTTTTTTAAGGTTAGTTTTGATAAAAATCTAATAATCGTTTTTTAAGTTATTTTTTTTTTATTTTTTTTATTATATTTGGAAGTACTTTGAAAAAAGAGATTGAATATAATACATATTGCTTTTTGAGTACAAGTTTTAATATTTCTTTAAAGAGTAAGTGTAAATTATCACATGATTTTGCATGAACAGGCAAGATTTTGTCTATTTACAAAATACTTATTAGTAAAAATTAAAATTACGCTTTCCATAATTTTTTGCTTGAGTTTTTGTGTGTATATGTATAAATACATATATGTTTCGTTTTTATCTTAACTTTATGTTTATAATAATTATTTAAGTTAAATATTATAGTAAATGAAGTTAATTTAAAATTAAAATACTGCCTTTGTTAGAAAGCTTTCAGGACTTATGCATAAATATTAGACCGGCAGCAAGATAGCTGTTATCGAATCTATCCATCAACCAAACAAACACACACAAACACACACACATTCTACCCTTTCTTTCTTTCTATTGGCTATTCTTTAGAGTTACTATAATGAAGAGATATATAATTATTATTTTCATTATCATTTGACAAGTGCCGCCAAATAACTTCAAAACGTAATCGTTGAATCAATATATAAATTACATATAAAGACGCGAAAGAAACTTGAATATAAATATGTTTTATGTTAATTACCTTAATTCTCTGTGGTTTAGATAAATAATGAAATGATCTGTCGATATAAATTAAGGGTTTAGCCTTTTGTATCATTAACACATCGAGACGGACAGAAAAACAGAGGCATGAATAAAAGAACATAATTTTTAATTGTTTGTTCAGTGTTGATCTTCCTTCTGTTTCCTTTCCGTTTTTAGTTCTTTCCCTTGCTGTATTACCACAAACGTTATTTGTTTTTTTGACAACTTTTTACATAATAAATGTATAAATATTTTAATCTATAGAAAATTTAATGAACTGTAGGTATTATTAAATGTGAGACATATATATATAAAGAGTAAAATCTATGAGAAAAAATGAGATAAACATATTAAAATTTATAATTTCGTTGTGGCAGTAATGTTCCCTTAAAGTAAAACTAAAAGTCATTCACATATAAAACAAAAGACAAACATTTTCGAATTTAATTTCTTGATACTATGTTAGAGACGAATTTCAAAAAAAATTTGACTTTAAGAAAAAAAAAAAAACAAATTCCGAACAGTTCAAAAATGAAATTTCATTTAAGTTTCGGTACCCACTACTAACTAACTCGCGGTTTTACATAATAATCGTAAAATACTTAATTTTCTGTGTATTTTCGAAAAGCACGATTTTTAGATCGACCTTTTAACTGTCCGGCCCCAGGCCAGGGCACGTTAAATCGATACTATCTATAATCTATTTTTGCTATAACTTTTCCATGATCCTTATATTTTTATTTGTTGCATCTAAAGAAATATTCGCTTTGAATGATTAGTTACCTTATTTAGGTTTTAGTGGGCATGCAAAGTCCATTTTCAAGCTAAGCAATTAGCAATAAATTAAGAGTGTATATGTATGAGTTTCAAGTTCTACTTAATTCTTGCAATCATAAGCATTCGAATAATAAACAGCAAATAGACGAAGATACAGAACAACAAGCGCAACAAATTCTCATTCTTCGGGGGTAGAGACAAGAAGAATAAGTGATGTGAAGGTTATTTTTGGAAACATATTTCTCTCCAAACAAATAAAGGTTAAGAAAAGATTATTACGGAAGTTTAACAGAAAGCATAAATATACGAGCATATTAGAAGTCCTTTGAAGATTAGAAAGACCGTTGGCTGGCACATGTGTATTATATCTAAGGCGGATTACTTCGAAAAAGACTACATAGATATTGATCAATAAACATTTTTCGAGAAAAATAAAGTCATGTTTTATCTCGTAGGTATTTTTTTTTAAAACGGACTCTTCCACTGAAAAGAACGTTTTCTTTTTCTTGTTTCAATTTTCAGAATATGACCTGTTTTATTCGCACGTTTCATTCCTTTTTCGCTTTCTCACGCTCGCGTAACCTTATTGTACAGCGCCAAAAAGGACTACATAATAAACAAGAAGTAAAGTTCGCAAAAGCGGAGCTACTTCCTGGTGTCATTATAGAAAATAATTGAAAAGCAGATTTCTGATTTAAAAGGTTTTGCTCAACGTATACTGAATTTTTATATATAAGGAAGAATTGGAAAGAGGAAAATATGTAAAAAAAAAAGATTTGAAAAATAGTATTTGATCTATGGACTTTTTAAGTGAACACATTTTAACCGTAAGATCCTCCCTTCTTAAAATAGGGCAATCTTTGAAACATTGCCAGCGCATTTTGGAGTCAGACTCCGGTGCATTCCATTGAAATATATCACTGGGACGTAAAATAGTATGTTTGATATAAGCGTGATTGCAATTGGATAGTAGCTCATGAAAGAGTCTAATCAAATTGTAAGTGTTCGGATCGAAAAACATCCGGCCTATAAATAGAACCGTAATAAGAGATTCAAAATATGCCCGTTGTTTCGATTCGGAGTAGAATTTGTATTCTAAGCCAATTATCCCAGAGGACACTGGCCACATTTTAAAAAAATTAGGCCAAGTTGAAGTTCACTTCCTGGGCTGCATTTGGTGCGGACGAATGAATGGACGAACTCGAGCATTTATTGTCCTCAAAACTGAAATTTCTTGCATAAAACTTCGCCTACTGCATCTGAATCCCAACACAAGTTAATCATTTTCGCAACTTCATTTGCATTTGGTTCCAGTTTAAAACACAATAATATATAGTGCAGTTGTTGACATCTATCTCTATACAGAATTACAGTGAGCTTGTGTAAAGAACTGATACAGACGATGTATTTCTAGGTCTAAACGAATACCAATACACCTTATTTGTTCTTATTAGCGGATCTATTAATACTCTATTAATTAATTATATTTCAACGGAAGACAAATTTCCCTTTTTTGTCCAAAAGTCTTACAAGCACTTTTAAGTGTTTACTATTTCGTCCATTCGTATCTTTCGTAACTTCAAGAACTACACACAAATAAAACTTAATTTAAATAAGGCGAACAAAAATATAAGAAGACTGACAGGATATCATTAGAGAATCTATTCTAAAAAAGATTTCTGGAAGCGGCTAATTGAATGAAAAAAAACTGACAGCTTTTTCACTCACAACCGTAGTATCATTTTCATATTGAAAACATACGGGTTTTGTGTGAAAAATGAGCTAAAGCTAACTCCAACGGTGCCATATGACGTATAATGACGCAGTAATCCATTTGGAAGAAAAACAAAAACGTGTTATGCCGTCTTGTGGCCATAGTAAAGCAGGACTTAAATAGGAGAATGACTAAATTGCAAGTTAATGGTGCGTTTGGCATCTGAATGTTCTTTTCCTGAGATCCTGAGGGAATACATTTAAATTTCAATTCGATATTAACCCATTAAGGGTATGTGGCGTAAATTAGTTTTAAAGGGAAATAAATATTACCCCGAAGTATGGAAGAACACGGTTTATGGACGCATTGGGTAGAACCGATGTCGGCAAGTCAATAGGAATTAATTGCGCGATGCCGAAAAAAAACGAATATCTTATGGATATCGGCATAACATGCTAAAGTAATTGAAATTTGGAATTTTTTGAAAAGAGCTCCGTAATTTGCAGTTGGAGAAGAAGTAGTTGAACCTTATTAGAGTCGAATTACTTTCAAATAAATGGTCTCATACTTGCACAAGAAGTGGCGGAAATTCAATTGGAACATTAATGACGAAGCCCTCCGGAAAGTGCGAAAGCGGATAAATGGCAGATTCGCCCACGCCCGAGAATGCTATAATCGTAACGAAATTGCTCATGAAAGGCCTTAACGAGAAGGAAGAAATTGCGACGCACGTTACCTGCCCAAAGATCTTAAGATTGATTCGTCGGACAGGTAACTTAGGTAAGATATCCCTTATACTATTGTGAGGACCAAAGGCCCATTTTTGTTTTGAACCCACATTTATCTTAAAGACTAAATTAGTAATATCAGTATTTTAATTTATAAGTTGCCTTACGTATATTAGTGTGGTATGTAAGCAATCAAGTCGGCAAAGAGAGCATCAAATGAATTCGAATGAGATTGATCACGCCTAACGTCATGACAGAAGTTTCGAGGAGAAAAGTTTGCGAGAATTGCGTTAACTAATTTTGATTCAATAGAAGAATATGTCAACAACAACAATAACAATTAATGGCATCATTGAAAATGCAAAAAATTTGGGTTGAATTGATAACTCTTGGTCACACTCTTGATTTAGGAAGATTGGCTTGGCGGATATAAGCCATTGCTATTGGCGATTGAAAATTCATTATCGCCAGACGTAAAGCTTGACAACATGTTTAAATAGGTGAAAGTGTTTCATGAATTTGTGTAAAAATGAAAGTTTTCCTTAACTTTTACTGAAAATGGACTGAAAATATAATAAACAAATTTTGGAAGAGCTACAGCACTACTATCTTCACATATGTAAGTCCGCTAAGAATTACAATTTCAAGTATAAAGGCCAACAAGCAAATAATTTTATGACTTATTTCACGTCCGATTTTTTTTAAAAAATTTGTCGCACCTACGAATCTAAAGCTTCTGACAACTTATGCGTTCTAAAACTTTCCTGCGATCTTTGCTATCGTTTTTACCTCGCAAAAGTATTCCGCGCTTGCTTTTTTCTAATATTCTGTTATGATTTGTTCCGTCTCAGGTTTTGCGAGAAATAATAACTTACTTGGAAATTGCCATTAGCTGATAAGCACTTTAAACGTTCATGTCCTTCAACATTGGACTTAATAGGCTTTTGTCGTAGGTCTCTCTCCGGCTACTTGATTTCGTGCAAGATTTTTATCCTTTTCAACAGCGACTATTATGATCGTCAAATCGCAAACGTACGATGCGTACGATGTACGTCTTGCTTCAAGGAATTTCCATTTAGCTCCATCACAATCCCAGGGACTACAGCTCTTCTGCTGCTTAATCTTTTTTTATAATCTTTACGCTGCGGAGTTCTCCCTTCTTTTTCCTGATATAGAGTTTATGGGTCGAGCGGCATGGGTGCCTAGGCATGGCGTCTACAGTACCATGGGAATTGTCGTTTCGCCTTCTTGGCTTGTATTGCGGTAGCCTAATATAATTTTTTCTTTTGATTGGAAATAAATTCGGACCTACTCTGCTGTTATAATGCCAAATACGCTTTTGACCGGCAGCTGATGTGAAGTGTAATCTCTTTGGCGGCTATTAGTGTAGCGTTTGCATGATTAGAAGTGATGTTTATTTGCTTTTATATGGCACCACCATTCGCAGTATTTTGCACATCGTATGGATTGCATTTCCGTTGAAAGTACCGCCAAATATGTGCATATTACTTTAGGAGCTCTGACTACACTATTATCCTCTATGCTAACCATTCTTAGCTTTTAGGCGACTATTTCACTTCGTAGTGTTTCCAAATGACTTACTGCTGGCCTTTCGTCCTAGGAATTCCATGTTGCTTTTGCGTCTCTTTTCTTTTCCGTTTTTCATGCCGTTTAATTTCCGCTACTGTCAAATCTTTTAACTTTATCTTGCCTTGCTTTTACTACATTATTTCTGTCACACTAGCAATACGAAAAGTCCTTTCTGTTTCCTTCGATTAATTACGTGTCACTGCATTGTGAATTGGGCAAGACTTTAGTTACAAATTTAAAAGAAATATTCACAAACAGTTATCTATAAAGTTAAGTGAACATCTCCACTGGAATTAGAGATTTACCACTTTACAAAGGCTCAGTTCGCTAAAATTATCAGCGCACTTAGCCGATTTCTTTCCTTGAAGGCCCCGGTTTAAATATTCCAGTCTAATCGATTTATTCTTTTTCTGTCATGAATAAGTGGTGATTCGATTTAGCACGGTCCGTTTCTACGACTGTCCTAAAGCCAACGTTTCACTTCACTAAAATCATCAGCGCACTTAACCGATTTAAATCTTCCAGTCTAAGAGATTTGTCGTTTTTTCTGTCAGTCCTAGTAATGTCACAGACCTCATAATATAAATTTACCTTGTCGACCGGAAAAAGTGGTGATTCGATTTTGCACGGTCCGTTTCTACGACTGTCCTAAAGCCAACGCCTCATTTCACTAAAATCATCAGCGCACTTAACCGATTTAAATCTTCCAGTATGAGAGATTTGTCATTTTTTCCGTCATGTCTAGTAGTACGTGTCACAGACCTCGTAATATAAGTTTACATTGTCGACCGGAATAAGTGGTGATTCGATTTTACACTGTCCGTTTCTACGACTGTCCTAAAGTTTGTGGATGAAAAATTCTCAATCGCAAAAATAGTGATAAGATCGAAAATATACTTTTAGGTGATGGTCACAAATCAAGATTTAAAATTAACATATTACGATTACTATTGGTAACAAGGCATATCAAAAATTTCTTTGAAATTTGGTGTAAAAACTATTCAAAAATTCATTGCAAAACGGGCGTGATCTATCTAAGCAAAAAAAAAAAAAAGTGATCAACACTGTAAATATTTTAGAGTGTTTCTGTAGTATTTTGAATGAGTATCAGAGGTTCGCCACGGGACGTATATTAATTTCTTAATTGTTTTACTTTACAATTTTGTGGTCTCGATGACAATGTTATGTTTTTCAATTTTAATCCTTTTATTAGAAAGGAAAGGATACACCTGTTTCGCTATGGTTGAACAAGTATAGATTTGTTTAGAAATTAGAGATCCATCCCTCAAATTGTCAACTTAAATTTATTTGCAATATTTCCTGTATTGTTGAATATGTCCTATATGCATAATGATAAGTAATAAATAAAATAAATAAATAAATAAATATAATTAAATTCGTATACATAAGACGTGCTTTAGTGCAAACCAATTACGGTTATATCGCGCAATAACTCATTTGTACGGAGCTAAAAATAAGACAAATATATTTGATTTCTCATTGGGTGAATAAAAATATGGATAAATGGATAACTTAAAGAAGTTCAATCTGGCAAAATAATATGTATACCGTATTATGATAAAATGAATACTGGACAAATGATAAACAATAAATTAGATGAGTAAAGTTATAAGAGCTGCCAATGGATAACGAATAATAAATAATAAATAACTAACAAAATGGAAAGATGGATATCATAAATTATTAATTAAATTTGCTTGTTATTAGCAAGATTAGCAAGTTATTTATAAACTCTTTAAAGCTTAGACAATCAATACACAATTACTTTTCATCACTCTAAATTAAATTTGAAGAAGAGTTTAATAATAAAAGCAAAAAGAGATTCGTAACAGCACGGTTTGTCATATTTTACCCAAAAAATTAAAAATAAAAAATAAAAAAAAATAAAAATATTTGCAAGAAAAAAATATTAAGCGCATTCGATAGTAAACTAGGCTGTGGACGGATTTGGCTGAGCTATAACCTCAACTTAAGTCGGCCTTACAGGCAAACATCTCTGAAGAGATCACGTTCATTTGTAAGGCCTTCAATGCCAGAGATTATTTTCGCATGCAGATGCGTTCTTTAGACGAGAAAAAAATATGCATAAGGAAGCAAGATTTGATTTCGCACATTTGCTACCAACCGTTCGCATGGGCCTGGTACACGCGTGCGACAAAAACAATTACAAAAAATATACTTTTGATCCTTCGGGGGGACGGGACGGTGCCTTTTTTAACGGTTTGATAGCGAACATGTTAATGCTATAGACTAAATAAATTCTCTCTCGTCTTAGGCGGCACCTGTTAATAGAGAATACCAGAGGAGTGTTTAATAGAACGATATTGAAAGAAAATGTGACAAAAGCGGAATGTGGGAAGTTCATTATTGTTTGTTGACCATGACCAGTCTAATATTTAGAAGCATATATGAATTTATAACTATTATTATTATTAAATTAAGTATTAATGTCCTCGTTAAAATCACTTTTTATGTACATGCACGTGTATTATTAAGATTTGAATTGTCTGTTTTCTTCTTCTTCTTTTTCTTCTTTTTGTATTTTTTTCTTCTTTTTTATTTATTTTTGTTGTTTATTTTGTAAATATCAATTTGGTATTCGTTCGTTTAATTATTCGCATGTGTGTTGAATGCATATAACATCCTTTTAAGCAGTATGGGAAATATTTATCATTTATGTACAAGCATATATACATATACACCTATGTATATTCACTTCAATGTTTTATGTTAACTTATTATTTGCACTGGCTACAAGGTTAAGAGGCGCAACAAAGTCATCATTTCCATCATTTAATTTATTTTTGGAAGTACGTTCTACATTTGTTTGCTTCTTTCCATCTGTTTCTTCCGTTCCTGAAATCGGGCCATTATTTTTGATGAACTAAAAAGAATTTTCTATATTAAATCGCCTACAAATATCATCGGTTCTTAAGGTCAAGCAAAATATCAAAGTCACGTGATCAAAGCACAACTATATCCATAGTTTTGTAAGACTCTAATCAGACGTAACACTATCACGATTATCTTGTAAGATTAAAAAGAAAAAACGAAGAGTGAGATGTAAAAATGTTCATCTTTTATTCCCCGTTTCAGTACGTGTACTGTTGTACTTTCTGTTAACTAGAATATTTGGCACTAGAACTCTGACAAGAACAGCCGATGTCTCTCCAAAAAATTTCAAACATTGAAAAAAAAAAATTGAATACTTCTAAAGACTGTTTTATATATTTAGTCTGCCCGTCCCGAGCTAATTGTAACTTTAAATATATTCCTAACTACAACTTTGTAAGATGAAAAATAGAAAAAAATTGCTCACTCACGTGAACCATTCAAAAGAACATATCGTAAAGCTAATTTAAGTTTTGAAACCTAGTAAGTGTTTTATTCTTACCGTTATTATATCCTTATTAGCGTAGCTTCCAAATCGCAATTTCACATCCTCAGATTTTTCATTCAGTGAAGTAGAAATACCTTCTATATATTTCTTTTCCATGGTCTCAGCAGTATAATTATCTGATTTATTCTCTTGAAAAAAAGACAAATGTAATATTTTAGACTAAGTTTATTTGATGAAAAAATTAAAGTAGAGGAATTGCATAAGGGTTGATTCATAAAGACCTACAAAGGAGGATAACGGCGAATTGGTTAAAGAAGACGCTGCCAAGGTAAAAATACCCCGGCCTTACATATGCGTCGGATACTTTCTCAAATCGGATAATGTAAATCCGACGAGCCTCTTAAGCCTTCTGAAGAGCCAGGACAAGGGGTTGAAAGTAAAGTGCTGGAAGGCACTGCAGAAGCAAACATGTGATGGTCCTAATTGCGGCAAGGTACGTATCCTTGGTAGCAGTACTGAGGAAAAACGTTTACTGCGCCAGCAATGAGTTTCTTAATGAAACCCAGCGGTAAATCTACAGGGGGCTATAAAGGCGGTTAGAGCGCAGCTATTAGTGGCTAATGCAGAAAACGACACTTTGCTTAAGGTCGTGAACGACAGAGCTGCAGGAAGTGGATCGGACTATCAGATCCTATAATATCAGGGAATGCCGGTGTCTAGGAATAGGTTAAGGAATGGCGAACTGACTAACTGACCGGAGGCGCACGAAAGTCAAGGGACTCATCTCTAAGATTGCCTTTGAACGCCCTAAGTATTTCAAATGGCATCCGGTGCAACTTGGTGGAACCTCTATCATGCTAAAGCCGCTTCTTCGATTCTTAGCATAAGGTTTACGAAGGAAATTGTGGACGTAGCCCCTCAATCAGGATACAAATCCAAGTGCCATCCAAGGCCTACAAGGCAGAAACAGTAAGTAAGACCGCCTTGGTTACTGGCAATAATATAGCCTTCTTTCTATTTTCAGAGTTAATACTGGAGAATCTGGCGGCGGTTTTTGTCGAGATGCCATTCCTTAATAGCAATAGTGATGTCATTATGGCCTACGCGTCCCTTTCGGGCATATCAGAATTACCTATAACTAACATATGGGAACTGTTCCGGTTTTACAGCAATTGAACCGGATAAGCAGTTGTGATGCCAACGCCCCTCTTATAGTTTGGAGCAACTCAAACGACAGTTCTAGAAGTGAGCACTTTTTTGAATGCATTCTTGAAAATATTTTAGGTTGGGGTAGGCAGTGCAGCTCTTCTACGTATTCAAGGAAGTATCGTTATCGGGCCATCAATACATACGCTTAAAAATTTGCGGCTGTTGCGGAGATCGCAAAACTAAAAATTGCTAATTGTTCCTTTTTCTTTTCTCTAAAAATTTGAACACTTCTACGTATCCTCCTAACTGTGCGGAAGGAATTCAACTTGAAACACAAGCACTGTCCGTTAAAAAATATGAACTCTAAAAGGGACGTACCTTGGTGAAGACAAAGGCTTCAAAAGGACAAAGAACTTTCCACAAGTCCAGGTTGGCTGTTTACAAGGAGCCCTCTCCCAGTACAATATTCAGCTAAAGTTATCAAAACGAGCAACTTGGGGGCAATACTGCGAAGACATAAACATTCTTCCAGAAGCAGTGCACCTCTAGAAAACCAGAGCAAAAAACCACGGCTATGGAGTATACACTTTGAAGAATCGAAATATAAACTACACAATGGACTTAAGACGGCTGACGAACGGAGTTAAAACCGCTCAAAATCGTATGTTGATCAAGAAAATATATAGTTTATGGTATCTGCATTGAGTCTCTCTAGTCTTTTACAAAGAGAAAAATATTTAATTCGCTTCCAAATCATGGCGGCAATGCGACATACCGAAATTCATCATAGATTCCTTCTATCCTTTAGTGCTTTTTTGTCTCGAACGAAATTCTTTAATTAGTTTTAGCAAGAAAAACGTGCCGGAAATGAATATATTAAAAGCTTCTAAATCTCTTTCCCTCCTTGTGTATCTAATTATTACTACTCCTTTATTTTGTATATCTCACGAGAATTGCGAGAAAGCGACATATTTCAACTTTTGCCATTACTAAGTCTAATTAATCCCATCTTCCCAGTTCGTATAATGTGCTGCGCATTGAAAGCCTTCAACTCATTTCCGTCCTGCTGTGCGAAATCCATAATTCTACGTGTCCCGTTTCCCTTCCGCGATGAAAGCGTAAAGAAGCGAGCTTTGCTTCCCTCCTTATAAACTTTCTAAACGTTCTCTGCACTAATAGAATGAGTTCCGATCTGACGTACAGATATCGACGAGTGACTGCTATCGTAGAAGATCTTTTTGTGTTCTTATAACAACAGTCAAACGAATAAGTGGAAATCATTAAGACAGTCAAGCTGATAAAAGAGATTAGAATTATAAGGCAAATTTTCAAGATTTAATTGGATGTGAATGGATATAAAAAAGAGAACAGCAGACAAATTTGAAACTCTTCCCAGATTTGTTCTACACATTACATGCTGGGGCTAGTTGAGAAATATTGATTGATAGCGGTCAAAATGACCCAGTTAAACCTTATAAAGTTCAAAGAATATGAAACACAATAACACCTGCATATCGATACATATTTAAAAGCAATTGTTCATTCAACTTACTTTTTTTATCGGATTTTTCAGAATCCTTCGGGCGCCTTCGTCGGGTATGAATTGTATCGCGTCTCATTGAATGCGGTCTGTTAATTCCATGCAATTTAAAATATAAACCGCAGGCATTACAAACAATCTCCCCGCGTATATTTCTTCTCCAAATAGTGGTTGTTAATGTGCCACAATTCGAGCATGACATACCCTTTTGCGCGCTATTCGCTGAGGTAGAGTTTTTGGGATTCTGCACAAAAAAAGAATTAATAAACAATACTTTTGTCAAAAACATTGTCAGCAACTTTAAAAGCAACGAACAGTTTTGGTTAACACATTCTATGATTTATCAGTGTTGCAATGTAGATTCGTCTCTTAAACCAGCTACACTTCATGTGCATTGGGTTAGCGACAATAATCGTACACATTCATGCATACGTTAAACGGTAGATGTAAAGCAACTTTGAATTAATAAAATTATAAATCGTTTAGTTGTTTGTACACAAACCACGTCACTAAACCATTGGCCTAAACGACTTCGACCTTTTCAAACTAAAACATTTCCTGGTGAGTTGCAGCGTTCACTAAGTACCTGGACACTTTCATACATTTCTCAATGATAAAACAAGCAAAAGTTTTGAACATTGATATCAGAAGAAATTGATCAATGAGGAATTTCGCCTCGGAATTTTAATCATTTTGTTGCAAAGATGGTTAATCTTCACAAGGTTGGCTTATTAGTAAACCCACCAGTATCATTCCTGAGAGAAACGATCATTGTAATTATTATTTACGTGTGCATCCTACTATTTTCAGCAAACGATAGTCTGCATTCTTCAGGCTTTGAAGTGATCCCAATGGGCCTCCGCAATTCCCAAGGTACGAGAGCAAACACTCACTAGGTACAGTCCAGAGTTTCCCTCTACTCAAAGAGGTGTTAATTCAGCTCAATTCCAACAATCATCTCGATTCTGCCCGAAGGTCCACATCAGCGATCAGGCAACAAAGCATAGTAGGGCAACCGATCTCAAAATATTGAATGAAATATAGTTGCACTCAAAAGTTGACCTGTCGTCTTCGAAGTAAGTAGTTAAGTAAGTAAGTATAAATTATCTTTTAAGTTAAGTAAAACCAATCAATCCCCCTTCGAGGGAAAACCGAAGTAAGAGAATTTATGTCGGGGCTCGTTTTGTGCTCTTACTATAATTTTTAGCTTCTTTCTTTGGTTGATATCAGTAGTAGCACAGTTTAGTCTACCACCCGTGCAATATGTCCTTTGTTCAATGAAGTCTCTTGTTGTTAACAACAATAGATCTTATGTAACTCACCTTTTTATCATAAACTGCATCTTCCATGGATATGTAATGATTTGTTATGCATTCATTTCCATCAGTGCTTACAATGCAATCCGAGAGTTTCACTTTGCCGATCAGTTGCTCGTCATTACTCTAAAAGTATATAAGATTTAAAAAAGTTGAATTAATAAGTAAAGCTCAAGGAATAGCACACACTAATTTCCACATTGCATTGTAAAGGCCATGTAGAAGGAACATAACATCGACTGAAAGCAAGTTACGTGACCATGTCTTCAACTCCTGGTGAGAAGGTCAAGGTGACTAAAAATTTTGCTTAAATACTAACTGATATGCAAAAGATGTTTACTACATCACTTATCCTATTGCTTGCAACCATACAATCGAGAATACTAATGTGTTCTTCCTAGAAAACATGAAATGTCGCGTAATGAACTTCTCAATGAGACGAAATTAAATTTCACATGGATAAAGATAAAGTATGATGGCAAAATAGCGAACATGCTACACAAGTAGCAACTATTAGCACTCGCTCGTAATGTTTTCACGAAGAGTAGCCAAATTTGCTATTCTCCCCCTCTCCCCGCTTTACATTTATAAGGGTTATCTTCGCCGGCAGTCCAAGGGTACATAATAATGTGGCAGAAGGGAGTTACAACACGTCTCCGACCGCTTGTGCTGCCAGGAATTAGTCAAGGATTGAAACTGGTAAGCTATCTATTAGAACCAGAGCCTAACGCCTTTCAAGCAGCCTCATCGTCAATCAATCATCGCGCCATTGCTTATTGCGAAAGCAGGGTCACTACTAGCGTCAGAAGCGAACAAATAGGGCATCGACCGAAGATACCTAACGTAAATCTACTCATGTCCGCTGAATTGATTCCCTTTTCGAATGCCTGAAACGTCAAAGGTGTTCAAAGTTTGAAATTAATTACTTTTCTAAAACTTGAGCTTCTAGTAGCGCAGCAAACCACCGAAGACAAACCCAACTGACAATGTATCTTCCGTGTATTTGTGATTCACTAAGTGTTTCTCGCAATTCATAGAAAGCAAAAGAGGAGCGTTAAATTTTAAAAAAGCTACGTTCCTTTCCTGATTCTGGAGGCATAAGTACAGAGGAATTGGATCCGATGCAGTCGCTGGTACGTCTATATATTGTGTCACGCAGCATCACTCATTCGCGTACTAAAACTTCTACGGGATTCGAACTCTTTAATATAAAATTACAGACATTTGTTTTTAACTTCTCAAAATACTAATGAAAATTAATTCTGCCTTTTATATTAATACCGAGGTACTTTACCCTCGGCTACATTTCTGACTTCAAACTTACAAATTTTAATATAAAATTTATCGCGTCTTACTGACATCTTTGTGTTAAACATAAAAGCAACGATACAATAATTCGCCGATGAATCTTTGGTTTTTTCACCTTATTCAAGGAGGTAACTACTTAATGCTGATATAGAGTTATATATAATTTACCTTAAGTAATGCTATGGGTTCTTCCCGAGAATCCCTTTGAAGAAGCGCTTTGGGAGCCGCAACTGGAAATGTGAACGACTTGTTCAGTAATTGTAGTAGTCGGTTAGTTTCGTGGCTTTCAACGTTATTAGCTGCAAAAAATATAAATTTACAAGAAATAAAAACATTTTAAATACATACTTGGAAATTAAAAAATGTAAAATAATAATAAAGATTAAATTTATCACACGCTTTTTTAAAACAATGAAATACGAACTGACCAGTCATAGGTTTTAAGATGTCAACCTTATCCTTACCAATTACCTAAGGCATGACCTAAGGCAGTATTAAAATAAATTTTGTTCGACGAATAAAGTGAAATTTCAGTACTCGAATACTTGTGGATGATGCGATACAAATTGGTTTCAGGTAATGCGAGTTTTTATCGCAGTCTTCGTTGCAGTTAACAAATAATGAGTAAAAAACCTAATGTTCTTGAAAGCAAAAGTGTTTTCGGTTCATTAAATCAAACGATTCAAAATAATTTTTTTAAATCATTCTTTGCCTGTCGCTCTAAAGATCATATATACAGTTTTATCAACATTTCGAATATTTTTCAGCCCAAACACCTCCCGTCCACATGCGACTAATCCCTGAAGATGTCAATTTTGTAAATCGCTGTACAAGATTTTCGTCATTTGTTGTCAAATTTTTTGATTTTGTTTGCTTTCAGAATTGCTTTTAAAAAAGTTTTCAATTTTACAGGATTCGAAAGTTACCAATACTACTACGACTACAGATATGTTCAGACTTCGAACATCTCGTCTAAATCCGTTTAATTTCAAGTATCATATTTTCTCAAGCATAAATCTAAATAAAAGAACTTCGAAGAAATAGAAATTTCTTTAAAGAACTCACCTGCTGAATGTGCAAGAGCTTGCCATAACTGCGTAGTAGCTGCGTCAGTCCCATGGTCTTCTGAAGCTACACTTTCCGGAGTTCGGCGTTCGGTTAATGTTGTTATATCCATCTCTAGACGATTTGAATCTAAGCTATGCTCGGAATCTGACGATAATTTTTCTTCCTTTGTATCGAATATATTTAATGGTTCGTTTGTCCCAAAACTTTTAATATTGGATAAATCGTTATGACTTTCAGATATTAATAAATCTGAAAAGTTAACCAATTCTAATTTGGGTTTTTTCACTGACAGGTCCATTTCAGTAGTTAACTTGCTATCTAATGGACGTTTGCTTTTTATCACAGAATTTTTAATACTGGAGTCTGATGCCAGACACGGAGATTCGGGATTCGAGCATGGTGGTGATATTATAACTTTTTTACTTATGTCCATAAGAACTGCTGCTGTTTCCAATTGCTGCTGTAAACTTAAATTTTTATCTTTGTCTTCACTCGTTATCAAATCGTGTTGCAGTTTTTCAAATCTCTTACTTGTAGGATTTGGCATTTCATAAACTGAATTATCTGCCGTATCAATATTTCTCTCTAAGCTTAAATCCTTAGTAAAATTTTCGCTCTTAATACTGTTCGTACAATTAATATCCTCAACAAAGGACGATTGTATATTTTTATTAACTTTTAATGAGAAAAGTTTCGCTTTCGCTGAATTACTTAACTCTGTTAACGCTTTTGCTGCCATTCTCTCTGAGGAGGACTTCACACACGTTTTTGTCGAAATTGTTTGATTCAAACATGTTTCACTACTTTCCATTAGACCCTTAAAACAGAAGAATATTGTTTTCTCAAAAAAAAAAAATAAATTTAATATTTTTATCAACAAAAAATTTGAATTCAATTTAGAAGAGAGAAAAGCTTTATTCTTTAGCCTAGAATGTAAATATATAATCCGGGCTGTGTCTTCTAACGTCACCTTCAAACGTCAAGCTTTGTTTAATCTTAATTTATGAGCTTACGTATGGCCGCTGTATAAATTTAAATTTTTTATTCCAATTCGAGGACGTAACATAATGAGCAAATTGGTTTTCTTTAGCACATATTTGAAATATCTAGACGACAATTTTCAATCCTTGAACTTTTAAAGCATTAATTTACAATCCGAAGGCCATCAAACGCTTTTAGCAGATTAAGGTGAGGCTGCTCCATTATATCCCAAATGTCGGTTTTGTCTCCTTCTGGCGATTTTGACGTAATGACAAAGAATGGCCTGGAGGACCAAACAAGTTGAAAGATAACGAATTGCAAGACTTATCGGACGAAAACCCACCTCAGACTCTCAAAAATTTTTCGAACAGCTTAACAGTTTATGAATCAACACCTTCTAGACATTTACGTACGGGAAAGGAAAAGATTCAAAAGAAGGGAAAAGGCTACATGAAAACCCCATTTTGAACCGGTCGCAGTTTCATTGCTTGCCAAGCAAAAAAAAAAACAAGAGTATCCTGTGACGTATAGGGTTAGTCCATGAAAGCCATTCACATCGACACCGAAACGGAATATTCATGGTCACTTCTGCTGTGCATATGGTAGGATTAGAAACCTGTAGCGTATTACGTGGTGCTAAAACCAAATAAAAGCGTTACTACCGACGCCGATTGAACAAATTGGACGATGTATTATTACAAAAAACACCGGCAATCTTGATTAACAAACGCGAAGTCATCCTCTTGCATACAACGCTTGGCCACATGTTGCAGGAGTTATCAAGAATGCACTATTGCAGGTCGAATGGGAAGTTCTGCCACACCCAGCGTATTCACCAATCATGGCGCTTTCTGATTACCACTTGTTCGTATCAATGCAGCTTTACTTGGTTTGGCACGCGGTTCTTCAAAGTCGAAGAAGTGCGAAAATGGATCGATTCCTGGATAGCTCCTAAGAATCGTGAGTTCTTCCGACTTGGTATCGCCATGTTGCCAGAAAGGTAGGAAGTAAATGATGGAAAACATTTTGAATAATTGATACTGTACCAACTTTTCTCAATAAATGACTTTTTCAAATGAAAATGGTGAAAATTAACGCATACACCTATTATTTTAGTCCCTTCATTGTGACACTTCAATTTTGTATATATTGAATATTTCGATTTCAACTTTGACATAAAAGTATGATTTAAGCAACAAATTCATTGGAGTTGGAAGAAGTTTTCTAAGTCTGAAAAGTAGCCCGTCGCGCCAGACATTGTCGAAAACTTTTTCCCCATTTGGGAATATAACAACACAGTAATTTTTATTTTCAATGCTGAAACCGAACTGGTGGTAGTCCTGAATAATAAGTTATTCTCCAAGAACTGTGAGTATTTTTCGTAAAAATATATTCTTTCAAATATTTTAGAAAATGTTACCAATGAACTAATTGGTTTTGATCTTATTGGATTGATCTAATTGGTTTATAACTCTTTTTGGTTTATTTGGGCTGGCCACCATAATCAATTCGGAGCATTTCCATTGACTTGGAAAGTGGTTTAATCCTAAGATACTGTAAAAATTAATATGAAGAAAGTAAAAGGTTTCTGTGATAAAGATTTAATAGTTATTCCGTTTATATATTCATATCTAGGACATTTTTTTTATTGTTTAGTTTGTTAACTTCTTTGACTTCAGTAAACGCTATTGGTCTAGTAAGCTAAATCATGGGACAAAACCGGCTTTGAAAATTGAATATTTCTTCTGTATTTGAAATCATAGAAAGATTGTTAGACTGAAGCCATTCTTTTAGATGAAGAGAAAAATTTTCACCTTTACGTACATGTCAATTCTGCACCAGTTTCCAAGCCTATCTCCCAAAGGAACAGTTCGCCTTAGTTGCTCGTTTAAGATATTGGGTTGTTCTCCATAACTAATGTTTATCAAATATCTATGCATTGATGTTAACTAAGAAGTTGTTGAAATGTTAACTTTTTTAAAAAGTCTCCCCACTGAAGCTATTGCGTCTTTTCATAAATTAATAGTGGGATTCACGGATAAATTTCAAAATCTCAAAATATCTCGATACATAGATCAGTTCAAATTAATGTACGCGATATTAGCAGCGTTCAAATGCCCCTCAGAGTGACGTTATGACTAAGCTAATCAATCCATTCAATACTCCAACCATATCCGCACACAATATCGTTTACGATGGATGTGGAAGAAACAAGCAGCAATCAAGCAATGATGCTTCTTTGATAAAATTTGAAATCAATGTTCATTTGTAGTATTTCTTTCATTTTCTTACAATCAACGCAATGAATGTTGATAGTCGTCTTATACACAATGTGTACGCAAGCAGAATTCTAGGCTGTGTTGGGTAACGCACAAAGCTTCTAAAAGGAACTCGGATATGCAGACCCTTTTATATAACGATACTGTCTGTGATTCATGACTTTCTTAAAATTCATTCTTTTTTTTTTTAGGTGAATTTATAAGGTTTGTTAGAGGTTTGTCTTATATTTGGGGAGACATTTTTTATTCAATAATTTTTCTTTGCCGAAAAATTGAGGTTTACATCTAATATACTTTTATTTCCTCTTCTGCTTTTCTCCTCAAGAGGTAGCCCACAACTGATCGTAGCCAATTAAAAAATTAGAAAGCTTTGGGATGTTTGTATGCCGCTTTACGAAGAATAAAGTGTTCTGCTAATCTAAATTGTAAGACGTTTCTTCTCGATTGCAAAAGTATAAAGAAATGAAAGAAAATGCAACGCACCTACACTTTTATAAGAAATTAATATTCCTAGAAAGCGTTTATCCGAAAAGTGCAAAAGACGCAGAAGGTGTATTCGTTTCCTCCCTTTAAAAGCTGATATCTAAGACATTATATAAAGGAGAATTACCTCTTCTGTGGCCTTGTAAACATCAAGATATTTCCTTAGAGCTATATCAGCTCTTTGAGCCAAGCATTTAAATCTCCAGAAAACTTTAAGTTGAGATCTGCAATTGCAGCAAACAACAGCAGGCAATCCGTCATTTGGCAGAACCTAGAAAAAAATTATTATATATATATGTAATTAATTAAATTTAATTATAAATTAAATATTTGTATCAATTGAACTGAGCAGAGTATTAAATGCAAATTATTTAGTAGGAAAGAAATTTTGCTCTAACTTTCTATTTTAGTTATTAAAATTCGTTTTGTAGATAGACTTAATTCTCGAATTCTATAGATAAATTATTTACAGGCAATTTCTTCTTATAGATTCATATTAGCCTTTCACAAACAGTTTGTAACGCTCTTCGCCTCTCTTATCATCTTCATTACTACAAAAATTTAAGTAAAAAGTTGAAAATATTTCTAGTCTATAAGTAGTGAAAAAGTATGTCATCTGCCGACCCCCATATGCTTATAACTTTTTAATAAAATAACATTTATCTAACATTATCTATTTGCCTAAAAGTTGAGATTTAAAATGATCAATTTGAAGATCTTTGCCAAAAAAGTTATCAAACGGTACATGCACATGCCCAGTTCTAATTAAAATGTCGACTTTACTCCATATTTTTATATAATTTGATAGCGTAATCAAAAGTTAGTAACACTTTTTCATTTTAATTGCACGGATATTATCCTTATCATCATTCTTCAGCAGTATCTTTTTGTTTTTTAGGCAGTTAATGATATAAAATAAATGGGTAGTAAAGCTCGGTTTGAAAGCACATAAAGTAATACTTTAGGTTTGATAAAATTTTAAGAGAACTGTGTATCCAACTTGGTCAGACGGTGGATTCAACTTTCCACTGTTAAAAACTAACGCGATCAAATCTCACCGTTAAGGCAAAGCATCCAAAATTAATCAATAAGAAAAGCCATTAGGACAAATGCCAAACCGTACAAACACTTTTTATTAATGATTCTGTGTAAATTAAATAGGCTTGGCTGAGAATTTTTAATGCCTGGACCTTACACTACATATTTTCTGCTCTCTATAGATAAATCCTAATGAATTAGAAAGAACTTTGAAGTAGACCTGTGAACACTTAACTTGGTTTAGATTTCCGCCCACAAATAAAAGAATTTCTACAATGACGGCACAGTGGTCTTACCAGAGGTACTGCAATATGTATCGATCAAGCTAATGCATATTTAGATTAATAAAATTTTTTTTAAATATAAGAAAAATATGTTAAAATTGACCGAGTGAAAAACGACGAAAATTTTTTCTTTGTTACTCTCACTTTTGATGAATTGTTGAAACGGGAATTTTGGAAAAATAATGAAAGCATATAACGATTCCCGCTGTTTCACCGTTAGAACGATGCACGATGTGTACCGGGCTTATTGCAATGCTGACCCTTTTAGTTTATGTGCATTTTCCACATACGAATTTGTCGATAACATTATGGAATGTCTTCGAACAATTAAGATTTGGTGATTTCTGAACAATTAGAGAATCAAAATTTCTCATATTTTTTTAAATGAATTTTTCCAAAATAAAATCCCTCTATGTTTCTAGAAAATCCGCTGCTCAACAGATGCATTTTTAATAATAAAGGTCAAGAAAAATGAAAAACCACTTTTTTCCTGACATACCCGACCGCGTGGTTTTTTTTGAAAAAATCAAAACTATATTTTTTGTGTGCTTTATGTAACTGTACTTAAAATATTTCAAAATTAATACATTTTTTCATTTGTTTTACATAAATTTAGAAAACTGACGCATGTTGACATTTTTATAGGACATAACCTGGCATCAGCCCTTAAACGACATTTAAACAAAAGATTAGAAATTTCATTTACATGAGTTATTGGAACGACTCCTAAGCAGAACTTGTGGTATTAGACATAAATATTAACACAAAAAAAATGTGAAATTTTCATTGAACAAATTAAAAAAAAAACCTCATATAACATAATGATCACTAATCCGCTGGAGTGATATATACATTTACCGCCGTATTATGGCATTCTTGCAGGTCATTAGCCATAAAAGAAAATAACGTGTCTTCCTCTCAACGTTTTTGAAACTTTGTATCGAAAACGATAAGCCGAAGCAGCAGTCCCAATAAAACGATTCAATACAAATGCTATTATAAACCAGGGATGTTAAGTCTCGAAAGCCACAAAAAAGAAAAACATGCTTTTGATGTCTCTGTGATATTACTTAGAATACGGCTGTTAGTCTTTAATGAAAAATTCATATTGTTTCTAGAAAGTGCCAATATTTAGACGACACCTTTCAATATTTCATGACCATTTGTTTAATTTTAATAACATTATTATTTTCATTTTCAATTCAAATTCAAATTACTTGCGCTTAGTTAAAAATTCTTTTTGATGGACAAAATACCATTCGAATTCAGTACTGACTTGAAACGTGTTATGGGAATGCTTCGCGATCTAAAATATGTCTATCGTTTGCTGCTACTAAGCGAGGTTTTACGAATATCGATAACGCTAAATACAGTGGATACCCCAAAATAGCTGAATAGAAATATCAGAAAACACCAGAAATCATCGAAACAACAGGAAAAATCCCAAAAATTATTCTTAATATTCTCTGTACATCGGAAATTTGCTTCCCATATAGGTACCAAGTGTAGTCGTGACGATCAAAGTGTAACTATAAAAGATCAGCCACATCCCAACATAATTTTCTTATATGTTACATATTGGTTTGAGACTAAACCAGAAAGAAATCTAATCTATTTTTATTTGGAGCTGACGGTGCTTATTGATCTCACGGCAAATTCCTTAAAGTGAAGAGAAGAATTATTTTTGATTGAAAGTAGCAGCGATAGGCCAAAGACTACAACTCTGAAGCGTAATTCCATTCTAGATCTAACTAAAGTTTGACTTCTTTGATCTCCAAACTCTTGTTTACCAAACTTTTTCCGCATTCAGTGTTTCTAAGTTGTTCGGAGCAATCAATTTATTGAAAACCATAGGTCACTATTACAATTTTCTTTTATGAATTATAAATTATTTCATTAGGTTCATGTTACTTAATGTGAAAAGTTAATTTAATAAAAAGGGTATGATTCAACATTCAATTCAACACATTTTAATAATTAGCAAAAATAAAGACTATCTTTCCATGTATACCGTGAAGGAAAAAATAATAAGTACTGCATCCATTCTAATTCGCCGAAGCTCGTCAGCTTAAACAATTTAATATTTGTCTGTTTAAAGATAAAATACTAGAATATCGATTTCATCCGATGAGATAATATCGACGACTATAACAGGTTTGTTTCTTTTCTAAAGAAAAAACAAACCAAGCCTTTTCATTTGATTCAAAGCAGTAGTCTGAAGAACTCCAATCTTAAAACCTACTTCTGAGGAAGTTAACGTGGAAATGTTCTGATCTACTGCGTAACATTTCTTCATTAATAATAACGACATAAGATGTATTTAGAAGCTGTTATTACTCAGCTTATACTGTGTAAAGTAAATTGTATTATTGACAGAAAATATTTATGCTATTTAGAAAATATCCTTACCTTTATATTATTTCCAAAATTATTTATCTAAGATTCTCATATTATAGCCATAGTTCGCAATATTAGATTTTACATCATTTTTACTATGCTACACAAAATGCTAATACACTGGACATATACTTATCACGAAGCTTAAAGGCCTTAGTTCATTAATTATATTCGAAAAAAAAAAAAAAAATTGAAAATAATTAACTCTCATTATATTTTGCTATTTACTATACCACAAGGGGATGATGTTTATAAATCATATATTATATATATATCGAGGTCTCGTTTATGTTTTATCTTTTAGCAGCGAAACTAAAATTTTATTTTTCTAGCTTATGACCTGAAAAATTTATATAGAACTGTAAAGATATTGCTTCATTTATCCTTATTGAAATCTCATATCATATCAAAACAGAATAATTAGCAAAATCTTATCAGGTTGCCTCTCGCAATTACCAAAAAAGGTAAATTCAAAGTTTATTTTAATTTAAAATTAAAACAGAGTACGTAAATGCAGTTTTTAGCCCCCGTACAATCATCCATAAGCTCTGCAAAAGTTATAAAAAGATATTAAAAATATCAACTACTTGTGCAAATATTTGGTCACCATATTAGAAATTAATGAATGAATGTATTTGCAAATAAATATGTCAGTTATAGTATTAATAAATATTTGTAAAT
This sequence comes from Glossina brevipalpis, assembly GCA_000671755.1. Classification (NCBI taxonomy): domain Eukaryota; kingdom Metazoa; phylum Arthropoda; class Insecta; order Diptera; family Glossinidae; genus Glossina; species Glossina brevipalpis. Next base: position 1,793,322 of record KK351032.1, read on the forward strand.
AAACGAAAATATTTCACACATATATATATAAGCGAAACTATATTATTTATCTTCATTTTATACTCTACGCATTCGTTAAAATCTATTCCCTGCCGTATTTCCGATGCGCCTTCCTCAAATTGAATATAATCTCATCTCTTCGAGATCGTGACGAATCAAACTAAATCACATTTTTTATCAAACTATTCACAAACGCGTTATACACGAGCATTAGGCACAACTGATCGTAAAGTAGACATCAAATTTTTGCGACATTTTTCTTAGTTATCTACATTAAAAGTGATAAACAGAACGTACGTGCTTTTGAATATCCATAATTTGTGTTGCAAACTGATAAGAAAGATTTACATTTTGTTCAGCGGCAAGTATAGAAAAAAAGATTAAAAGATTACAGATAGATGAGGTTTCGCTACATATCTAGACCCTTTACATTCCATTTGTTTTGAAATTTTATTTAATTTGTTCTCATTAAATTAACTAGAATAGAAAAAATCACATACATACAAACACACGTTTTATTCGTTGCCACTCACCTCTAAAGAGAGACATTTGAGTATTTGAGTTGTTATAGGAGGTGAGTCATCACAATCTCCCCCACCGAGATTCGCAAAAATAGATTGCAAAACCTTATCGTTGTGTTTAGATAAACTTGATATATGAGTTCGATGCTGTTTTAAAATTGAAAAGGGGGTATCAGTAATGTGATCATTTATATCAACTTTAGTGGAGGTCAGTGACAAAGGCACATCTGGTACTTTTGCGTTTTGATTTAAATCTGTTTTGTTTTGCTTCATTTGCATTTTATCACAGCTTTTACACATTTTATTGCTGCACAGGTTTTCGGGCTTCTCAAAATTCACATTGCAAGCTGTCGATTTACATGCCTTGCTTTGTGTTCCATCTGAGGTAAATATTTCATGTGCCGATATTTCATCTTCTTGCAGCAAAGTTAGGCACAAGCGACAAATATTACTCAATTCTTTTAAAATACCGCACATAATTAACTTTTAAAACACTATTTCACAATCACTTTAAATAAGAAGCTACCCAAAAAATAATTGTACATTCAAACAAAAACAAAGTCATCACCTTGTTAAAAATTCTAACTAAATGAAGCGTTTAACATAACCCAGCCAAATTAAAAAAGACATTCCCAAAACGTATTGCCATATTTTTTTCATTTTACATATTGCCACTCATACCTACTTATTTTATTCAGAATCCCAAATTGATAATTTAATATATATATAATTTTTTAGAACTGATTATATTTCAAAATTTAGTTTTCAAATAAATATTTCATTCAAATCGTCTCGCGTGTTTGGCTAATCTTATTTTAAATTCTCTAAATGAATAGATTTTGCATCCTTTTCTGTGTTCAACAAATCTCAGAAAGCCATGCAGACTTTCGGTAAAAAAGAGAAAAGACTTGAAAGTCTATTACAAAAAATATCGGTATGATGAATACAATCACTTACCATAATTTATGCTTGTTTCGATTCCAAAGAATTTGAAGGTTACTATTAGTAAGGTATACAGTTTCAAGTAATACAAGACTTCGCATACCACTTGATATTAAATAGCAATGTATAATTAAACTGATTGTTTTCGACGTAATGACGTCTAAAAGATTTGGCATCGATTTTATAGCAATATAGATAGAGGAAAAGAGAATAGGGTTGCTCTTTGTAAATGTACATAGAAGCTTGTAGTTAGAAATAGAGATAGATACGATAATATGATAAAGCAAAATGTTACTGCAACGAGTGATGGTAAAAGGAGGATTTACACAAATTGCCGGCGCGGGGAGTATTTACGCATATTTTTGGCTAGAGGAGTGTTTACACAAATTGCCAATTACACAAATTGGTCCAACGAAAGACAAATTTGAAAATTAATTAATAACGAATATTAAAGAATCAAATTCTTTAAAATCGTATATTATGTATTCGAAATCAAAACCTTATATTGTTTTTTCAGGAGTATTACAGGAATCAATCAATTTGCAAATCCTCCAATTCTATTATATATTAAATGGCGCCATCTCCAGTTAAAGTTTCTGGATTTCTTAATTCTGTTTGAACTGGAATTCTTCATGGAGTTCTAACTATTCCGGATTATGTTCTAAATAAAAATAAAATCTTTAGCTCCAATATCTTTATAATCTGTTGAAAATAATCAATACCGCGATTAAATGGCTGAAGTTTAAGTAATAATTTGTAAATATATTAGTAAAGGTGTTTATAAGGGTAGAGATAGATGCGATAATAGGATGACAGGGAGGTTTATTATAACGGGGGACATTTACACAAATCGTCGGTAAAAGGAGTATTTCTTCTTGTCCACGAAATAAAGATTAAATTTCAGCTCACAGCACATATAAGAAAAAAGTATCAAAAGTAAATATAAATAAAACATACTCCTGACTAATATTTGGATCAAATCTTTCTTCCAACATATTGTTTGGACTTTGCGGTAGATGTGTGTCCTATACTACTGTATTATATAATGCTGAATAAGATGGTGACATTTTTTATGTGGAAGACATTAAAATGGGACCTTACATGACTGGATCGAAATTACATCCTCAAGAGATATTAGGAAAATAAGCAGGTAGCCTTTTTAATCAAAATTTTAAATAAAAAGTTTTAAAATCACAATTTTAAATGAAGTTTTGTTGTCAATTATGATATCAATTAATTTATTAATTATGATATTAATTCAACTAAATTTTTGTTCTAAAATTTCCGTACAACAAGTATAAAATTTTTAATCATTTGCCAGTGAGTATTTTTTAAACAGCAAATTTTTTTGCAGGGCTGTATATAAAAGGTAGTTCGATAGTAACATCAATATCGATCATCGATTGGTTTGGCCATGTCTTTGCAGTCACTAACCAATCTGAAGTTGTTGTGAAAAAAGATGAAATTATTAAATTGGCAAAATGTTCGAAAGCGTTGGAAGAAATTAGCTTTGATCTCCTTGCCAATAGGTTACGGATTATATGCTTTAAAACGAAATTATGAGTAAGATTTTAATATATGTGTAAATGTACATTGATTGCAATCACAAAAAGCTCTTATTTTTTTTAGGATTTCAAAATATATGCGGGCAGTATGTAATGATGTAAAAGATAAAGATTCAGGCGGCAGTAGCAAAAATGTGTTGGTCATTTTGAATCCGATGGCAGATAAGGGGAAATCTGAAAAAAACGTAAATTTTTAAAATAAATTTCATTTTCAATATTTTAGACTTCTCCTAACTAGTAAATAATAGCTTTTGAGAATATTGTTTTTGCCGTTTGAGTAATTGGACTAACGTTATAACACATTCACACAACTTATACAATGCAGATTGGGTTGTTTTCACTATAAGAATTTTAAATATTCGAAAACTAAAAATATATATTCCGCTTTTATGTGTATGACTCAGTAAATATTCTCTGTTTCTCCCCAGTTTACAAAATTCTGCGAGCCTGTCCTTCATTTATCCGGTTACACCGTGGATATTAAAAAGACTAAACATATTGGTCATGCAAAGACTCTTGTCGAGTCGTTAGAAAACATACCGGATGTTATTGTTGTGGCAGGAGGAGATGGAACTTCATCTGAAGTTGTAACGGGATTATTACGTAGAGGTGATACGCCATGCCCAATTGTTTTATTACCATTAGGAGAGAAAAGCAAGACCGCTTTAAGATATTTAGACCACACGCCAAATTCTAAACTCGAAACCGCCAACCGCTTAGTTAGCAGTCTACAACCATTGATCGAAGATAAAACTCAATTCTGTAGTGTAATTAAATATGATATAATCGAAAATGAAGAAAACCAGGTTAATAAACCAATATATGGTTTGCAGAAGTTTTCTTGGGGTCTACTAAGAGATATTGAAGCTAATAAAAATAAATATTGGTATTTTGGAAATTTAAGACATCACGCAGCCGCTTTATTTAATGCGTTTTCCAGCAAACTTGAATGGAATATTGCCGCAAAGGTAGTGCTTACACCCCCATGTCCTGGATGCACAAATTGTAAAAAACCAATTAATCAGAAGCCAAAGATTTCGTTTGCAAGTTTTTACACGACAAGGCAAGTAACCGAGAAAACGGAGAATTTCATTAATGAACTTTGTGACGTGGAAGAAAGTGAAAATATTGAAATGAATCAAATCGATATATTCTGCAATAAGAACTCGGAATCATTTTTCGAACTTAAAACGGATTTAGTTAAATCATTGACTCCAGGTTTTAATTTCATCGAGAATATCTCCAATGTTGTACATTATGCAATTGAACCAGCCACATCCCTAAAGTCTCGTACAATAAAGCTGTATCCTTCGTTAACAACTGCTAATACATATTATATAGATGGTGAAGAATATGAAGTACGTCCTATTAAAATTTCTCTTATACCCAATGCTATTAAATTATTCTGTTAACTTTTTTTTTAATAAAAAATATATGTCAATTCTTGTAAACATAATATGCTAAAATTCGATAAGAGAATATATAATCTGCGCATGTGTAAACGATTGCTTCAATTTTTTTCAAGTCTATTTTTATCGGCTTTTCAGTTCGTGTATTATTATTTGTTTTTTTTTTTTTTTTTTTTTAGGATAGCAAAAGTACAAGGAACTTTATGAGAACCATATTCGACAAATACATATTCATAGGAAAGTCCTTTTCATAGACTTTTGGAATATTTCCCCGATGCGTGTTCTAAGTCATAGAGCCATTGTAATGTGCTTTTTTTTCAACAGATGAACTAGTCTGAGTACATAGCGATTACTTACTATATATTGAGTAAAAAGTAAACAGAATTTGATATTCCAGACATATGGTCTTAGAAAGACCTGATCTGCTTAATCTAGCTTTAGTTAAGAATAGCTGTGACTCAATATCTAAGGAAGGTCTAATAGCAGCAATATCTGAAAAGTCATTGTTTCACTTGTGTACTCTTACGACCTCATGGTCTCGCTGATAACGTCAAAAAATGAAATAAGACGACAACATACCCCCGAAAGGAGTAATCTCCTATCGTAATGTAAAGTAATTATGCAGGACTGTTCGGGTTGCCAACTATCTTAGATGTTACCTCGAAATCAAAGAAAAAGAAAAATGCCGTCATCGTTCCCCCGCGAAAACTATTAGTCTTCTTGATTTAATTCTTCGATTACTATTCTTAACGAGTACTCCATGTACCCGAGTACATCTGATGCGAACATTAGGCCTAACATACTTAACCTAAACACTCCCGCTAGTATATCGAATCTAAACTGTCGCCGTAGTAGTAACAGTAAGCATATTTCCCCTTCACACCGGTACGAGGCTTCCTCAATTCATAAAAACAAAAAGTGATGCATGCACTAGTAACATAAAGTTACTGATTTTTTCCAACTGATTCTCAAACAGAAAAATTTAAGATGAATCATAACATATTTCTGCGCCCCGCATGTATCTCTGTGTTCTTGATATTTCTTGAAACCGTACGTGAGGAATTAAATCAAGATACGTTAAGAAGCGTAATAATCGATTAAGCTTGGTTTTCAGATATTAAAACACCATTCATTCACTCAGTACAAGTAGAAAAAGAAAAGTTTCGATATTCATTGTGTTTATTTTTCGGAAAAACAATTTGGTTGAATTTGGATAAAACTTGAAATATCTAAGCAAATTTTGAAAATTAAACTGAATGCTTTTTAAATTTCATCACATGCTAATTGCAGTGTCCAAGTACATTAAATTATTTATGACTCTATTTTTGTTTTGTTTTTGTTTTTTTTTTTTTTTTGTTTGAATTATGAAATTTGATTTGTATGTATAACATATATAGATTGGCCAAATTACTCCTTAAATCAAAGCTGGTATCCAAATTTCAATCTAAACTAAATATCACACATTTTATTTATTTATTTTTAATTTCAATTTTTAGTTTAACATATTTTGTCAATCGACTATTTTTTTGACAAGAACTTTTTACACAAATTTAAAGAGATGTATGTATATGTAACTGTTATCTATTATGGTAGAGTGATCATTAAGATTTATTTTCATAAAAAATGTGATGTTGTGCTGACAATGAAAGTTGAACAACAATACCTCTGCTGTCTATACGTCAAGCAGCTCCACAAGAAAAACTTCCATTCGTAAGTTGTCCGCACGATTTAAGTTCGGTGAAAACTTCGGTAAAAAATCCTGGTTCAGCATTTATTCTTAACATTTTATTGCTTAAACGATTAACAATCACCAAACACCTAAAACGAATTCCTTCTAAATTATATAACATAAAAACTATCACTTTTCTTTAATTTAATTTAATTTAAGTTTGCCAAAGAACTCAAAAACTTGAAAATATTCGTAGCAATTTTCATATACTTTTTTCAAAAATCCAAAAAGAAAAGTGAAATAAATATATTTTATCAAAAGAATTTGTTCCCCGATTCTTGAACTAAATATTTTCGTACTTCTTTGTCATTCTTTATCATTTGCTTAAAAGGACTTACCTATCCCAGAATTTCTCTTTTGAATCTTCCACCAAAAATGGTTTTAGAGGATAGCTGATTTCGTTTCCCATATAAGAATATGAAAGATAAAGGCAGGTCAGAACAGCAGCTTGGAGATCAGATTCCTTAGTTTCTTCTCCGTCAACCAATTCACGTACAAGCATATAAACGAACACAACATTTGCAGGATTTATGAACGCGACATCCTTCGCATAGCCATGTAATTACATTTTTAAAAAGTAATTCGCATTAGAAAATATTATATGTAGAGAGTAAGAAAAAGAAAAAAAGAAATAAAGCTCGGCTTTTGGAATTGAGCCATTCTTCTGAGTCTTAAATGTTAAATACTAGAATAGTATAGAAGTGACTACTTATCGGTTTTTATAGGAAAAAAAAATATTTCAAGAAAGCGATAAAAAATTTTAATTAAAAAATTCTTCATCTATATATTATTCTATATTTCCAATACAATATTAATTAAATGCCGAAAAAATATTTGATCTCTTGAAGCCACTCAGAAAAGGTATCATAAAAGAGCGAAAGAAAGAAAAGGTACCATTCGAAGAAGCAATAGATTGTTGTGATTGAAACCAACAGCCATAAGAAATGATGTCTGGTATAGCACATTCCAAGTCAGTGTTGACGTTTCCTGGACAAGTCTTGCAATATTAGGGCGATGAGACTCACACTGAAAAATCAACCTGTACTTCTTTTAAATGTTTTTTTAAAACCGTCTCTATTACCTCAGTTGTTTACTAGTGATATATTTTACTTGATTCGAACTCTAGCGCTTCTTCTTAGTAAGACTTTTTCAGTGATCTATCTTCCGTTCGGTTTTTCGTCTTATTCCGATTACCAATTACAGTCTTTCTTCCCTGAAAATCTAATTCTCTTTCCCCATGTTCTTTCAAAGATACTTGGCCTGTCCTTTAAAGCAATTCTTCGGGTAGAACATCGAAGCTAAAATATGCTTTCTCTTAAAATTTGATTGTCGGAGATGATGGCTAAGCTAACATGTCTGATTCACTCAGCGTAACTACCATATCAATAGTTAAGGGGAGCTAGGGGCATGTAAATGTAACAGAGAAGGGATGATTGCTAAGCTAAGATGACTAATCCGTAAAGTTCAATAGTCTGGGACAACAAAGACATTCGATTTCTCTATCTTAGCTGTTCTGTAAGTTATTTGAGTTGGCGTCTCTTTCTCCCTAATGTGGTTTCCGTATGACTTATTCAGAAGAACCCATAAGAGCTTACTCGTAAGATCTAAATCATATTCATTTTGTATTCGCTTTCTAAGTTTTATGCCACTTACCTTTTTGGCTGTCGTAATGCGAGTAAAAAATTGAATGTTTTTTTTACGCGCTGTTTTAAAAAAAAGCTGTACCGTTATTCTAAATATTTGTAAGTATTGTCTACGTAGTCACAATCTTATTTAATTTAACTTAAGTCTATTGCCTTTGTGAATGCGTTTACGTTCATATAAGTGTAAACATGTATCATGTACATGTATGTGTATCGTATATAAAATGTAACGCATATAATTGATTTTACACATCTATATAAATATAGTTTATAAGTTCTAATACAAACATAGGTATATAATATGTACATAAATGACGTACACAATCTATAGCCATTACCGCTGTGGACAAAAAGTAATGAGACTATATTTTTTAAAAATATCTGACAACAAGATTGATTGATTCAAGATTGTTTAAATAAAAAAAAATACGCTGCTATTACTAATCTAACGGACCACGTGTCTCGAAACTTCAGTTAGTTGTTCGTAACAGTCAATCTACTAAAAAAGTATGCACGCAAGTAAAGAGCGCGATTTCATAGCGCGGGGGGTATTTAAAAAAAAATACAATCTCATTACGTTTTGTCTATAGAAATTTATAAACTTTTTTATTATGCATGAAAACGAAATATAACTCCATAATATTTTTATTAAAAACAAAAAAAAAGTGACAATTATTTTAGTGAACTCATAAGTTTAAAAGGGACCTTACTTCTCTCTGCTCTTTTTCGACGAGGATGACCATCGGATTGTTACAGCAAAGGTGCGATGTATACAGAGCAAATAAAAGTATGGTAAACCCAGCTAATACTCCAAATATGGGTGCCATGGATATCCGATCATATACCAGTCGGCGAATCGGTTAATAATTTGCTTAATCCGCATAAAAGTTTTTAGCGTTTCAGACATTGTTTTGCGACGATCATTACTTATTACGATTCAGAGGGGCTTGCTTCTAATTAAGTAGAAAAATTAAAGCTTCTCCTTCTATAGCATAAAGAAACAGAGTTTTTCAAAGCTTGCAAAAACGGAATAATTTATACTTTTGCGTAGAACTTAAAGTTTGCGCTTTGACATGGAGAACTCGTAACTCGTATAGTAAAATCAAATCTCTAAACCTCTCTAAATCTGGTATTTATGCTGAATTTTAGATTGATATCTATAGTTTGGAAAGATTGTTGGTTAGTATTTACTGGATCTTAGCGTAGCGTTTTGTGTTCGTTGTGTTTCTACTACCAGGAGTGTTTACAGACGTAGCGATATCGGTTTACAACCTTAAACTGGCCAAGAATATACGGACTCAACGTAGTTTCCGTTACATATGTCCAAATGTTGGAAACGAAGTAACAAGTCACGTATAGATTCAATAGCGTTTGAATGGTGGGTATGGTATGAATAGAGGTATTAGGTTCAGTCGAAGTTTTATTTTTAAATATTAATGGACAGCTATTTATATAGCAAATCAGTATGAAAACCATGTCATGCAATCCGATGGAAATGATCCTGTTTCTTTCATTGATTTCTCCACAATTAACATAAAAGACGAATACAACTTCCTCATTTAAGTAATTTGCGATTACTTCACGAATGGTGAAAGTAGAGTAAATAATACTTTTAACGGGCTTTGCTTTAATTTTCTTTTATTTTTTTTTTATAACCTTTTTGTCGAAGAAAGATTTAATAAAAATATGATATAAATCTCTTGTCCAAAATTTATTTACCTGCCAACCTTGAAGCAGAAGACTTCTGTCAACAGCCCTTAACCACATAACAGCATCCCCGGCCTCGAAGTTCCGCAACTTTTTGCATCGGTAGTGCAAAAAAATTCCTAAGCATTTTAATAATTCGGAGGTGGATGCCTGTAACGAAAGAATTTCACGTTAGATTTTCATTTAGCAAGTCGGTCAATAAGTTTCGGGATTGAAATATGTGTGTCTACCAAAAAATTTATATTATTTTTTATAATTAACAAAACTTGCACTCGAATCATACGCTTGTCAAAATTTTATGTCATTTTGATCGAATCTCTTTTGTTTATTACAAGTCCCTATAGTTTGCAACTATTAGGCTTCAATGGTTTTTATACCTGTTTAAAGTAACAGTAGTGCTAAGAGCACGGCGGACGTAGCTGTAATGTATCGATGACTTTCGAAATAAAAAATGATCTTAAGATAAAAACTTCAAGGATGTATAGAAAATCCAAAGAGCAACCCAAAATCATGTAGGTCATATGTCCTAAACATAATAAATACTCTGGACTATTTGAAGAATGCCTTGTTGACTGACTGCTGCGCACGGCTCTTCGAGCTGCGAAGCAACTTTTACCAGAGGGAAAACATTGGGTGGTACTCAGTGCCCTATTTCGGCACCCCGGGACCAGGGCAACTCTCTATGATGTAGATATAAATATTTATCTATTAGGGAATCGTTCACCTCTCCACAATATGTCGGCTATCATTTGCAGAAAATCGAGCACTGCTTAGGTGTACCGTGGATAGGGTTTTAGGATTTTCATAATGAGGTATCCACATTAATTCAAAGCTGAATCTGAATATTGATTTCATCGATTTTATGAAATGAAAACTATCTTCTTAATTTATTTCAAGACTTATTGACCAATGCATTGTGTAGGGATTAAACATTCGCAATGTTTTACTGAAACTATTCGTAAGAATTCTTTTACATAAAAGATACTAGTGCGGATGAAATATCTTGTAAGTTCAATTCTTTTGAGGTACAGGCTGTTAAATTTACTTAAGGGATGAGTGTCAAATCTCTTTTTTTTCTTTTTCTTTTTGCTCTTCTTCTCTCTTTAAAATACTTGTGAGAGGAAAAGAGGACATTTCTAAGCAAGAAACCATAGCTTGTAAAGTAACAGTAAAAAATTTAAAAAATAAACATAATTTATATGCAAAATTTAAAAATGAAACATAAAGATTAATCGTAAAAAATTTGTTATAACACTGTAGAGGAAATAAAGAGGTTCGGTAACAGTTACCTGTATAACAGTTTTCCTCGGAGCATGATTACTAGTTTTTTGTTGAAATTGTGATGGCAATGATAATGCTAACGGTTGTTTTTGTACAAGTTTATTATGTGACAAAATACTATTCGTATTATTTACTTTAACAGCATCTGTACCGTTAGTTATTTTTTCATTCGAAGTCGTGAAATATTGTTTATAAGAATCGTTATTGCTGAGATTATGATGTTCCTCTATATAATTAATATTTTGCTGTACATTTTTATTTTTATCACTCACTGCCGCACAATTACTATCGCGATGCTGTGTTTTTAAATTAGTTGAAGGCAGATTTGTGGATTTCGATTTGTTATCAACCTTCTTCTTATTATGAGACGCTATTTTTTTCCATGACAAAGCGTTAATGAAAAGTGAATGTTTTTTGAAATTTTTCTCGATTGTACTCTTTTCTGATAATATGGTCGCGTTGTCATAATGAGACTCCAAATCATTATTAATTGTTTCCTTGGTGCTATTATTTATATGATGAATATTATTCGAATTAATATAACTGAATTTAATGTTTGAGCAGCCCGATAGATTGTAATTGCCATTCTTTGAAAATTGGCCACCGTGCACGGTCTTGTTTTCACGATTTTTTGCATTATTCAATTGTTCATACGAATAATTATTGAGTTGCGAATCTGCATAATTTAAATGCTCTGGAAAATGATCATTCCTTAAATCATTTTGTGGATTGTATGGCAGATGACGTTGGGCAGAGTAAACAGAATTATGACGTTCTTTTGGATTTAAACTGAGCACAGTTCCCATTATAATTTAAATCTTTATCTGTAAAAACAAAAATTTATACATAGTAGAGTCTTAAGTAAAAACAAAATTATTCATAATTGATTATACACATATTAAATGAATGTCAAAATTTTCGTTGATGTATTCTTCCTCATCAGAATTGAAATTACCGTTTTATATGTTATTATCTTAAGAACGCTTATACTTGGTTTCAGTTAAAATACTATATTTTTAAAGAAAAATTATAATTCCCTCCTAGGCATAAGTATTCTTTTTTTCTTTCATAATATGAACTCCAAATAAAAAATATCTAAATTCATTCCGGAGAAGCTTTACATTTATAAAGCAGTTCATCAGCATTATTTTATAAATGAAATATTTAGGCCAACAATAAAACGAATCAGCAATAATTTATTCTTATTCGTTTGAGAGACTAGCAACTATATAATCTCTTGCTTTGAATTTCCTAAATAAATAAAGATAAAAAGTGATTACAATACTTATAATTGTTTTAAACAGTACAGTGTCTCTTCTTATATCCATCACAAACGAGGAAATGTAATCTAGATTAATCATTTCTGTTGTAAAAGCTAGAAATACGAATAAAGGGTCCTTGACGATAGATTCCATGATCGTCTGAAACGTTCAAGGTGATAAAAAAAGATACAGAAACTTGATACTTAGCTCATGATCATGGATCAAATTTGAAACGCGTCGCGCTTTCTCAATATTTCTATTTCTATCTTTTTCAAATACGCCTTTGAATTTCACTACGAATAAAGGGTCCGACGAAACATAGGCGATGGATTCCATATTCATCTGAAATGTTCAAAGTTGTAAAAAAAGACACGGAAACTTGATAGTTAACTGACAATCATGGATCAAGTTTGAAAATACATTAACCGTCTTACGGTTTCCCAATAGATAAAAAATTGTGGCTACAACTTTCTATTAATGTCTAGCCTTTCCAAATACTCCTTTCACAATTTAATTTATTTTACATATCTTTTGTGTTTTTTACATGATTTTTTTTTCATCATTTCAAATTGCTATTGTTATACTTACATAAAAATTAAGGCAGCAAGAGGTTTTTGAAAGTCGTACATTATTATTAAGTGAAAATTCAAGTCATATTTGTAAATAAATCACATAAGAAGAAGTCGAAACAGGTATTTAATCTAAGAGACCCGAAAGAACAGTCACCTACAGAAAATAAATAATCGATCCGGTGACACACGAATAATCAAGAGAAAACTTTAAAACTTCTACGTATTAATATAAACTCAAGATATAAGGAGAATGAAACTTTTTTTCTTGGAACTTAACGTAAGAGATCCGTGCAGAAAAGAGATCCAAAGAAAGATTGTAAACACAACTGGGTCGCGTTTATATTCCCAGATCTAGTAAATAAATTAATAATTGAATTCTATATAATATCATATAGAAAAATAGTTAAAATAATACAAATATATAAATAAATATAAAATTACATAAACGAACTTTTAAATTTGCAATAAATCATTTTTATTCTTCTTCTACCTCCTTGTTTTAATTTTATATTCTACATATTCCACAGCCCTGGGCATAATGTATTTACAGTCAAAGAGTTGTCTTTTCTTTTGTTTTTATGACTGATGATGAAAAATGGACTGCTTATAGCAAAACTATTAGAAATATGGACAGACAGAAGTGCATTCACACTTTATTATCAATAATAAAGCTTTAGTATCAATGACGAATATTCACACCATGATGATTTAAATTGTGTTAAATGGTTTTTCGTTCTCATAAAGCAATACAACTGTTGCCCGTCAAATGAGAAAAGAGATGTTTGGCTAGAAATAACATTTTAACCGACACTTTCGGAAGTTTATGAAAATTAAATTCTACTCAAAGAAAAATGATGAAAATAAATTAAATTAAACAAGTTAGTAGATATCGATCTAACATTTTTATATATTTATAGTATTAACACCACATAAACCTTGAAAAACATTCCTAAACGGCGTGCTGGCACAATCTTTGCTTAAGCTTGCGCGCTTAGAAGATTTGTCCTACATTGAGTATGAAATTGATATATTCTATGGGTGTGACCTTTGACCGATTTGGTCCATTTCCCATACCAACCTGCGTGCAAAAATTTCCAATGTTTCTACCAAATTTGGAGCCGATATCTGCATTTTTGCGGTCAGGAGAAAGTTTACCACAGACATTTCACGGATAGACGGAAGGACGGACTGACGGACATTCTTAAATCCATTCTAAATTTAATGTTGATCAATAATATATATACTTTGTGTGATCTCCGAAATTTCCTTTTGGTAGAGTTACAAACCAAATGACAAAATGAAATAAACCCTTCACCTTCGGTAGTTGATATATAAAAATAACAGTAAAATAATATAATAAACGCTCATAAACGACTTCTTAAAGAATGTATTAAATAGTTTAGAAAACGTACGTTCTACTAATAAACTTAGCATTGGTTCATTGCAAATGTTTGCATGTATAAGTGAGAGCTGTGTGTGTCAAGCAAATGTGTAAATATCAGAATTTTCATTTTCATTACACTTTCTAAACCACTTATAATAATACATTCTTGACAAATGTGACACTTTGCCAGTTTAACGATGGTCATCGGAACGTATGAAAGATTGTGTCTTCTATTATTAAGATATTAAAATTAATAAGGATTGGGGGTGGTAAGGAAAGCTAAATAGTTACGAATTTTACATTTCAGATTAGGAAGAGATTAATTTTGCTCAAATACAAGTCCTGTAATAGACTAAAAACTCCTTAATATTTCATTATTTTTTTTTTTTTTTAATACTCTGCTTTTTCTTCTTAAAGTATTCAGCAAATAACAACAGATATTTCTCTTATGATTTGTACTACATATTAGGAATAGAAATAAGTTACCACCATTTGACAGCAAAAGGTCCCACCAGAAGGTTTTACTGAAATTATTAAATGTAAAACGTAGTACCATAACTACCTGGTAACAACATAACCTTGAAGTGTTCGTGATTCTATATCAACAACACGCAATTTTTTTCGTGCGAGTACGTCAAGTTTTAAGACGAATAAACGGCATTTATCGGGAAATTTTAGTGTTTCTTCTTAATTCGACAGATAGTCCCACCAAATCCTTGGGAAAGACAATGATTGTATTAGGGATATCCAAATCTCCAATAATCATAAAGCAGGCTAAGTGAACTAATAACAGAGGCGATATAGCTGAATATCCATGGCGACCCTATTTGGAGTGATCAACTACGGTATCCGTAATAATAACTGATGAAGTTGAGACGAAAAACGAACGTAATGTACCAAAAGTCATGACGTTGTAAATTTTCAGTACAAGGAAATTTGATCCATAGAGCAAAACATACCCATGAAAGTTTAGTGATACTAACCTGGAATATATTAACCTCTTCGTTGTTATCAGTGAACACCTCCTAATCCTCTTCTTAGTTAACACCGATTATAATCGATTATTTATTATCGGGAAAAGTAGGGGTTCCATTCTTATAAAGTAAAATGTATACCTTTCTTAGCCCAACCCAAAAATGCCAGTTGTTTTTCCCTTTCGATATTCATATTTTGTTTAAAAGATGGGAGAAGTGCCAGCTAGTGAAGGACAATACTTTAAATAAAATTCTTTCACCATAAATTCCTAATTTTTGATAGAATATGGCGGAAACTTATTTGTACCCATATTATCAACAAAAAAAAAAAAAATTTAATTAAAAAAATAAAGTCATTAGTAAAGCCATTTTAAAATCAAGACAGTGAAAATGGTTCCCATAAATTTTATTTCTTTTTACTTTTATCTGATTAGTAGTTCGTTAGAAGTTATTTGTCTTTGGTTCCTTGTTACTATAATATGATGTGATTAGATTCATATTTTTGAACTAAGTTTAATTAACATAATGACGAAGGGTATGACCTTCAAATTGCGTTTACTACGATTCTTGACAAACACGGGGCAAATCATGTCCTAAAATATATTTATTTTATTTATTTTATATTTGTTGTAGAATTGAAAAGTTTTACTAATAATTTTAAATCTAAAATCCTTTTACACAGAATTAGAGAAAAACATTTATTTATTATATTATACTGTATTTGTTATAAAAAATTTCTACACTAAATTAAAATTTAAAATTCTCTTTCAATCACACAACAACACCTTTAAAATCCATTTCCCCTTTTTCTCTTCTTTTTTTTTTTTGTCTTTTTAAGATTTTATATATTAAGCTCCTGGCAATAGAATGGGCGGCAAGGGTATAAAGCATGAATTAATGCTTCCTTTCTATAAATACATAAAAAAAAATAATAGTAAATTTTTGTTTAACTATTCTGCTCATTATATACATTTTCGAATTGCGACAGAACAACGCGCTTGAAAGCTTGAAATAATCTCTTATTGAATGGGGCTCCAGACAAATCTACGTATGAAGAATTAAATTAAATTTTGTTTTACTTAAACACTTAACACTGCCAAATAGAAAACTATTTTGTCCCTGAAGAAGAGATGAGTTTTCGTTAACCCAACAACCAACAACCAACAACCAACCAACATCCCCATGTGTTTATTTTTTATTTAGTGTTATTATGTTTATTGGAATTTTATGTTTCCTTTAAGTATTTTCTTAAACAATTTTTTTTTTTCAATTTTTTTTTTTCTATTTTCTTAGAACGATTTGCAAATATTTTAATTATTATTTTAAAGAAAAATTTTTTTATCACTTTTTTTTTACCTTAATAATATTCTTCTCCCCGTTTTCTTTTTTTTTTTTAATTAGTTTTTTCAATAATTTAAAAATTTTTCTTTCTTTCGTAAAATTTTGATGTTTTCTGTAATGCACAATACAGTTTTAAAATTTCATAAATTTTGCTGTATTGATTTTAACTTTGCGCAGAATCTCCTTAAGAGAGAAAGAGTGTTTTTTGTCTTAACGAATTTAGGGGTTGTGAGACGATTTACGTCTAAAGCGTAGACACAAAGCCAGGCAAACTACTACTCATATGCATATTAACTTAAAAAGTTACGTCTACACAAATGGAAAAACATGGAAAAGCCTTTTATTTACACTTCCAATTGTTCGTTAGATTTTCGCAAACGACAAAAAAAAAAAAAACTAAGATTCAACGGTAAATGAAGCAGAGTTACTATATAATCTTTCGAAACATTTTTTTTTTTCTGCCATCTATAAAATCACAAACCGAAACATTTTATATGAGTTTCAATTATAATTTCATAAATTTAACTAAACCGGGGAAACAGTTAATTTAATTTCAATTTCATTCGGAATGGAATGAATGGCTTCCAAGTGAAGTGTAGCTCTTAGGCGTTTTAAACAAACGCCAATTTTGAATACGCATCGTTTTAATTGAAATATTATTAATTCTAAAATACTTCTATTGCATACAAAAAGTAATGAGACTGTACTTTTCTTTTATTTTATTTTCGCGGACAAGAAAATTATTGCTGCAGAGCTAGAAAAAATTCGTCACAAAGTGTTAATATAGCAACAGCCAACGGCTGTAGAAGCAACAGACAAACGAATATTCTCATTAATTGTTTAGCGACTCCCAAAACCAACAGGTAAACAGGTCCGGTCCGGTCCAACTCTTGTTTTCTTGCGTCTGGTCCCCCACCCTGGTCTCATTTTGTCCTGAATGGGCTCGGTAAAATAAGGAAGTGCTTGTGAAATCCAATCCCAAAAGGAATTTTTCGATTCATAGACCTTTCGTTTGTTAAGAATCCTTAACTTTTTCTGTCCGGAACGTAAGAATGATGAGGATGAGTATTTTATTAAAATCATAACTTTTTAAATGACATAATTTATTTGATGAGGTTCATGAAGTAGTCAAAGACGAACCTCGTTCAAGAAGACACTCAACCTCAACTCGTGATATTGAAAATACTAAAAAAATCAAATCGGTTGATTCAACGAGACTTTATAGTTATTGTTGTTACCGAAAGAATCAATACAAATATTGATTTGTAAAGAATAATTTCGACTTGGGTCTCGCGTGTCTTCTTCTTTTATATCAAAAGTGTAGAATTTATTTGAACGACAATATCGTGTTGGATATGAAAAGAAATGCTTTCTATGAGTAATAATGATAATTACTGATGATGCAACTTGAAATTATGGTTAAAATCCAGAAACAGTTCAATAATCTAGTGAATATCAAGCTACATGTAACCAAAAAAAAAAAAAAAATATATCCCTGACCACAAGCTTTTTTAAAGAAAACGTAAAAGTGCTGTTAGTAATCTAACAGGACACAAGACTCGAAATTTAGGTTATTTGTTCAAAACAGTCATACCAATCTTTTAAAAAATGTACATATCGATATCTTAGCCTAATTATTATAAAAAAAAAAATTAAAAAAATACAGTCTCATTACTTTTTGTCCACAAAAGTAACCGAATTTTGATTTTTAACGTGAATTTTTTGGTGGCATTAACATTCGATACCGTTTGTGATTTTTCAATAGAGATTGATTAACATTTTTGATTATTTCTCGACATTATTGACGGTCGCAAACAGGTCTCTTTAGTTGACTTTACACCAATTATAGAATCCACAAAGAAACTTTACTAAGTCCATTAGGATATCTATACGATAACTAACATACAAGATATCAACAGAAAAAAAGTACTGAAAATTTTTATTATAAAAACCTTTCCAGCCAAGCTGTAATATCACTTTGTGATTTTCTTCGTGTTCTGATGATGAAAACAGATAGGCTCCGAGACATTTTAAATAATTCGAAAAGCGGATTATCCGAACGTGGTTGTGGATTCGTATTAAACTCATTAATAGCAATTAAAAAAGAAATTGTTGTTGTGAATAAAGTTTTTAATCCTGTCACGTCCATAGAAGTACTAAAACATTAAAATTAAAGTTTTTTAATTCATAAAAGCGTGTGTAATTAGTGTCATACGTTTTGCATTTTGCGTCTATTATAAGAAATGTTTACCGCCGCTCTGTTCAACGTATTCATGTTTATCGTTTAGGCCCCGAAGCGCCTGCCAAAACTTTTAATGGTCATACCAACGAAGTAAATGCCATTAAATGACGTCCTTAAGAAAAATATTTGGCCTCTTGCTCGAATGACATGACTTTAAGGATCTGGTGTATGAATCCTGGTAAGTGCTTACAGATACATTCCAAAGAGATTTATACTATTAAATGTCCCAGATACACAAAATCTTGATATCAATTTGTTAATGGTTTCGGCATCCTTCGATTCGACAGTAGTCCTCTGGGATGTGCAACGTGGCAGTGATATACACAACTCAACTAAACGTACGAAATCCGCTAGTCCTCAATCGAGACAGTTAATCCAGGACTCTGCTTTTTTTTTTTTGGAACACTTTGGCACATATGATAGGCAAGTGAAAGACGTTTATGAGTTTCAGAATTGAAGGTTTTGTCTACGAATTCATATTTCTATTTAGAAAGCTTTTTTTTAAGTTCAGAAGCAAGATTTACTTTCTTGTTTTATATGAGCACATAAACATTACAAGTGGATCCACAAGACGAGTTCTGAAACTACAAATTTTTTTTCTTTTTAAAATTTTCTTAAATGATTTCATTATAGTCTTCCATATATATATATGTATAATGTATTTGTTTATTTATTTATTCCTTGAAAAATAGTTAAGATTTACGATCATTTATTTACGAGAAATTCATATGCCTCTGCTCTCTCTCTCTCTCTCTCTCTCTCTTATTTCTAATTACATACGAATGTGTAAAATGTAATTTGTATTTTATTATATTAAATATTACTCATAGATAATTCAGAAAGCACATGTCATACTACTTTATTAATTTAACATCAAATCCGTCGAAGTACGGATGGCCTAGAACATCTTTAGCTGATACGCGATGGACAGGATCATAAATTAACATTTTTTGAATTAAGTCAAGGCCTTCGCTGTTAAGATTTTTAAGTTGATTTGTTAACTGATTAGATGACCAACAAGGAAATGTGTTTTTGTAATCAGGAAGTGATGTAACGCCAGGCCATATATCCTCGGTAGGTGTTCTTAAAATTCTGCAAATAGTGAATGCAGGGTTTTTTTTTAAGAATCATACAATTTATTTCAACTAATTTTAAAGAGCACTTCTTAAGTAAAAATAATCAAATCATGAATCATATCTTAAATTCGTCGTTTTCAAAACAGCCGTAATATTTAGAGACTGAAAGTCGAAAGCCTACATTGCTAGTTCTCAATTTTTCCTTTTTTTCATTCTAATTTATTATTGTATTTACTTCATTAATCTAAACAAGTAAGAAAATTATATTCGACTTTCGCGGCGCAGCCTTTTATACCCACCAGCCCTATCTTAAAAAAAGGGGAAAACTAGATTTTAGTAGGTGGGCGTAGCAGATTTTTTTTCTATTTTTGTGAAGTACCGTACAACACAGACAGTCATGGAATAAAATGAAAAACAGTCAGAAAACTGAAATGCTTTCAGCTTACACTGCAGCTGTGTCGTGTGATCGATTTGGCCCATTTTAAATAGCAACTGATATGTAAAAGAGCTTTTAGTGTTTCTGCCATATTTGATGCCGATATCTTCACTTTTGCCGCCAGGAGAATGTTCACCACAGATATTACATAGACGGACAAACGGACATGCTTAAATCGATTCTATTTGATGCTGATCAAGAATATATATATATATATATATATATACTTTGTGGGGTCTCCGAAGTTTGCTTTTTGGTAGTTACAAACCAAATGACAAAATGATATATACCTTGTAAAAATTATAATAATAATAAATAATTATAATAAAAACTGATAATAATAAATGCTAATAATAGTAAATAATAACAATAATAAATAATAATATAAAGTAATAATAATATAAAATAATAATAATAGTAAATGATTATAGCAGAGCGAATTTTGATTTAAAAACAAGTAAGAAAGTTATGTTCCTCTTAAGCTGATTTTCTTCTTTCTTAGCTACAATTTTAAATCAATAAATTATAATTCTAAAATATTTTGATAAACGTGGGCGTGATAGTAAGGTAGTTGGCGCGACACTACATTAGCTATAACACATAGATACGGGGAATAAAATGCGAATAACAAATTTCATGGCGTTTCTCCTAATAGATGGCTCTGGAAGAGCGTGAGTTTGGGAACATTAATCTTATCAAGCCGCATTGCGAATGAAAAATAATTAAGATAAATTCAGAGTTTAAAGAAATTGCGTTTTGAAAATAAAACAAATTTCGGAAAAAACCTACATAAGAAAAGAAGCTTTTGTTATCACATGAACATGAATCAATATTAAAAAATTTAATAAATCCAATTTCTGTCTCCTAATCGCTGATGAAACGAAACGAATTCTAGCCATTTTTGAAGAGATTAACAATAGGCGATGAAAAGTACATTAAATACGACAAGAATGTTTGATGATAAACCTTCATCACATTATGAGTTTTTCCAAAATGTTCATACGATTGTCTCTTTACTATAAAAAAAACAAATGTTATTAAAATGCACCTTTGATATAAATCGTTTGGAATTGGTTAATGTCGTCTTTTATTACAACACCACTCCACTCCACAAACATACCTGTCGTATTGTTACTGTTTTTTTTTATCTTTGTAGAAATCTCCTAATCATGTAAAGATGATTCCAAAAGAGTCCTTGTTTCAGTTTTTCACTCAAGTTTTTCTTTTACCTAACACATCTATTAAGAGCTACAGTTTTTTTACTTATTCTAGCGAAATTATGAATATTTTTCACTGCAACTTTCAGATCACTGCGATTTAATTTCAATGCAACTTGATTTGCCTCCAATGATATTTAGCCATTTTGCGTTTGCCTGTGCGCATATCACAAGTCCATTTACGAAATAAATAACATGTCCAGATTTCAACACATATTTTGCAATTTTAATGGAATGGCTTGAGTCATATTTGGGTGGAGAATAAGATTGTGTAAATTGTGATATTGATGCAAAAAAAAAAAAAAACATTCTATTATAATATGTAAGTTACTTCAACTGCTAGTAAAGAATATAATAAATAACTCGACTCAATGCCTAATATATTTCCATAATGTATCCTATAGATTCCAGCGAAAAAAGTACTAGGGAAAAACGTTAAAGTCGGAAAAAGCCTACGCAGCTTCGCTTAAAACAACTCTTCATTTGTGTTTGTTATAAACTACCGACACTTATACTCTCCTTAGTGTTCATGGAAGTGTTTCTTTAAAGGCGAACTGACTTGGTCCAAATTTGTCAAAATTACTTTTTCTTTTCGGATACATTATTATTATTCTTTGTTTTTTTCATTACCAACAATATTACAAACTAGACTTTAGTGCGATGTAAAGATTTAATTTCCATGAAGACTGTTACGTTAGTGAGGCCCAAAAATATAGATCTAAAAACGATTATATTGTAAGCATTCGAAGAAATTGATTAACAGTATCGAAACTTTTCAATCAGTTTAATAAGCCGAGGTAGTATTACTCAGCGTTTATTGTCGAGAAACTTCGAAAATTGCAAATTTTTCTCATGACTCTCACGACTTTTGCATGGAGTGCTCCTAAGTTTGGTTCGATCAAATCTATTTTCAACAGATTGCGTTTCAGGGGCAAAACACATTACTGTAACAAATTTCCGTTGATAGAAATTAGAGCTTTGTATGGTGACAATATTTACTTTCTAATATTTTATGATGAAAATTGATATAAAATTCCGTACGTAAAAATTATGGTAATGAGTTTGCATTATATAAGTCGGCATTTCGCATCCTTGAATATAGAAATAAGACAAAAAGTAATTCGTTGTGTTACCTGAACATTCTAAATAACTGATCAATCTCCGAATCTCCTTGAAACAATGGTTTTCTGGTGGCCATTTCAGCGAATATACATCCAATAGACCATATATCCACCGGACATGAATATCTCGGTGATCCCAATAGTACCTCAGGAGCTCTATACCATAGAGTTACTATTTCGTGGGTATATATTCGAACAGGTATACCGAAAGAGCGTCCAAGACCAAAATCTGCAACTTTAATTATACCATTTTTGTCGATAAGTAAATTTTGTGGCTTCAGATCACGATGTAAAACCCTTCGTCGATGACAAAATAATATAGCACTCGTTATTTGATACAAGTAGCTCCTCACCAGCTCACTATCCATTGACTTTTCCGGAGGTAATGAATCCATATATTTTTTTAAATCCATTGATAGAAACTCGAAAATCAAATAGAGCCGATTTTCTTCCATTAACACATCTTCGAGGCAAACAATATTGGGGTGCTTTAGTTCCTTTAATAAGGATATTTCTCTAAAAAAGTAATAAAAATTTATAAACAGGGACGAAATATTAAATAATGGATTTACTAAGCTAAGCGTCAAAACAACCCTTCTCTTCGTGTAATGTATTTTTCATTAGTCAATCTTTTCATATAATTTGAAATAGTATCATTAAATACATTTGTATTCGCACATAAGAAAATATATTTTCTTCTCAAACTATTCACAACAGCACAATAAAGCATCCGACACGAACCGAAATTACCTCCATTAGTTACATCTGCGAAATATTTGCACTTTAAATAACACGTGACCCAAACTAGATAAAGTTAATTAACGAAACTAACGTCAAGCGATTGAAATTTTTGATTTTAAAAAAATTGCATTAAGCGTCGAGATAATGCTTTAGATTTAGGCACAACATTTTTCTACACAGATTTTATATTATGGCGAACATAGTAAAAGTAGAATATGATCGCGATTTCTACGCGGCCTTACCTACCTTATAGCAGTTGACGGTATTCCTTCGTCGTCTGATTCCAGACGAATCTTTTTCATCGCAACAATTTGCCCAGTATTTTTATTTCGACCTTTGTATACGACTCCATAAGTGCCCTCACCAATCTTTTCTATTTTCTGAAAATCCTCCATTTCTTTTTTATCAATTTAAAACTCTGAATACCGCGAAAAGAATATATGATTAGCACGGAAGAAAACTCTACATTATGGAATAAATACAGGGTAATTATTGCATACATAAGGCATAGGGTAGCTCATACCTAATTAAATACAACAATTGCTAATAATGTATGCTCCTTTTTACGTTACTTACGATTAACTACACGTAATTTTATTTAAAGGGGCAGATCGCTTAAAAAAGTAGAAAGATGCCATAAATAATAAAGTAATAAAATTAAATTTAATTAATTTTTACAAGTCGACTTTTTCTGGTTTATAGGGTTTTTCAAATCAAAACTGTAAACTCTAGGCTATTTTACTTTATTTATCTGCTTTTAAAATTAAGGTGCAGCGCGTGGTTTTTGATTTTTCTTTAATACAAAATGATGTACAATCATAAAGTCTAGTTAAATATTTTGATGAAGTCAATTAGCTTTTCAAAAAATATACATAAAAAGCAAATATAAAATCTTTCCAACAAAAAGTAGTTAGAAGTTTTTTTTCAGATTTTATTTGATTTTATTGCAATTTTAGTTTTGCTTAGATACAGATAAAAATTAGAAAGAAAATGTTTGGGTATTTATGTAGCATATTACATATAGCATATTCGTTCAGATATCAATAGCAACATTTTAAACTTAATTTAATTCCAACAATTTTTCAAATTTCAGAACATTTAATTTACGTTGCCTATACGTCGCCTTCATAACACATATAGGTTATGAAAATGCTAATATGAAGTGTAGGCAACTCTGGCTACGTGTCGTATGCATTCCATATAGTGGCAATTGTAGAAATGTCAGTCTCTTGGAAAAAACTTAAAAAACTTACGATCGAAAATTTCTTAATTAATAGAACTTTATTAGTTGCGTTTATAAGCTAGCACATTTATTTCCATATATTTAGTTTGTGTGTCATACTTACGCATGTAAGTAATGTTTCAGCGCATCTAAGCTTAAACAAAGAATTCTAGTGCCGCGAAATTCTTCAAAAAGAGGTGTTGAAAAAAGTAAAAAGTGATTTTTGACATAGTGTAGATCATACGTAATTTCTTACAAGCGTTACTTATTTGTCGACTAAATTCCACAAAAAAGGCGAAAACAATTTTTGCCACAATTTTTCCTTCAAACTTAATAACAAATCGGCTCTTTCTGTTTTCTGGTCATCTTTAGCCGCTCTTTTGGAGGCAGCGAATTTGCAACCACATACAGTTTGTTGAAAGAAACCTAATCATAAATCATTCAGAAGTAAATCTGGAGTGCTGTGAAAATTTGACGAAAATTTATTTACGCTTCTTTAAAATCATATGTTGTTTGTTATCCTTTAGACAAGGTTGCTCAATTAATAGCAGGATTCCATATGTAGGTTCAATCTATCATTCCTTTTCTCTGACATCTACTATAACGAAATCAAACATTAATGGGAAACCTATTATTTTACTTTCACACTTATAATTGGCACGCTTCTTATGTCTATATTTCGTTATATATAGTAAAATAATATTTATATACGTTTATAAAAAAAAAGATAAAGTTACATTTTTTATTATGTGTTTAATCTAATAGAAAATGCATTTTTCAGGTTGGTTTTGCAGACCTTCGATAGCTTCTTGTGATAGATACTGAGTTTTATTCGGTATCATGATGTAAATATTTTTACACAGCTAACTGCACACGACGGAT
Source organism: Glossina brevipalpis (assembly GCA_000671755.1). Lineage (NCBI taxonomy): Eukaryota > Metazoa > Arthropoda > Insecta > Diptera > Glossinidae > Glossina > Glossina brevipalpis. The sequence continues at coordinate 1,818,589 of KK351032.1, forward strand.
ATATAGTAAAAGTAATATATTATTTGTGCGAATAAGCTGTTCTTACAAACGGCTGCATTTGCATTAGGCAGAAGCAACGAATTTTATGCAGTTGAGACTGGTGAGTTACACGAAATTATTTTACAAAAAATATAGCATTTTATTTACTAAATTAGAATTTTGTATGTGTTTACTAGACAAATGCAGAATTTTAGCTAAGTACTTACTTTTTTTGACTCGTAAAAAAATATAACTTCCCCTTTTTTGCGAAGAATAAAAGCAAAAGATTTGCGAATAAGTTCCATAACGCAGGAGTATGGGGATTACATGCGATAAGTTTATAAAAAATTTAAGTTTTTTGCTTGAATTCAGTTGCTTCTAATAGTGTTGTTTTTGTTGCAATCTACGTAAAATTTTTTTTATATAACTAATGCGTTGCTTTCCTTCCTGGAAACATATGTTATTATAAAAGAGAGAGTAGTAGAGAGAAAAAAGGAAATTTGTTGAAGATATAAAAAACTCATTCAAAGAAAACTAACATGAGCAAAGATGCTTAATTAGAAAAATAGTTATTATCTATGTGAGTAATTTATTTAGTGCATTTAACTTAAACAGTATAATTTTCCTTTGCTGCTGCTTTTGTTTTGAAATTAAAGAAATTTCAGTTTTTGGGAAAGTGAAGCCAAGTTGCAAATGCTAAATCAACATAAATTCTATATCGCTTTTGTCGAATTCTTTATCCGAATTCTATACAGAGTGCGGTAAAAACATCACTAAATATAGAATAAAATTGTAGCCACATTAAAGCGCAGGATTACTATGAGTGCGTCAGCGCAAGTATTTTTGAAAACATTTCAACTTCTACAAATTCAGCAACTCAACGACAGATAAGTCGCTAAGCCAAATGGGAAAAATTCAGTGTGAATACGAAGTTCTTTACCTGAACTTTAATAAAGTTGCAGACTAGTTTTGGTTATAGCTTTTTTTTTCTAATTTTATTTTCTATTTATTTTATTCAAATCTGTTTTATATTTTTTGCATGTTAGACATTCTAAACGTTTTTTTTTTTTCAATTACGGATTTGACTCATGTATCTGAGTTGACAAAAAGTAGGAGAGAGAGAGATTTGTATATGTAAACAAAATGAATACATATAGTTAACGTTTCGAGCAACATTTTACTCTTCATTAATGTTTTTGTGCAGGATTTCGTGCGCCGCCATAAAGAAATGCTACTTGTTAAACCTTTCCAGTGCATCGCTCCAGCACTACACGCTGCAAGTACAATCATTCTGTTTTGCTTTAGTACTGCGTATCGGTTGCATTGCATTACAACGGTAAATTCACGTGGTTTAATAAACTGGTCATATAAATGCTTTTTCCTACATAAACCTTGATAAAGCGAAATTCTAGTTTCAAAGCAGGAGTTTTATCATGTAACTTGTGTCGGTTTGAAAAATTAATACTATTCCTTTGAAATGTGATTCGAGATAGTCTGTTTCATTAGCATCATGACATCAGTGTCCAATATATCCAATATAATGAGAGAGTGGTGAAAGATGAGAAATAAACGTCTGTGACGTTTGTCACAGAACATATATTTTAAAAATATTAAGCTTGCAAAATGAAATGAAAACAATATTTAAAATATTTTAGTTTGCAAATTTCTACTTTCATTTTTTTATATCAATTTCAACAATATATTTAGATTTGTTTATGTTTGCGTTCACAGCTGTTTTTCCTGACAAATGCAAATATGAAAAAGGTTGGAGCGCTATCGAGCTAAATTTGCTTACACGATGCAATAGTACCGGTTTCTACGCGACATCGTCTGAAAAGCGACATCAAAAACGTTACATTGTGACCCGCAGATTTTATTAACCGTACGAATTTGTTTTGTTTACATAGACATAATTGTCGTCAGGAATACAGAAGAGGATTGTCAACGCAAATGCACGCAGTAAAATTAAAAGTTTCACATTCAATTGTAACAATGAGGTCGCGTTTATATTTCTACAAATTTGAACATTTTTGAAAGCAATGTAAATGAACACAGTAAGACAATGCTAGCTACTTGTATGCGTAAACACATACACTAATTTGATATTTTGACATTTGAAAGTATGATGCACCATGTCAATGCATGTATTCTGTTTACCGCTTAAATTTCCTTTAATTAAAAGAGTCCCATTTAGTTCGAAGAGCTGGCAACTTCAATCTAACATCTTTGTACAATTGAAGATTATCAGTACTATCGCCAAGTAGTTTTCAGGTAGATTATACTGCATTCTTTGTGCTCATAATATTTTGGAAACAATATAAAACCATATTGTGTTAAGGTTATATGAGGAAGAAAAAGCGCTTGTGACTAAAAACGTGTTTTCGCTGACTTCGCTTCCACTTTCCTACCGTCGAGTTATAAGTGTTGGGTTTCATTTATTTATACTCATTGCACATTTTAAATGCAATTGAGACTCTTGTTATTAATTAGTAGGATTCGTGCCATAAGCGCTTTCGAGTGATATTATAAATCGACTTATTTTCTTAACAAGCATATCATAATATTGATGTAATTTAGGAAATGAAATTTTTTGAATTCTTAGGGAACGCAGGATAGTATCAAAGTCACAAAGGAGTACATCTACTCAGCTTATCATCATCAACAAGTAAGAAATATTTTAAATGAAATTTTTTGCAAATCATTTTTTCTTTATACCCATCACCGAAGGTCATTTGATTTGTAACTGGCAAAGGAAACTTTGGAGACTCCATAGAGTATACATATTCTTGATCAGCATCAAATTTAGAATCGATTTAATTATGTCCGTCTGTATAATATATGTGGTAAACTTTCTCCTGGCCATAAAAATTAAGATGTCGGCTTCAAATTTGGTAGGAACATTGGAAGTTCTGGTAGGCTTGTATTGAAAATTGTCCAAATCGGTCAAAGCCCACACCCGCAGTACGACATAGACTGAGATCACCCCCGGTTTTCGAAGCAAAAAAAAATTTAATTTTAAATCATCACTCGTATACTATGGCAGATAGGCGTACAAACATTTCCACAAATATTGCACTAGTAGTCCTTGTGCATAAATGGTCAGGATCGACCACATAAAATGTATATATTCTTGATCAGCACGAAATTGGGAGTTTGCCTAAACATATCCGTCTGTTCGTCTGTCCATCTATCTGTCCGCTTACCTGTGTAATGTCTGTGATAAATATTCTATCTGCAAAAGTGGAGGTATCGGCTTCAAATTTGGCAGAAACATTGGAAGTTCTTTCACATACGTTGCTATTGAAAATGGGTCAAATCGATCACAGGCTACGCCTACAGAATAGGCTGAAAGCACATCTATTTTCTGCCTGTTGCTTTGGCCGTTTTTTGCGGTATTCCATAAAAAAGAAAAAATCTGCCATGCCCACCTATTAAAATTTAGGCTTTCCCCCTTTTTTATGACAACGGTTGTGAGTATAAAAGATTCGGCACAGCCGAATATAATTTTCTTGTTTTTTTTTTAAATGAAGACGGTGGGTATAAAAGATTCACTCTCAATACATTTTTCGAGTTTTCGAGAATGAAAATACGTAGATTTGTCTTCTTGTTGGCATTCAAGCGCCACTATTAAAAATCATGGAGAAAATTGATTGCTTCAGTAGCCTTGCAGTTGCATTATATTATACTTGCAACCTCTCTTCTACTTGATACTTTTGCATTGGGCTACGTATTTATGGCTAATGGTAGACAATACCTTGAATAGAGTCACTCTTGCTATTTCTTTTAGAATAAATGTTAAATTTTAATCAAATATTTGCGGACGCTTGCTTATCTAATATTTAAAATATTTTAGTTTTTCCTCTAAGATTTGTACTTTCATATTAATATATTTATTCATATTTTTTATATAAACATAAAAAAATGACGGTATTTTTAACGTATAAAAAGCAGCAGAAAGGGACGCAGAGTTTGTGATATTCGTAAGATTTGTAAGCAGAGGATTTTGCTTAAAACAAGATAGTTGATTAAAAATATTGGAGAAGCAACTAAGCGTAAAAGAAATATAGTTCTTTTTAATAAATTATATAAATAATAAATACAAAATCTACGCTTTTCGCGATCTAGCGGTACGGACTGTGTCTAAAGGAAAAATACAAAAAGGCAGTTTATATTTGCTTTCCCAGTCCGAATGGCGCTTCATCACGCATTTTCAAAGTGTGTGTAATAGAACTCTGTAGTGCAATAACGAGGATCTTTAATTCGTCTCTTAAACTTGGAATATTTCCATTGTGTTGTAAGATTAGTTTCCTAATCACAACTCATAAAAATAGGAGAAAGTATCAAATAGAGAACTATAGATGTACAGCAAAATTGAGTCTCCTAACAAAATTCTTTGAACAAATTGTAACTTCCTATATAATATTTGCCATTAAAACGTCTATATTTCCGTATCAATACCCGTATAAGGAAGAAAGATAAACTGTAATCTTATGGAGTGGCTGACCATAATGCAAGAGAGGCTCAAGCGGATTGTGCCATTCAAACTGTCAAATATCCTCCTCAAGAGGCTTTACGCATCATACGTAATACCTTATTAAGAGAGAGAAACGCTGAATTTGAAAATATTGCACTGAGCAATTCAGATCGACTATTCTACAAACTCCATCAGTCTGTTTCCTTCAAACCTTTTCCTTTTTCTTTGTTCTCAACCTGGGAGATTAAAGTTCTCAACAGACTTATCACCAATCACACTTTTGACAAACCCTATTTGAAGCTTATCCGAGCTGTTGACAATGATACATGTGCTACGTGCTCGACAGTTGAATCGGCTGAGCATCTCATTTTTAGATGCAAAAATTTTGATACCTTAAGGCGGTCGTATGCCATTTTTGCTATTTATCATAGTCTCTTTGATATCTTTCGCGCTCGCAAGTTTGCAGATCTTAAGGAACTAACTTCCTTTATTATAACTGCTGGGTTTTGCTTTTAATTTCATTTCTATGTCATTATTTATTTTACTTTAACGAACTTTTACTTTTATTTAGTTTATTCAATTGCATGTCTGGATTTCGAATTTTCCCTATGTGGATTCCCTTTCTCCTTTATTTATTTCTCTAATTTTTACAAAAACAAACTCAGACTTAAACTATTCACATATAACACATCATCATCATACAGCTGTTCGGATTAATATCTGCTATATAACTGCTTATATTCTGAACTTCTCACCAAATCTACGATATCTACTTCAAGTTACTGAAGAGATAAGCCTACAATAAAAGGCTTCCTCGATTCTAAACTTCAACAAATCAAAAAAAAAAATCTGGATTTCAGAAAATGGCGACAAGAGGACGCGGACTTTTCCAACTAGAAGAAGATATAAAATCATCACTTGGATCAAGCAGCGGATCGGATAAAACTAAGGATAGTGGTTTAGGAACAGGGAGTCGCACCTCAACTGGTGAACGTAGACGTTTAGGAAGAGGAAAAATTTTAGACGACATACCATCAGTTTGCTCAAAACTATCTAGTATAAGTGTTGGTCGAGGATTCCTTAATGAACCTATTGAAGTGGTATCTACGCTTGGCAGTGGAGCGCGATCAATCATTGCTAAGAAGATAGAGGTGCCAAAGGAAGAAACATCGAAAAGTTCTACCACAACACCACCCGAAAACACTTCGAATTTCTTTGCATCTCTCAAGACAATTCACGGCACAAAAGGTAAATCAAATCGTACTGTTTTTAATTTCAAACCTTATATTCGGTTAAATGGTTTAAATGAAAATTTTATTATCCAGTCCCGTTAGCTAATAGACTGCGATTGAAAATTCTGGCAGATGTTACTCTAAGATTGACATTTACGAAGATTATATAATAAAAATCTACAAAAGAGCAAAAGTTTTGAAGGGGAACTTTTAAGAAATTCGGAACTTAAAATTTCGACAAATGTCTTCTAAGCTCAACTTCACTATTAAATCACTATTAAACAAGTAAAAACATTATAGTCGATAGAGCTGACCATTAAATACTTTACGCCATTTCTGCTGAGACCTTTCTTCGTTTATATTCGTCATATATTATGCAAAAGTTTACTGTTTTTCTGTAAAGACGTACTTCTTGCTACAGCCCTTATTTATCGTACAAGATTTATCAGGTTGCAAATTTTTAGATATATTGAGGAAATATATGGTACATTGACTTGTTTTGGCTCAAGGACGAATACAATTGAAAATGGATCTGATCGTAACATTTTCACCACCACCACCTGCCTTATAACCATTCCTATGAAAGGAAGCCTTTGTTTAGTAGAAAGCTATCATTTTTTATATTTTAAGAAGTAAAAGATCCCTGAATGGTAATTTGAAGTTTTACTGAGGACTAAGCTTTTATATGACAAATAGGTCCGATCTCTACAATTTCATGACCCGTAATAGTAATTTGACTTAAATATAAACTGCACCAAATTTGTTCCACGTGTACTTTGTGTGGATCCTAACTTATACAAAGAGTTTTCATAAGAAGTAAACCTTAGTATGACAAAAAGATCTGATATCTACCATTTGATGGTAAAAATTGATTCGTAATAGTAATTCCACGTAAAAACTAACAGCACTGAATTTGGAGCAGATAGTTGTATTTTTTCTGTACCACCACTTATAAGGATTCTCATAAAAAGTAAGTCTTTCTATGCCAAGAGAGTTTAAAATTTCTTCGACAAAAAAAAGTCAAAATACACTATGTCGGTTTAAGCTTTAGGCCTTTTTCTCTCTCATAAGGTATGGACAAAAGGCTTAATTTTTGATATTTTATCGTGAAAATGAATAAAGAATTGTATCAGTCAAAGAGTTGCTAGGTATTTAATATTGGGTCTTGCTTTTACTTGTTTCGATCTAAAAAAAGAAATTTTTGTGAAGTTCCAGAGGCTGGAATTTTTTATCAAAATCCTGACAGAGAAGTTCTGATTGTCTTACTTTAATCGGAAATTTATTAAAAATTATATTATAATAAATGAAATGTAATGTGTAAATGTAATAATTTATTTATTTTAGGTCTACCAGTAAAAGTGGCTTGTAATTATATACGTATAAATTCGGATCCCAATAAAGGCGTTTTTGTTTACGAAGTGCGCTTCTCTCCAAACATTGACTCGACCAGTTTAAGAAGGCAATATTTAAATGAACATAGCGACAAATTTGGAGGAGTTAGGACGTTTGATGGAGTTACATTATATTTGCCGATTAAGCTAAAAGATTCATTGACAACATTTATTTCAAAAGCTAATGATAGATCAAATATTGAGATACGCATATTATTTAAAAGACGGGAAACCTTAAAAGACTGTATTCATCTATATAATGTTCTTTTCGACAGAATCATGAAGACATTAAATTACGTGCGTTTTGATCGTAAGCAATTTGATCCAACTTCGCCGAAAGTGATTCCGCAGCAAAAGCTAGAAGTCTGGCCAGGATATGTAACTGCTGTAGATGAATACGAAGGAGGCCTTTTGCTTTGTTGCGATGTTTCTCATAGATTGTTATGCCAAAAAACTGTTTATGAAACGCTTGTGGAAATATATAAAAGTAATCCACAATCGGTCCAAGAAATGGCCAAGAAAGCGCTCTTGGGCTCTATTGTAATAACAAGATACAATAATAAAACATATCGTATCGATGATATCTGTTTTGATAGAAGCCCGCAATCGACATTTTCAGTTAAAGGATTCACAGTGAATTTCTTGGATTATTACAGGCAAAATTATAATATTACAATACGAGATAAGAATCAACCGCTTATAATATGCATTAAAAAGCAAAGAAAATCACAAAGTCCTCAAACAGAAGATCTGATTCTCTGTTTGATTCCAGAGTTATGCTATTTAACCGGATTACGTGATGAAATAAGATCTGATCAAAGATTAATGCGTGAAATAGCGACCTTCACTCGTGTGACTCCTAATCAACGCGTGGAATCATTAAAAAAATTCTATACAAATATAAGTCAGAGTCCCGAATCATGTAAAATCCTAAGTGATTGGGGATTATCTTTGGTGCCAAGCTATGAAGAAATCAGTGCTCGACAATTCGAGGAAGAAAAAATTTATTTCGCTCAAAATGTGGTCAGCGCTGGCCATAATGCAGACTTCTCTAAACATGTTGCAACAAATGAATTATTGGAGATTTTCCCTATAAACAATTGGCTTCTCATACATTGTAAAGTCGATACGAAGGTGGCTGCATCATTTTGTGAACACATGCAAAGGAATACGCGTTCATTTGGTTTAACAGTACATCCAGCAAGAATTGTTGTTATTAACAATGATCGGATTGATACTTATGTAAACGCCTTGAGACAAAATATTACTAGAGATACACAAATTGTTGTATGTATATGTACAACCAGCAGAGATGACAGATATGCTGCTATTAAAAAAACTTGTTGCGCCGAGATTCCAATACCATCACAGGTAAAGATTTTATCTTCTTATTTAAGTCAAATTAATAATGAGAAAACAATAATTTATCATCTAAAAGTATATTGTTGATTTGTACACTTCGCAATTTCACATTTCCCATTTGTGAAACGTTTTTTTCCCATTCCGCTTGAGACATTTCGAAAAGATGTTTGTTGAACGTATGAACGATTTCTTCTGAAGACGAAACTCATTGTCTCAACTCAATTTATTCTTAACAATCGAGAACAAAAAGAGATCGATCTTTCAAGTGTTTAAATAGTCGGTTGTTAGAAGAGATATATTAGTTTGGGAAAAAAGAAATCCATTATTTTTTCGGTAGATGGCTACACTGGTAGATTTCTCGTAAAGTATCGATCAAACAATTTCAGATTTATGCTCGTTGGAAAGGTGACATTTCGCAGTAAAAAAAATTCTTTTGTTGTTTTTTGTTTGGTGCATTCAGTTGTGAGTTACAGCGTGTTAAAAATGGAAGTGAACAAAGAGAAAATTCGGTACATTTTACAGTTTTTCTTTGACAAAGGCAAAAATGCAAGCCAGGCGGTTACATTTGTGAATGTTGTTTATGGTTCCGATACTGTAACAGCCAATTATGTGCAATTTTGGTTTCGTAGATTCCGTTCAGGAATTTTTGATGTTAAAGATGCACCTCGCACAGGTAGGCCGGTCGTCGAAAATGTCGATGAAATCGGAGAAATGATCGAAGTTGACCGGCATGTTAGCAGTCGTAACATCGCCCAGGAGCTAAAAATCGACCATAAAACAGTTTTAAACCATTTACACAATGCTGGATTCAAAAAGAAGCTCGATGTTTGGGTGCTACACCAATTAACAGAAAAAAACCTGATGGATCGAATTTCCATCTGCGAAGCCTTGGCCAAACGGTATGAGATAGACCCATTTCTTAAACGGATGGTGACTGGAGATGAGAAATGGATCACATACGATAATCCTGTGCGAAAACGATCGTGGTCAAAGAGCGGTGAAGCACCTCAAACGGTGGTCAAACCAGGACTAACGGCCAGGAAGGTTTTGCTATGCATTTGGTGGGACTGGAAGGGGATTATGTATTATGAGTTGCTTCCATATGGCCAAACGCTAAATTCTGATCTCTACTGTCAACAACTGGACCGTTTGAAGATAGCGATTGACCAGAAACGGCCAGAATTGGCCAACAGGAGAGGTGTCGTGTTCCACCAGGACAACGCTAGGCCACACACATCTACAGTGACTCGCCAGAAATTTCGGGAGCTTGGTTGGGAAGTTTTAATGCATCCGCCATACAGTCCGGACTTGGCACCAAGCGATGATTATCATCTTTTTCTTGCATTGCAAAATTTCTTTAATGATAAAAAATTGGAATCTAGGGAGAATTGTGAAAATCGACTACTAGAGTTTTTTGCAAATAGAGACCAGGACTTCTATGAGAGAGGCATTTTGAAGTTACCTTTAAAATGGCAACAAATCGTACAACAAAACGGTGCATATTTGACCCAAATCGGACAATAAAGTCCTGAAGTTCATATGAAAATAATGGATTTCTTTTTCCCCAAACTAATATGAGAGCTTGCATTGTCTGTTTTATCAAAGACTTCCGGCAAAAAAAAAGAGACGACCATTTGTTTCGAAGTACTTCGAAAGCGAACCACTTTTGTTGGATTTAGTACACCTTGAAAAATCCATACCAATAATGTTTACTTTTCGGCTCATCGGCGTGCGTGGATCGTCAAAATTCGTCACATGTTACAATCTTGTGTACCTTTCTTTTTAAAAATATCGCCATCATTTTCTTTGTTTGTTTCTAATAGAACTAATGCCTAAGGTTACCCAATCCCATTGTTAGATTTTGCACGCACAGCGTCAATATTGTCTGGCACAAGAATTGATTTTGAGCGAACCTCCACATCATAGACCTAATAAATCAAACTTCATTTTTTTTGTAAGTCACTTCCAAATGAGAAAATGCTCTAAAGAAAGTTATGGTCGAAAATGTTAAACTTTCCAATGGAAATGTCAGATGGCACCTAACAGCACTCGTCTTTGCCAACGCTTAAAATATAAATAATGCTCTCTGTGTACTATGCAAAATTCGTTTATAATTTACATATCATCTCAATTATGCATTTATTTTAATATTTTAGGTAATAAATTCTAGAACTCTTCAAAACGAAACCAAAAATAGAGCAATTGTCCAAAAAATCGCTTTACAAATGAACTGCAAATTAGGTGGATCATTGTGGTCTATAAGGATTCCATTTAAAAACGTAATGATTTGTGGAGTTGATGTGTATCACGATGCTTTTCAAAAGGGTAATTCCGTGGCTGGTAAGTAGTAAACGAACTGCATCTTCTTTAGAACATTTTGTCATTTGAACCGCGGTAAGTAAGATAGAAATGACGTCCCAACAAAAAAAGAAAGATAAAATTAAGTCAGAATCGAAAATATCGATTAGAGCTTTGAATTTAGAATTCATGAACGAACTAAGTTTAGTGTTCATCACCCTATTTTCGTTTTTGTGAGACGTAGCAAAATCAAGTTACGCAAATATAAGTAATAAAAAAAGAAGTTGGAAAAATTGTTAAATATTTTTTGTTATTCAGCGATTTTTGTTGGAATGTCGGCTATTAATACCCGCTCTCAAGAATTCAATAAATTAATATTTATTTAATATTATGAAATAATATTGTTATTGCTTTACACATACTTCCTTTTAGCTTTTGTTGCCTCCTTAAATTCGAAATACTCCAAGTGGTATAGCAAAGCAGTGATCCAAAGCAAAAGAGAAGAAATTTTAAGTGGACTGTGCTCCTGTCTGATATCAGCCTTAAAGGAATATGAGGTTGAAAACAGACGCTTTCCTGATAATGTGATTATTTATAGGTATATACGCCTCTTCATTAATTTTTTTTAGATCAATTTCTTTATTAAATGGATGATATGACATGATTTTGTGATTTAATTCCTGCGGTAACATATTTCATGTGCATATATGATGCGTAATGCGCATACGCATACAGCTTCGCTTATTCACGTAGTTCTTTTTTCTCTTGTTTATATTTATATTTATCTTTCTTAAGAAAGAGATGAAAGAGAGAATGAAAAAAAATGCTAACTTCCAATTTGGGATAACACAGGCCTGTAAATAACACCTTTAGATAGATTATCAAAAAGTCTTTATGTATTTTCAAAGTATACTCTGTAGAAAACCAGCCATATGTGTGTCTATTTGAAAAGCCTAATAGGTTTCATTTTTACACATACACTTGAGAGGATGAATGTCAGTAATTAATCCTAATAAATGTCTAATCACTTTTATTTCTTTGAAATGATTTCTTAAAATGAAGGATTACTTAAAATTATCTGCTTGAAGTATATGTCTGAGTTCATTGCGCTTAATTTGTTTATTTTTATTATTATTATTATTGTTTTCTTTTTTTTTTTTATATTGGATCTCCCATTTAGTAGTTAATTTATATTTGTTCGTTAATAATTTGTTGTATCTTCTTAATTGTATATAACGCTCATTTCAATTTATTCACTTATTATGTCTATACTTTATATTGTTCCGTTGAAGGACCAATAACCTGTGTTATATTTATCCATAACTATCCATATAACATTTACTTATTGTCTTTTAGGTAGACTGTAAATTAAAGCAGTAATAAAAAAAAATTATTTTTATAATTTTTATTTCTATTTCTATTTCAGAGATGGTGTTGGTGATGGCCAGTTGCAAGTTTGTGCAAGCTATGAAGTCCCGCAGTTAGAAGAAGCTTGTCGTAAAATGCTCAACTATATCATAAAAATAACTTTTATTGTTGTACAAAAACGAATTAATACTCGTTACTTTTCGGTAATTCTAAACAAAATATGCGAAAAGACATTTGTTTGTTGCAACAGTTATTTATGTCCACCACCGTATTGTGTTTAATGCAGGACAACGTAAAATTCTTAGGTTATATCTGTTTATTGTCAAAAGTTAAAAATGTGTAATGTTGATAAAAATCAAAGTCAAATCAATTTCCAAAGCTGATCTTGCTACGTTAATAACGCTAATAACGAATAATACGTTAATCAGAGGCACGAAGTACATTAATAATAATTATTTCATGTACAGTTTGTTCATGAATTAAATATGTTTTTGCGAGCAACAATTCTGACTTATAAAAATCAAGATAGAAACCTGAAACTTGAACAAAAGTGAAGGCATAAAAAATGAAATTCTTCTTCTTCTTAATGTATTAAGAAAATACTAGTAAATGATTTGATTGATTAGAAAGAAAGGCTCATTGTAAACACGAAGTACTTTGTCATCAATGAAATTGAAATAAATATTTATACAAAAATTCCTTTAGGCCTCGAAACGCAATGATATGTTCCTCATAATATATTAAGCTAATCGACCAGATGTACTGTTTTCTACCTAAAAGTCTATTTAGTATCGAAAGGAAGTGAAAGAGATTTGTTCCTCGTGTTTATTTTAAAGAAAAAAATGTTTGTATTTCTTTCCTGCTGACAAATTATTTCTACACCAGCAAATGCAAAAAATTACACAAGCAAATGTCTGCTCGAGATCCCTATTTTTCAAAAAAAAAAAAAAAAAAAGAAAAAAAGTATTATTTTATCTATAAAAATATAGGTGGTGGATATTAAAACATGTGATTTGATCTCATCGGTTCATTTAATATTATTCGCATTTACAATTTCATTAGATGAATCGACACGGTTTCGAAAATCCAGCTCCTGGCACTATTGTTGATACAACAATAACACGAGCACGTTTATATGACTTTTTCTTGGTTTCCCAAGCTGTTAAACAAGGTTCTGTGTCACCGACTCATTACGTGGTATTAAGGGATGATGCGCAATATAGTCCCGATATAATTCAGAGGCTAAGTTACAAGTTGTGCTTCTTATATTATAATTGGCCTGGAACAATACGCAATCCTGCTTGCTGCCAGGTAAGTTTACTCGGAAAGCCAAGATCATGACTTGATGTTAATGCAAAAACAAAAGAAAAAAATATGAAATTAATTATCAAAATTGAATATTTATTTTCACACTTTTTCAGTACGCCCACAAAATGGCATATCTTGTTGGACAAAGCATAAAACGACCAACTTCAGAAGATCTTTCAAAGAAATTATTCTATTTATAAATTAACAATTATTTAAAGCAAAAAAAAAAAAATAAATAAATAAATAAATAAATAAAAAAAAGGACGAACCAAAAATTATTTAAATAATTATATAATACTTTAATATATTTTTTTAATAATAATACGAAAAATATAGTAATACAAGTTATGATAAATAATAACAAATAATGATAAAAAAATAAAATAAAAATATATAATAATATAAAAACAAATAAATGTTAGAAAAATAAATAAAAACTTTAAAATAATAAATAACAGTAATGACGCACTCATATTAAAATATGATAGTAAAATGTACTGATTAAGATTAAAATGCTAGTATAATGGAATAAGGTAAAAAAAAAAATGAGAGAAACCGAAAAAATGAATAAATAAATAAATGAAAAAATGATTTAATATCATACATCAAGCTGTAAACCAAAAACAAAAACAAAAAATTAAATTTAAAAAATCAGTTTTGATGTTTTAAGAGACAGTTGAAATTCATTAACAAAATAACATCATAAAAAATTATTATTCTCACTTTAACATAATGAATGAATCGAATTATCCGACAGCTTGTGCATAACTGCAGTAGGAATATCCGAATTTATAATAATATTTTAATGGTTTTTATAAGGGACTGATAACGTGAGCACAAAACTGATTCGAGCTCTATTCTTTCTTCGTTTGCTATGTTTATTCAAGAAGCTGCCAACTATATCAGCCAGGGTTGCAGACAAAGTCTCAGAAGAAAAACTCATAGTCTTTTGTTTTGACAAACTTATTTGACGACATTAATATTAATGTATATCATGGAATATTTTATTTTTATTTTTATTTTATAGGACGTATTTCTATTTTCTAAACTTCATATATTGATTAACAAAGTATTTGAGAAATGAATTAAAAATTTGAAAAACAACAAAAATTTTCTACTCTGCATTCGTTCGTATAACAAATGGTCGTGAACTTCTTAAATATAACACTTTAAACAATGAATATAAAAAGTTTATTTGAAATATGAATTTCGATGCTATCTCTTAGTTATATATTAAATCTCTTGATTTCATTCGTAAGAATGCGTCAATTTGAATCACAAAAACCATGAAAGACTTTTTTTTTTTTATCCATCTTGCCTGGTGTTCGAAAGATGAACATTGATATGTGAATGCGAATATTTTTATAAACATCACTTTCTCGGAAACTTATAGTTGTATTGTAGAACATAAGTATAAAAATCGTAATGCGAAAGCTTAGAAAATTTGAACAATTTTGTTTTGTGTATCCTTTCAATGCACACGTGTTACCCGATATTGGAATTTATGGATAAGTAAAAAATATTATTGTTATAGTTATAATTCTTTAAACTAATGAACTACATTATTATTTAGACTGAAAAAGAAAAATTAGGCAAAATAAGCTATCGGCTCGAAAAAAAAAAATAAATACATAATAAATTAAATAAAAAAAAATTTTTTTTTTAAAATAAACTTATTTTTTAAAGAAGTTGAAAAGTGGAAAATAAATTTTGTTTTAGCCACTTTTATGTGACTTACTTTTTTCACTCTACAGGTTTATATATAATTTCGTCAATATTTGTGACCGTTCGATGTCATTACGACATTATTGACCCATTTGATAGTTAGAAACCACATTTAAAGATTCAACATAACCCAATGCAAGCAAATTGAAGAAGGCAATATTAGAGTGAACTCAAAAAAACTTCGTTTCGACAAAATCACAATCGAATTTCAATTTGGCTCTAATCCGTTATGCTTGCACCACATAATTGAATGTCTTATAACTATGACACTTATTAAGATGGTTAACGCAGTTAATTGGCAATCGGTATTGAGACCAGATATATCTATTGAGCATGCATAAGTCAAACACTAAAATTTGATTTAATCGATTTAGTCACAATTAAAATTATAAAGATTGTTGCTTAACGCTGCTATTATTAATTATCCACTTTGTTGAGGAGACCCGTGTTAACATCAATTTTACTTTTGCCAAAGGTTAATGCTGTTGGAGTAATAGTGTGATTAGGATTCTTCATTTGGAAGTTGAGAGTGATTTTGTACACAGATGATATATATAAATAAAAATTTTAATTTTTATTATTTATTTATTTTATTTATTTATTAATTTATTAAAGGACTTCATTTTAGATCTAATAAGTATATACATAAATTAACTACGGAAAAAAGTTATTAAGAACTTTTTCTTGAATGGGATAATGGATCGTGATGATCGAAATCAATTTTGGCATATGAGTTTTTTGTGTTTAGTGAATGGCTATCACTTAAGGGACCATTAAAATTTAATTTTGGCGAGTAATCTCGACTGCAAGCAGGCAAATCTAAGCTAGCGTAATACAAGCCCGAAGGCGATGAGAGCATTTTATTATTATCGATCTCGCTCTTTTTTGTGGCAACGGATGACGATTTCGCTAATGGTAACTCATTTAAATATTCAATAGGATCCGACTTAAGAAGCTCATGATTCATATTCAACGCAGAATTTAAACTATTACTCTCAATAATTTGATATTTGTGAGGAGAAGATTCAATTTGTGATTCGAAATTATCACTTTTCGAATGCGAGAGCTTATTAGTTAATCGGCTTTTCTCAGACAAATTTTTCTCTTTAGTTGAAATTTCATGTTGATCTTCCTCACACGTCGTCATAGGCAGAATGGAAGAATCGTTTATTTGCTTATAATCTTCATCGTCATGCTCGGAAGAATTCGGTGTAGTTTGCAGATTTGTACTCATCATAAATAGTTTTGTTTGGTTTTCATGTGAGTCGTCTTCAGTTTCTTTGTTGTTCACGTTGCTGCCCGTAAATGTTTTTTCAATATTTTGTTCATCAAACTTATCATTCGCTAGATTTGAATTTGTCTCTATATTACTTGAAGGCTTGTTAACGATGATGCATTCATTGTTCTGATTGTTCGAATTTGAATGTTGTTGCTGTTGTTGTTGTTGTTGTTGTGTTATTATTGTTTTGGAAAAATCGTTTTTTATAGTAGATTTAATCGAAATTGGTTTCATTTCCAAATATCCATTATCCGTTTGCAAAACGCATTTAATTACTAATGAATCTAATGAATTTTTTAAAGCTTCCTCTCCATTTTGGTCGGCATTTTTTATCTCACAATTATTTTTCATATCTTTTGGCGGAAGTTTAGTGTGCATATATTTCCTGCTTGTCGGCTTTGAAAAGTCAATTTCCATTAAATCACTCATACGCTCAGCGGAACTTGTTTGATATTTACTAAAGAGGAGTGGCGCACTTATCGATTTCTTTGTTGAAATATTATCTACACCATAGTGGATGTTATTATTATTTGATGCTAATTTCGGATGTATTCGTTGTATGTCACACCTCGGTATTTTTGCTCTCGAACCAACAGAAAATGCCCTCACGCGGCCTGTGCTACTTTCAGTTGCTTTCTCCTTAAACATTTGCATTTGCTGGTTCTTATTGCCCACAGAATACGCGCGTACTGGCCTCGTGGCTCTAAAACACATAAGAGAGAAATGATATTTTGTTTATTTCTTAAGCTAATGGAATTACGTTTTTAGTAAAATTTTTTTGCAATGAAGTGAGCATTAAGCCCAAGACTTTTACTGCATATGAAAACTAAATTTAGACTTGCCAAAAAAAGAAAAAGAAAAAGAAAAAGCTAAGCAAAGCCAAGTTCACTATAGACTATTTGTGGTAAGAGCATACCAAGACACAATTTTCGGGGTCTATTTTTGAAATTTGGTGCATTGATGTTGCAGCGCAAGAAAGGGAACTTCATTAAAAACCGATTTTTTTTTCTTACGACTACCTCAATAAGGGAATGCTATATTTTGAAAAGACTTCGTTTTACGGCCACTCCGATTAAAAAGCTGTAGATTGAAAAACTCTCTTTATGGAAAATATTTACCAGTTACTCAACAAAAAAAAAGGGGAGAATAGTACTTTTGATAGATTAGAAGAATGTGATGGAGCCGTTACTTAAACGCCCGCGTTCCTACGAAAAATATGCCTTTATATGGCAGCCTCTGTTCTAAGGTTTTATTAATAGACCACAATTTATGGCATTAAAGTTTGGTCTACCAAATCACAATTGAAATTTAAAGCAATTAAAGGGTTCTCATTAAAAATCAAGTTTTTATGTGACAAGAATTTCACAACTAATAATATTAAATGGAAAAAGCCCCGATTTATAGGTAGGAATAAAAGTTATTTTCTCAATGCGCTATATAGCCAACATTTTTTTCATACTTCTTTACATAAACTCAAAAATTTACCCAATTTTCCCCAGTCATATTTTAACTAACTTACTGCAATTCCGTATCGAGAAAGGAGTCCTTTGGGATATCTAATAAGCATTCGGAAAATTCCTTCTGATGATATTTTATTTCATTTCTTAAGCCACTGTTTGCGAAAGAATCTTGAGTTTCATCTTTTTCTTTAAAAAAATTGCTTGGTGCCATTGTTATATATTTTTCGCTTTCGCCAAGTAAGTTTCCATGATTTAATATATCTAGAAATTAAAAATAAAATCTTAAACATTTTTTTAAGTTTGCATACAAAGTTCAGCATTATACTACATATTTTGAAAAAAACATTTCTTATGATATAATATATATGAGAACGAACAATTGGCTCTATTATCTGGGATCCATAATAAGATATTTACTTTAAAATTGGATTGAATCTGTGTTCAGTGCAAAGCCAGTTCCTGCTCTTTTGCTTGCGTAGTCTGCCCTAGAATCCTAACATCGTGCTACCACCATATGGTAACCGTTTAGCACTAATAAAATTATTGACCCTAGAAAGTAGGCGAATAATGCTAAATGTTATCTTTCGTTCATAAGCACTTGAACGGCTAATCCGACTCCGAATTTTTACTATCGAAAATTAACATGAACATTCAAAAGCGATTCTCAAGAAATTTTTTGAAAACTTAATATAAATTATTCCAAAAAAAAATTACAGCAACAATGATCTCAACCAAAGAAGATATTGTGGAGGCAATATACTGAGAATCATTACTTGATTGTCTTTGGCATAAGTGCATCTGACGTAAAATCAAAGATAGTTAAACACAATTGCAAGACTTATTGAACGAAAACCCAGCTCAAGCTTTCAAAGGATCTTTGAACAGCTTAGTTATTGAATCAATTGTGTTCGGATGTTTACATGCGATGGAAAAGGTGCGAAAAGGAAGTGAAATGGCTACCATGTGAATTAACTAAAAACGCCATTTTGAACCATTTCAATATCGCGGTTTCATTGCTTGCCAGGCAAGAACAGAAGAATTGTTTGTGGCATATGTGTAATTGACGATGAAAAGAGGATCTACTACGGCATTTCTAAACGCAAACTTTAATCCATCCACATCGACACCGAAGCGCAAAACACATGCTATGCATGCGGTGGGATCAGAAAGGTGTAGTTTATTACGAGCTGATAAAACCGTATGAAACTGTTACTGCAGATATCTTCCGAGCTCAATTGATCATTTACGAACGATGTATTGTTGCAAAATAGACCAGCAAAAGGGGCTTACAACTGCAAAGTCATTCTCGTGCATGGCAACCCTCGCCCACATGTTGCAAGAGTCGTCAAGAACACACTATTGGAGCTGGGAAAGTTCTACCGCACTCAGCGAGCTCACCATGCATAATTCCTTGTGATTACTACTTGACCGGATGGAGGCAGAATGTTTGGGCTAGTAAGCCATTCCACAAACTTGAAGAAGTGCCCAAAAGGTCGTGAGTTCTTCCGACAGCGTATCGCTACGTTGCCAGAAAGATAAGAAAAAGTTGTAGTAAATTATAGCAAATATTTTGATTATCAAGAAATATTCTCAATAAATGGATTTTTCAAGTGAAAAAGTAAACAAAATTAACGCAAGCATCTATTAATTACAACATCTGAAATATATACATCTCTTCTTCTTCTTCTTTTCTCCATTTATTACTTTTCCTATTGTTGACTTTTCTAATATGCGGAATGCAAGTGCCCTGTTGTTGAAATATCTTAAGGTAAGATCCTACGTTTTTTCAACTCTGCATTAACCAAAATTCTAAAACTTAAACGTTAAATGAACGTTGAAAAAAATTCTATATTTGAAATGAAAAATATGCGTTAACATTGTTCACGGAATGTTAACACTATTCTTTTATCCGTAATCTATATCTGTTCTGTAATCTAGAAGAAAAAGAATTCCGAATAGATTTATTGAAATCACTGGTCACTGATTGTAAGACGATCTATAAAAATTATCTATAAAAAATTGAGTTTACGCCTGTTACACTCCGTAATTTAAAACATAAATTTGATTAAATCATATTTACTTAGATATATAAGATGTTTATAAACTAATAATGGGAAAATTTGTTATAAATTTTCTGATTCATTGCTGGCTTTTCTTTCATATGTATTCATATGGATCTTTTATTCACTGAATGAAAGACCCTTTCTTCTTTGAGTAATTAAAACATAAAAGATAACGTTTCGTTACTTGGAACTTACCATTGCTTACGGGGCATGATGTATTGATATTAATATCTGAATAAGAAGGCTCATCGACACTTTCTTCTAGAATGACGCCATCTGATGCACGTGTACTGAAAATATAAAAATATTGAAAACATTATGATATAAATGTGGGGCTTAATAATTCAGAGATTATTAATTTAAAAAATTGAACCGGCACCTTTAGAAGATCAAAACGTTGGATTAATTTAAAAAAAATTTTTAATTGGGATCTCTCTTATTGCAAAAATTTATATTGAAAAATATTAGATGTTGAATCGTAAATTGTTTAACCAGTTATATATAACACATCACTCAATAAGTTCTTAGGATCACTAATTTTTACTTAATATTTTGCCATTATAATGGTCGACTTGTGACACTGTGCTTTCCCTTAGTATTATATTCTGGTTATATAGCGCTATATACTGTTATATACTGATTCCTGATATACACTGATATATCCCGTTATATAGTTGTGCACTGTTAATCATTTGTCTTTTTTCTAAATAATCGAATATTAAACCGTGCGCTTCCCAAAATACGATCCCAGCGTTTTTATGTTATATGCTGTTTTATATTGATTATCATATACTACTATATACTGTTAAATACTGATCGCTCTATACTGATATATACTGCTGTATACTATTCATCTTTTGCTCCTTTCCCAGATAGTTGAATATTATATCATACGCATCTCAAAATACAGATGCCGTAACCTTTCGTTTATTGCTGTCCCCTCGGCTGACTGCCGATTTGACTTTGGATTGCAGTGATGAATCCGTGTTTCATTTATTGTTATATATCGCTTGAATTTTTATACATTTTTTGTGTTTAATGGAACAACTACTGAATTCGCTCCAGCAGAGCGATCAGCAAACTTTCGTGTCCGTAAGATCTCATTTAAAGTCCGCAAACTACTGACAAATTATTGTTTTCAACGCAGCAGAGTTGCCACAACACTTTTTCAGCCGATTCTTGGTGTGAATTGTATATTTTCCCAATGTTTTGTCAATACACGAAATTCAAATTTTCCCATTATATTTTTTGAAAATTGCAAAAGTAGCTTCACTAACACAACTACAACTAACAACTGTAACTTGTAAACTAATAATTGGAATCTCATGAAATTTCGCTTGAAAGTTGCCACTACCCTACCTAAAAATCATATGGATTCGTCAATTGCGACGGACACTTATATGCGATATCCTACGAACCTATTGAGTGATATGTTACGTATCAACCGTACCAAAAAGAAAAATTGGATGGACAAGACAAATGAAGTGAAATAAAAATATGACCATTCGATATAAAAACTCAAAATCTCAATAAGATAAATGACATTTAGTAGTATGCTTTCTTTACGATGCAAGTAACCGTACTATAAATAAAGAGCTGAGTGAATTTTAAATATAAATAACGCTTCTAAGTGTGGCTCCTAACAGAAGTTCTATAAAACTTTCAAATTAAAATTAATGCTAATGTATGGGGGTGTACAAAAATTTACGAAACATTTAAATCTACCATCAAATTTGTGGTAGTGTTGACCACCAAAAAAAAAGTTAAGCTTGACCGGTGACAATTCAGGTTCAGGTTCGTAAAAATGGTGCATTACACGACAGGACAGCACGTTTTCATTGTAAAAAAATATTTCAAAAATAATGAAAGTTTGATCAGAGTTCGAAAATATCGTGCAATATATGGTCAGAATATTAATTGTTGCTGGTGCTCGATATCGGGCTACGATAGTTCAGATCTTTCTTTCAATTGAAAGACATGGATCTTAACGACATGTGGTTTCAAGAAAAGGGTGCCACATGCCATAAATGCCATACAAGAGACATCACCTATCCAAGTACTTTCCCGTTTCGATGATCGCAATTGGCTTTCTACGCCCCCGTACCTGTCAGCAAAGCAGTCGTGGAAACCGTTTGTCCAATGTGTTATTCCGCACACAATTCTCCCCTATGTATACTATGATTCAATAAAAAAAATTACAATTAAGAAAAAGAATAGCTTTAAATCTTGCATAAATTTTTTGGGACACCCTGTATCATATCCATTATATCTTAGAGAATGGTCCGATTATATTTTTCTTAAATATTCCATTCCATTACTGACTTCACAATGTATCGACTTCTGAGTCAATATAAAAATATATAAAAATTAAGAAAGCCGCCTAAAATTTAACATAAGCCATAACATAGATCAATTCTCCATAGAAGACTCAATATTAAAAGGATCATGGAGTTTTAATATATGAACTAGATAATCGAAAAAAAGACGTACACACATTAAAATTTTCGAATTTTCGTTTGGAGAATTTGTAATTTTCTTTTTCAGAATGTCAAGTGCTCTAGTAGGATAAGGCCCACAATTGCAAAAATTGAATTATAATCATAAGACTTAACTTATAGGGGATGGACAAAATAGTATGAACACTTGATGTTATAAAGATTTCGCAATTGCAGATCTTTTAAGGATATTAGCTCTTTGTATAGATCGCTGACGTACTGTCCTTGCCGAAACAGTATTTATCAACTATGGCTTGAATAATGCTAGTCTATCATATTGCATATTGTTCACATTATTTTGTCTATCCCATATAAAGTTCCTTTCAGACAATTAAGAAAAAAAAAACCTTTTTTAGTTATCATGTATTTAGGACCTACCCCAAGGCGATTACAGCTGACGCCTATTGAATGTTTTAAGTGATTTTTTGTGCATTTCTAAACAGACAACTTTCCAATTGAAGGTGAACAGTGAGTGAGTGATAAGCAAAAAATTATAAAAAAAAAAAAAAAAAAAAAAGAAAAAGCAATTAGTTTGTGAGCCTACCTTAAACGGAAGGGTAAAAACGTAATAGCATCATCTGATTCATCGATACTTATTGATGATTCTTCACTCTCTGAACATACTACTGGTGGACTGTTACTTATGCGTTGAATAGTATTTGAACGATAATTTGATAAAGTTGCTGCATTTCGGAAATTTTGATTATTACATTCACTTGATGAACGATTACGCGAAGGTAAACTGTCGCATCTTTCCCTTACAAAAGTTGCAGCTGGAAAAACATATAAAATTAATTAAATACTAGAATCAATATAATAGCGGAAATGGCGTCTTTTTATATTATTGTTACATAACCCCTCTCACCCCAACCCTTCGCTCCATAAAAAGCTTCAAAAATATAATCTATATTCGTTATTAAAGGACTTTAAGTGTAATAAGTTGCAAAAGCCACGTTTTTTTTCCCTGTAGCTGGCAAGTCTTTATAATCGACCATTCTAGGAGTTGAAAAAGTAAAAACAAAAGTTCAGTGGAAACAAAAAAAAGGTAAATAGTACTTTACTAATTATATATATATATAGAAGTTGGACACTTTAACTACGAAGTATATATGTGCGCGATATCAAATTTGGAATTGATTTAAATCTATTGGTTCCTACTAATTCCATACAAGATTGATATTTTGATGTTGTAATTGTTTTCATTTACTGCTCACTCACACACATTAATGTAATAATATAATTTGGAACCGTTTTATTAATATATTTAATTTGATTTCATTTTTTATTTATAATATAAAAATTATCCAATTTTGAGATCTTGAATAATAAATAAATTAATAATAAAAAAAAAATCTCGTCGTACACTTAAAACTTTAAAGCGAGTATCATAAAAATCTATTAATATAATAGAAAATAGTAAAAGTATTTGTCCATACCGTTAGGAAGTGTATTAGCAGCAGAAGTTAATGACTGGACTATTTTTCTGTCATTTATCGGCTTTGAAGCCTCCGTAGCTGATGATGATCGTTTCCTCATAGGCTCTATTTGTTCATCATTGTTTGATGTCATTTTACTGGAAAGGAAGAATAAAAAGAAATTAAAGAAATTGAAGTACTCTTCGAATTAAGAAATTCTTACAAAATCTGTACTTAAGTATACGAAAAAATTGTTGTGTATTGTAGTGTATAAAGGGACACATATATACGAGGTCTGTTCAAAACAAAAAGTGAGTTTTAATTTTTCTCGTAAAAATGTTTATTTATTCATCAATATTTGATTTGTCCACTTCAAAGTAATCCCTCTCAGGTGAAATACACTTAAGCCAAGGCTTTTTCATATCGTCGAAGCACCTCTGGTATGCACTTTATGGTATGGCCTTGAGATCTTTCAGCGATCCGGCCTTTATCTCCTTAATTGTGGCAAACCTCCGTCTTTTCATGATTTTTCTCAGTTTTGGGAACAAGACAAGGCCAGTGACAGGAAGCCAAGTCCAGTGAATACAATAATTACGGCGTTGCTTTTGACCAAAAAATCAGAATAAATACTAACAGTACTTATCATGACCAAGCATTTAACAATTTCGAAAGCAACTGCCACATGTTTTATGGACAAAACATCCGAAAAAATTGCATCGTATGAGCAAACCGATATGCCAATACCCTCCGAAACTTCTCTAATAGTGATACGACGATTTTCCATAAGATTTTCCCTGACTGCTTCAATGTTTTCTTCAGTTGCCTAGGGTAGGCTTCGTCATTAAAATCTTTCCGGCCTTCTGTGAAGAGCATTTTTTTTTTTTTTGCTCAAGGTATATTCGCCAAATGCCACAGTTAACATTTTGAATGAGTTGGAGCATTTTTTCGCAGAAAATTCGATAGAAACTCTTTGATCCATTTTTTTTTTCGACAGAAAAAAATCGTCAAGTACACCAAAAACAAACTAAAAATAGAATATGGCTGATAATGTTAACATATGTTGCGATCATGGGACCGAGTCATCGCAATTGCTTGCTAAAGCTTATGACAGATAGAAAATTAAGTTAATTGGGAAAAGAAAAATATTAAACATTCTAGATTGTGACAAAATGTTTTACTTTGGAACTGGGACGGAACTTTTCTGTATTGAAAAAGTTAAGCTACCATCTCCTTCGAATAAAATTTCGATATATGAAATTTCTATATATACATATAAAAGAATCTCATCACTAGATGCAAACTTTAAACTCCTTAAAATTTTTTTAGTTTTTTGACTATGGACAAAATATAACGGCAATTTGCTTTGTTCAAAAAAAAAAAAAAAACATACAGTCTCATTACTTTTTGTCCACAGGAGTAAATATAAAATATACCTCAAAATCATTCTGTGCATATTTTGTGCTATAAGCGGGTCTTCCGTTTCCATCCAAAATTCTCCTGGACCTATAGGACTTTGTCGTCCAATTTCCATATAAAAATAGCATTGTGAGTCACCACACCTATAAGAAAAATAAAAATTTAATAAGATATGTAATATATTTATAAAAAGAAATTCGAAAAGCTACGGTTATACACCTTGAGATTTATCTCATTTGTCAACGATTTAAAAATAATATTATATATAGAATAAAATTAACATGTTTTTTTTCTTAATTATCCTTGTTGTGTGCAGTATATAGGGACTTCTTAAAAAACCCTTTATAAACGCTTTGATAAATATTTGAGTTTATCTACCAAAATTAATAATTAATGGACATTTTCGAACTTTTTTTTTTTTTACTGTTAGCTTAAATTATATCATTTCGCTTGTGGAAGAAGTTAAGAATATTTTTTACAACTGCCCGAAATAAATTATTTATTTAAAATGAGTAAAAAATAAAAGACATGCCTTTAAAATATAGGATTTAGTAAAGATTCAATTACCCCCCATACCCACTCGGTAAAGTAAAACCAAAAAAAATAGAAGAGAATAAATTAACTTTAAATTTAATTTTAATTATAGGTTCAATTAACACGTTAATCGCCATGTCAGTCATATGTGTCTGACGCTAACAAGTTCTACATGAGCCATGTCAGACATATATGTCTGACATACGTGATTTGGTAGAAGGCCACGTCAATCGCAGATGTCCGACGCAAACGATACATTTGCAGTATATTTCGAAAGCTTGGCCTATCAGGAACAAAACCTGAAAATTTCTTGGCTTACTACAAACAATAAAATGAAATAAACATAGTTATACAATGCTGCTAAGCCGTTATTTTTATTATAAATCTCTTATTTTCCAGAATATATTTTGCTTGCCCACGTATATCCTTTTGAAGTACATAACTTAAAAAGTTTAATTCCATACTTATGCGCCTTATTAGGTACATATTGGCGGAAATAAAAATAGTTTTTTTCCAGGAATTTTGGCAAAAAAAAAAAATTCCTTGATACATTTTTAACTAAATTATCTAATAAAGTTACCATGGCCCATGTGAAAATTTTTCTGATATAACGTGGCGATTAACGTGTTAATTAATTTCTTAATTTGCTTTTAATGAAAAAAAAATTAGTAGACCTTGAATGCACCTTGAATTTTTGATTTTAAAACGAAAATAGTATGATTAGTTTATCATTAATACATTGCTATGCGACTTTGGCCAAATCTTCTATATCTTATTCGGCTTAAGAAAAAAGCTTGAAAAAAAATTAATTTCGATATTCTTGAATGCCTCCTGGGCATAGACGTTTTTCTACATTTTTTCTTAGGTACATTGAGGTGCAAATGTTTCTGATTTATAAATAAAAAGTCTTTTCGAAACAGTTATGTTCTCAAATTATGTTTAGTTTTAACTGTAGTTTTTGTAACTGATTTCGGCACTAACCATGTTTTTGACAAATTTGAGAAAACGTATCCTCATTTTTGCCATCCTGGGAATATTTATATTACACATTCGCTCGCGACAAACGGACACTCCGACTTGTTTGTATCAATTCAAAATATGATTGTGATGCCAGAATATGTTTACTTTTTATAGAATTTCTGAAACTCTTTTCTGAGTGTATGTTTTAACGAAAACAATATTTTTTCCCACAAAATATAAGTAGTTTTGTAACATTCTCATATATATATGTATGTATGTTAATAAAAAATTTCAAATTATCGCAAATCAATTTTATATACAAAAATGAAGTCTTTCGAAATTGCTTTAAAAAGAAGGGACACATGTGCTTACTCATATTGCATTGTGTGTTAGTTAGTTGCCATAAATACAATGTGGATTTTATTTCATTCATTAATACAAAAAATTACTTTCCCACATTTCATTGATTTAATTTGATCTCATACTCTCCCTTTAATGTAAACGTAAAATATCGCGCCATTTTCATTCCTATATAACACATAAGGAGGTGGCATTCAGTAAAGACTACATTGCACAGTGACATACGAAATAGTAGACAAGAAGTATTTTAACCAAAGGTTTTTTTTTTTTTTCAAACAAAATAAACAAATAAAACAAAATAGTTTTCGACAGAAACCAGAAGAAAGGTTCTGCCTTCCAAGATTTTAACATTGTAAGTAAGAAAAGTGTCGGCCCAAATGAGATAACTAACAAATGGTGTTATCTTCGTTGAGTAAGAAATAAATTTGATTTGATTAAATGAAAAAATAAAAATTACCTTCGTATTGTCGTCAACAGGACATCCACTTTAGAAAGTCTTTGATCGTTAAGAGCATTTTTATCGGATGTTATTTTAATGAAAGTTATAGACTTATTTGTTAAGCAAACATGATAGTTTCCAAATAAACCTTTTTGTTCAGCTATACCCTTTCTTTGAATGATTACTTGCCATACGTAATCTGAAAATTAAAAATTAGAATTATTTTTTTATTTTCAATTTTACATATAAAATTTAAAAAGAGGATTAAAAGAATGCAATCAATTTTTAAAAATTTAGTCCTAACACTAATCATAGTAAGTAACTAATAATGAGTTTTCTTTACACGGGCTAAAGGCGTATCTTTTATTCCTAGTACTCTGCCTAAATAATCTCTTTATGGTGTTCTTTTATGATTTCGAAACTATTTTTGCAAATCTGTATGCCTTTTGTTTTCGGTATATTTTTCATGAAGTCAATTTTCTATCATTTCATCAAAGGAATTCTTTTTTTTTTTTTTAATTTTCAATTTTATTATTAAATTTTTTTTTCTTTAGTTTAAAAATTTATTTCATTAGTTTAAAATTAGTCATAGTCTAAAAATTGTGATATAAATAATAAATTTAATACATGTATACGTATATGTATCGATTAATTTGGAGAAGCTTGTGACCCACACATCCATTTCCATTATAAACAAAAAACTTACAATTAATAGCAAATATTAATATAAAGCATAGAGCACGTAGCCAAGATCTCTATGAATTCAAAACACGCCTACAGTAAAAAAAAAAAGAAGATAAACTAGTATCCTATAAGCAGTATTAAATTATTTATTATTGCTCAGGTGATCTTAAGTCACTCTTAGTTGACTTAGTTAATTAAAAGACAAATCGTCAACTATACGGTGAAGGATAGTCGGGAATCAGTTTAATCATTAAAATCTTAAAACATTTATTTTCGGCAGTGCACAAATGTCATCTTATCAGCATAGGATATATATACATTTTATTTTTTATTTTGAGTACTTTTCACTTATTAGATTAAACAATAAAAAAGCAAATCATAAACATTTATTTATTTACTCACCAAATTGAGGAAAATCCAATTCGTTAGCATATTTCCTTTGCAACGATAATAATGTGTTTAACCATTTATTCATTTCTTCCTCGGTTTCTATTACAATTCCGAATCCGCCTTCCTTTGTAGAAAGAGCAATGACAAAATCATATTTAGTATCTAAACGTCTATTTATGTTAAAACAACTTTTGAGTTTAATAACTCGTTTTGCATTAAAACTAGATCTAAACTTTTTTTCATTATCATAATATTCAAGACGTGCAACATTATGTAAAGTATCTTTATATAAAACAAAAAATTTCTTCCTCATCGTTTTCAATTTTTTATGATAACCACATAATAAGAGACCGTTCTCATCAATGCACTGCTTTGACATAATTATCTAAAAGAAAGAAAGAAAGAAAGAAAAGGAATGTTAAATTTTATTTTTTTCTTCTTTTTTTTTAGTCTAAGAATTTACATCATTTAATTTACATAATTATTATAAAAATATTTTTTAAATAAAATTATTAAAAGCCGCTTTAATAGATGGGCCTTACTAACGAAATAAATAAGAAAATAAACTCATTTTTATTATGCCCAAGTTTGTCGGTTTCTAAGATCGAATTCTTCATTTTTCTAACATATATTAACAAAATGCTCTTCATGTTCAGTTGCTTACATTTTCCAATAAATAAAACGTTTGAAGTTGTAAAAAACTAAGAGTGGATTTATTTATTTTAATCTTGTACGAGAAAGAAAGGTCTCGTCTATTTTTCAATTCACTTCTACTTTTCAATGATATTTTTTGATCTTGGCTTTCATAACTAAAATAAGGGCCAAAATATATGGTATCAGTCTATGGGGAAAAATAAAATCAGGTTCTAAAGTTAATAAAATTTATTGTCTTTTAATGCTTTGCACTTCATCCCCATTTTCATGTGTTCCTTTGCTAAGAAAGGATTTTCTAAAATAACATACAAAATACATGGCATTAGAAAATATAAAATAATTCTCTAAAGTTCACAAAACTTATAGTCTTTTAATACTTCATCGGTACTTTCTTGAATGTTTTTGCTACGTAAGGATTTTCTGAGAAAAAACTACACGAATCTCTATGTTAGCTTCTATAAGATTGATAGACTTCTGTTTCTCATGCTATATATATTCTCCATAAAAATTTTATTCAGTTCGCCAAAAATTTTCATTCCGGTGTTCTGGTCAACTTTTGTTTTATTATCATTATCAAAATTGAAAAGCTAGAATTAAGCATTCATATGAATTAATTCAATAGTATAAGAAATAAAAGCTAAAGATTTACCAAATAATCAAGGCAAGCTCTTTAATTAATTAATTCCTGATGTTTATTGAGGGTAACATTTTAGGCATTTCTTACCAAAGGATTTCAGACCAATTTTACAAAAAGAAAAAAAAAAGTCAATCACTTGTAAGTCCGTAGTGTTGAAATTAGCATATTACACTGAAGCTGGGATGCCTAGTTTCTATTTCCGTACGTCATTACGGCAAACGAAAGGAAGAGGATGAAATCAAAACAAATAAACACACATCAGTCACTTTTTAATAAAGTTCATCTCATCATCTTCCGGTAGTTTCCTTGAGTATAAAGGATTTCGGTTTAATACTAAAGCCACTTCCCCATCAATCAATCTATCAACTAACAATTGAACGCGAAAGAGCTATTTTTCAATATAAATACTTTTACCCAAGGTTAAGTTTAAGAGGAATTTGTTAAGAAGAACAAAAATATATATGAAAACCATAATGCATAGAATTTACTTATTACATATAAAAGCTTAAAGTTCAAATTTATTTATGGATAAGAAATAATATCGAATCTAAACATATACGTATATATAACAAAAAAAAAAAAACATCAATTGAACATGAAAGAATTTTTGCAAAAAAAAATTCTACATTTTTTTTAATTCTATTTAAAATTTCTGGCTGCTTACTAAGTTTCAGAAGACATGAAAAACAAAAGATAGAGTTGAATGGCTGCTCTTAACCAACAAGTCCAGTAAATTAATGAGATTTCATTCTTAAACACAATAAAAAGGACTGCAAACTAGTAAAAATGCTTCGATTAAAGAAGTAATAATCAAGTTTGTATTGCATTTAATGTAAATCATTATTTCTTCCTTGTTTTAAAGGACACGCCCCTAAGAAAGTATGGTCAGTTATTTTGACATACTTTTCAATTACACTTTGTAGTCAAAATAATTGAAGTTTGCATTCCTTCACACGACTGACTGACTGAATGGGTCCGAAATGCGTATCACACATCAAATAACTCTTTTACTACATTATTTATATTTACTTACGCTTCCGAATGTTATGTTATTAATTATTAAAAGATTCAATATAATTCTTTTTAATTTCAATTCAACACAAACGAATTATTTATATTTCCATGATATATATAAGTGAACGCATTGAACTTTATGTTATTGAAATAAAAAAATTTTGAAATGTTTAAAATTAATACGCAATACCAAATTATCAAAGAAAAAAAAAAGCAAAAAAAAAATACAGTCGCATGAGAATACGGACTAAAGAAACGTAGGCTTATGAACACACATGAAATGTTTTTCTTTATGCATCACTCTCTTTTTAACTAAATATTATTAATTATTTATTTAAATATAATTTTGTTTTATTTTCATATTTACTCATCTTTTTTTTCGTACCTTTTTGGTAATTTTAATTAGAAATTTATGTTTGTTATGATTATTACTTTTTCTCTCTTTTTTTAGAATATGTTTTACATTTTATTACACATATTATTGCCATTAGTTATAAATATTCCCGCTTTAAGGAAATTTTGGTTAACCAAACTAGCGGCAACTTTGAAAAGATAAGCGAAGTCAATCAAATCAGTTATTTTCCTTAATTTTTAATTTGTGTGCGGGTAACTCGAAAATATTTTTGCGGATAGAAAAAAGAGATCGTACATTAGTAGACTATAAATGCTTTTAGAAAAAATACAAAAAATTGAAAAAAAAACTTATGGACACATTGTCGCACATATGTCACAAATCACAGAGCATTCTGCCTTTTTTTTTGGGTACTTAACGCTACTATTTTATAATAAAATTTATATATTGAAAAATTTTAATGCGATATGGTATGGAAACTCCGATATCCCAAGTCACAAAATCTATTGCAAGAAAATACTGTGTTTTCTACTATGTCTAAAATGTAAACGGTCACAAAATCAGGCTGTTATTGTAATATCAATAATTATCCAATAATCTTACTGATGCATTTTATTTAGATTTCTCGACTTTTGGGACGAGTTGATCGAATTTTCTATATAACTTTTGCATATAACTTTTAACATTAATAAAAGTTCAAGATTGAAAATAAATTCCTACGCTTTGACAATTTTTCATCTATTTTCTAGTGCCTGTACAAAAGTGGAAAGTATCGACCAAGTCCACTCGATATAATAGAATATTGGAATTTAATTTCTTTTGTGAAAACGTTTGCAAGGTTAAGAAAGAAGTTTCCGAAACTCCATAAAGTGTATATATTCATCAATGTCAAATTCGAAATCCTCCTGGACGTATCGACTCCTTCGTCTGCTCATCTTTGGAATGTCCCAAAACTTGAGATATCTGAATGAAATTTGTTAAAAACTTTGAAAATTCTTTCATAAAATTGATATTGAAAATGGTCAAATCGGTTGTAGGCCACGCCGGCTTTGCCGGAAAATATGTAAATAAATAAATAACACGCGACTATATATGATAACTCGAAATGTAAAAAAATGCAACCCTGTTGTCAAAAAGGGAACATGTCAACTTTGTCTTGCAGTTATGAGAAATGCATTATTTTATATTTACAGTTATAAATTCAAGAATTTCATTTAATAATATAATTTCGATTATGCAGATTTGTAATTAAAGCAATGAATTTTTATTTATATATATTTATTCATATTAGTATATATTGTTCTTCTTATTTATGCATTTATTCATTCATTTATAATATATAACATTTGCATTAAGATAATGATGAGGATAAAACGGTGTGACAGATTTTAATTTAAAGATTAACGAATATTGAATCGATCACATTGAGGCAGAATATTTCCAGTAGAAACTTATGGAAGTGCAAAGCGATATGAAAGTGTTAAGAGCTAATAAAAATTCTAAAGTTTCCTTACAGGAAAATAAATCTTATAAAAATGTTAACATGGGATTACAATTAAAATGAAAAGAAGTGTGTTCACATACACACAAAAATTTTATAAGTCATTTCGAACAACTGAAGAAAAAAAGGTTAAAATAGTAAATGAAAAAGAAAT
The DNA here is from genome assembly GCA_000671755.1 of Glossina brevipalpis. NCBI lineage: Eukaryota > Metazoa > Arthropoda > Insecta > Diptera > Glossinidae > Glossina > Glossina brevipalpis. Next base: position 1,851,533 of record KK351032.1, read on the forward strand.
AATTTTATTTTTAATTGAACAAAATGCTCGGTTGTCTTTTGCTTTAAAAGCCTTAATATCAAAAGGAAGAGCGAGCAGCCTACTAACAAACATGATGTTTACGAATGTAAATTGCTTCGTTTATGCCTTGGGTTCTAAGCTAATAACACTATAGACGAAAGGTGTGCGAAAGGTAATGCTAAAAAGTAACTTGCTGACAGTCCGTCCACCGATTTCCTGGGTATTGGTAACATTGTATTAGGGAATAAGTACCTGCATGAAAGTGTCAAAAATACTGAAAATGAGATGGAACTAACTAAACAATCAGTAAATAAATATAAGCTAAACTTATAAAAATTTTCTTTTTATTTACCAAAAAGCAATTTAAAACCTTAACCAAAAACTTAATCTGATACATTTTTACTGATATAATTCTTACTAACGTCAAAAGTTATTAAAAAAAATTGTTGATAAAGTCTTTATTGGAACGTAAAGGTAACGAATGTTTTATGAAAATGAGTATTTTGTCTGTAGGGATGAAGAATCTCTTATCACATAGAATGGTAAAAAAAGTCCATCACAGCTATTAATAATATTATTTTAATGTCATATATTTTATTAGTTTTTATACATTTTAAAAAATTTTTTAATTTTTCAACTAATTAAAAATTTTTTCACTACTCGTTCATGTACGGAAAAATGACCACTCATCTGTCCTTTTATCACAAACTTCAACCATAGAGAAGATAATTTTCCATCGTAACTAAATTGCTTTCGTTAATTCAAAATGTATTGTTATTTTATTTTATTGCGAATTTTGCGACTCTCATAAAATATCTTGCCGAAAATGAAAAATATCTCCCCTTTTTAAAATATTTCGAGAAATTTTCCTCTGTAACTTAGTTATATAAAAGATAACATTCCATCTCAACTTCGAGGGACCATAAATCAAATACTGTATACCACGCTATAGGGTATTCGAGATTTAAATCCAGAGCTTTTATTATAAATATGAAAGTTAATTGTGTAACCTCTACATACTTTTTGTATACTTATTATAAATGGTTCATATGGATGAAAAATAAATGTTACCAACTCTCGTTGCGACATTCTTAAACGATCCCCTGTTGCTGCCCGATCATCGTCAGTTTTAAATGAAGTTTCCAAAAATAATCGAAATTTAATATCGTTGGTAGAGCGATCTCTAAAGCATATAGGGGTTACGATATTAACTTTTGGCCTTTCCCATGCCGATACTAGACGGTCATCATAATTAAAAAGTGAGTAATCTAGATAGGGGCTCGTAGAAAAACTTTGCGAAGTAATAGGTAATGTCGAGTTAAGACGGGAAGCTGCCTCCAATTGACCACCCGGTATGGAAGAAGTCGCTCTAAGAGGAAAGAAAGGAAAAAGAAGAGAGCTTCATTATTGAAAAAGTTCTTTAAAATTCATCTTCTATAGAAATGCACTTACAAATCGAAAGCAGCTCGAAAATATACATTATTATTAGGAGACGATGATGGTAATTGTGTGTGCAGCGATCTTACATTACGAAAATCATCGCAAAAATTGCGCAAAATATATAGCAATTGGACAGAGTTTTTCGGAAATATTTTTAAAACAGTCTGCTCTACAATGTTGTATATTACGTACAACGGGAAAGAAATTTTATTCTTACTCCACGTATTTGCGGTAGAATCTTCTTGTGCCAATTGCGTTGGTCGGCTTTCGTAGCGCATAAATACGTTGTCATTATCCAATAATTGCATTTTGGAAATTAACATTTGTTCTACCTTAAAAAAAAGAAAAAAAATTTTAAATTTAGCTTAATTCATCAACACTTGCTCCAAGGCGCAAGCTTTTCACTGTACGTGATTGCTATATTTAATATAAGAAATTTTACAAACCTTCGAACACGACAGCCAAAATTCAATTATGATCATTTCTTACTGTAACTTGATGATGGATGTGATAGTAAACTCGCAACCACAAACACGCCCATATTAAATAAAAGGCTGTAAAAGCGTCTAGCAGATATTCGCCCAAAATATTAACAAATTTGGTCAAGTTCTTCTAAAAAGTAGTTAGATCAAGTAGAATGCCCCCAATAATATTCGCATATGTTTATGTACATAATAAAGTCAATGTAAAGGAAATATTATAACTAGAACTTACATATGGGAAATTTAAGTAAAAATCCTTCAGTTTCCTTAATCTGATTGATTTATCTTGAGTTTCCATGATGTTCCGATACATATATGATAATATTTTTTGTTTGAGATGCGACAACGGAAACGTAATGGGTGCTTGTTGAAACTGTATAACACCTTCTCGATCCAGATTGCTTCCAAATGGTCCCAAGGTGAAAAGTGTCCTAAATTTCCCTGCCGAATCTACCTGAATCAAATCTATGCATTGGCGGCAATTTGACAGGATAGCAAGAGTTTGTTCATACACCGAAACACTATGATTATGTGACAACATAAAGGAATCGTTATTATAAATTAATTTATCACTAACAGTTCCCGATTTTAAATCCACTAAAAAGAATGTGTAATTAAAGTGACCAGTATCATCCCATAAATCAGGGTATTCCACAAATCTTTGAAAGGATGCAAACGAAGAATATGACTCCGATACTGCGGCCAGTAAGACATATCTACCATTTCCAAAAAATGCGCTAAACTCTCTGTTTATATGTAATCTTATTGGCCCACTCTGTTTTACCAAACGAAGCGAATAAAGTTTTTTTAATATGCGATTAAAGATGCATTGTCTTATATGCAAAGAATGAAAACAATTATCCGATGCAGTAACACATTCTCCTTCTTGTGTTGACAACAAATCCATGACATGACCGACACCTTGATATTCGAAGACTTCTAAATGACACTGGTCGTAGGAAAAGCCAAGCAATAGTTGACCATCTGGAGTAAATTTACGCAAATATACTAAGGGTTTATCAACATTTTGAATCGTTAGTGATGGCGTTATGCATTTGTAAAACTCTCTTCCACAATTGAGATATTGCGAAGCTGAGGGGTGACGTTGACTCGGATACCAACCAGAAGCGCGACTAATTAAATGATGATATAGATTTTGTGACATAATTTTTATATCAGCTAAACAAGAATTAAAAATATCTTTCACTGGCACAATGAGCGGTTCATCAACATATACTTCTTATTTCTTCTTTTGGTTTGCTATCAATAGATGGAGGAGCCTTTTGCGAAGTAGGCTTATATTTCCCGTATTTACAATTGTGAGCAATATTTACTTTTGGAGATTAAATTCCGATTCAATCACTCAATCACATGTTAGAAATGCACTACAGATAGAACTCAGGAGTTACCTACGTATACTTAAAACGTAAAAGTAATAAATGATAAAGAGTTAATGGGAATAAGCACATAATCGCGAGTATGGTACTTTTTTTTTTTTACTGATATAAACAATTCTTTTCACGTAATGATTAACTTTGGATTAACTCTCATCGGTAATAACGGCGATACTTGAGAGCTAAGAGGTTTGTGTTTTTTAAGAGTATCACGGCTTTCATTATGCTTTGCGTGAATATACTTTAATATAAGAGGCAGACTGACAAATAGAGAGAGTTTCATGGCGATAATCGTCATTTGGACACACAATAGCCTAAGCGAACGCAATTCGGCTGAGGCGAGAGATTGTCAATCATGTTTTTCATGTCCAAAATTTCGTATAACTACCCAATAGCCCTCAATATTGCAAAGAATTTTTCACCAAAATTTCCCAATTTTCGTAAAATAATTTTATTATCAGTTTTTTCCATAAAGCAAATCCTTTTATTATTCGTGTATTAATAAAAATTTGTTTAACTTGGCAACATTATTTAACATATGTGCATATGTGTTTTTCTTGTACCGCTAAAACTGAACCAATTATATGATGGTGTCAGTTGTTATTCGTATAACCTTTTTTTCTTCTAAAATTGAAAGTTAGGACGCTATGATAAAACAAAATGCCGTTTGGTGAATTTGTAAGCAGCTTGTCAGATAACCCGTATTTTGGGGCTGGTTTTGGTCTATTCGGAATTGGTGCTAGTGCGGCTATATTACGTAAAGGTCTCCAGGTATGACTAATACAAGCTCTAGACTTTAAGCGTCTTGCTTATGCCCATCGCCAAATTAATAAGGAAAATGTTGTCTACTCGACCGGTCAATTGCAGGGTGGTATCATATTATTTCGTCGCCATCTGATGATTACTTTAGAAGTACCATGCCGTGACAAATCGTATCAATGGCTTTTGCAATGGATTACGTTGCGAGGAGCACGCAAAACCCAGCATCTTAGCGTGGAAACATCGTTCGTTCAAAAGGAAACTGGAAAAATTGAAACGAAATATGAGTTTATTCCTAGTGTTGGTAGGCATCTTATGCGTTATAAAGGAATATGGATTCAAGTAGAACGCACACGTGAACAGCATACACTTGATCTTCATATGGGTGTACCGTGGGAGTCAGTAACATTAACGGCATTCGGACGAGATAAACAACTTTACTTTGATATGTTGGAAGAGGCTCGTCAATTGGCTTTAGATGCTACCGAAGGTAAAACAATTGTATATACTTCCATGGGGCCTGAATGGAGGCCATTTGGACATCCTCGCCGGCGTAGACCTATTGGATCAGTAGTTCTAGATAAAGGAGTAGCTGAGCGAATAATAAGTGATTGTAAGGAATTCATAAAAAACTCGCAATGGTATGCTGAACGAGGTATTCCATATCGTAGAGGTTATTTGCTTTATGGGCCACCAGGTTGTGGAAAATCTAGTTTTATAACTGCTCTTGCTGGCGAGCTGCAGTATGGAATAAGTTTATTAAATCTTTCGGAGAGAGGTTTAACCGATGATCGTCTTAATCATTTGCTTAATGTTGCCCCGGAACAGACAATAATTTTATTAGAAGATGTTGACGCTGCATTCGTTTCCCGCGAAGAAACAGGACTTAAACAATCTGCCTTTGAAGGATTAAATAGAGTAACTTTTAGCGGTTTGCTTAATTGCTTGGATGGTGTAGCTTCGACAGAAGCTCGTATTGTTTTTATGACTACAAACTATCTAGACAGACTCGATCCAGCTCTCATTAGGCCTGGAAGGGTAGATATAAAAGAGTATATCGGATATTGTTCAAATCATCAACTGACCGAAATGTTCAAACGGTTTTATAATCAACAAAATCCATCGACGTACATTCTTGAGCAATTTACAGAAAAGATTTCATCTCTCGGTTGCACCGTTAGTCCAGCACAAATTCAGGGTTACTTCATGAAACATAAATCTTCATCACCTGAAATTGTAGTTAGAAACGTTGATCAAATACGTGAAGATAGAGCATATGTGGCCAAATTAAATACTGAATAGTTGTTTAGTTAAAGTTTTTCTTATTCGTATGTAAGCATAAATAAGTTAAAAACAGTGAAATATATTTATTTTCAATTTCTTTTATATTTTTAATGTAATTTGTAGAAATCGTTCGATTTAATGGGAGGGTCTTAATCAATCAGCATTTGCTTCTACAACAAGATTAACAAAAAGTTATATAAATATATATATATGGCTATCATGTGATGTATGAGTTGTAAGACGTTCTACACTAATCTCTTACATAATTTCTTCTTCAATATTGTTTAATTGTACAGCATTGCAATATACAAACCGGTTATTTCGTAAAGAATACATTATTGTGAAGAAGTAAGAATTGGAGGAAAAAAAAACAAATTTTGTTATTTTTCAAAAATTTATTTCATCCTCTTCATCTAAGTAGTCCCCTTCAGATAAAATACACTTTCGCCAACGTGTTTTCCAGTCTGTGAAACAGTTATCAAATTCTATTTCCGGAATTGTCTCCAAAATTTTCTTCAATGTGGCTTGTAGCTCTTCAACTGAATCAAAATAGTGTCCACGGAGCACTTTTTTTAATTTCGAAGTAAGCCAGAAGTCGCTTGGAGCTAAATCGGGCGAATATGGCGGTTGCGGTATGATATGTATTGAATTTCTTGTGAAAAAGCTCCGAAAGACCATAGCAGTCTGAGAAATTGCATTATCGTAATGCAAAAGCCAAGAGTTGTCTGTCCACAATTCTGGCCGTTTCTGTCGAATAGCTTCACGCAAACGGCGTAACACGTTCAAATAGTATTCCTTACTAGCTGTTTGTCCGGATGGAAGAAATTCATAATGCACCAAACCAAGATAATCGAAGAAAACTGTTAACATCACTTTAAGTTTTAGTTCATTTTGTCGTAATTTTTTCGGTTTATGATCTCCTTTGGTATCACATTCATTTGATTGATTGTTTATTTTCGAATCGTATGCGTAAATCCATATCTGATCTCCCGTAATAATACGTTTGATTAAGTTCTGGTAATCGGAAATCATTGTTTCACAGACATTAAGACGATGCTCTTTCTCAAAAAACTTGAGTTTTTGTGGTACCAAACGACATGAGACGTGTTTGAGGAACAAATGATCTTTCAATATTGATTTTATCGACTCGGCTGATATTTGCGTAATATCAACAAGATCGCGAATCGTCAAACGATGATTTTTTAGCACCAAATTCTTTACTTCGCTGATTTGGTGTTGATCGAAATACGTCGAAAGATGACCAAGACGTTCATGGGATGTGCCTTCTTCGAACAATTCAATTTTCTTGACATGATTTTCATGGGTAGCTTCTATCGGAAAATGATTAGAACTATCATCTTCTTCCTCAAGATGTTCTTTGCCTTCTTTGGACCTGTTGACTTCCTTAACATGATTTTCAAAGTTAGACGGCGAGAAATGATCAGAATGTTCATCATCTCCGACGTGTTCTCTGTCTTCTTTGAACAACTTATACCAATCAAATAAATTCGCTCTGGACATTGCGTTTTCTCCAAAAGCCTTCTTCAACATTGCCAAAGTTTCGGAAAACGAAATTCCATTTTTGTAGCAAAGTTTTATGCAAAACCTTTGCTGGACTTTTTCATTCATCTTAAATATTAAGAAATGCGCCTCTTTCGGTAAACGCCCTTATTAAATAAAATTTGCTTCTTCTTTTCAAAAAGTATCCAATATAAATCAACAACAGATGATTTGCAGTGTCAAATTCGAAAAGACCCAGTGTGAACATGAATTACTTTGCTTGAGCCTTAATAATTAAGCGGAAGTTATTTACAATTGTTCAATTTGTTTTTTTTTTTTTGTTTTTAGAAATTGTGATGGAGAAAGCCTTTAATTTCAGACTTATATCTCCAGTACCTTGATTATTTTTTGACTAGTTGGTTCTGTGACTTTCTTCTTGAACGTTCGAGAAGAAAGTGATTGTTCGATTCTTTTTTGAAATTTTCTTATAATTTTACGTTCACCGAATTTGTTTATTGTTATGATTTTTATTTTTTGAATATCTTGATCTTAAGTATTTTTTTGATTTTTTCGAACAAATACTTGTTTGATTTTCAACTTCAGATTTTGACATTCAGTAATGGGTCTTTATGAAGGGCAATATTAGAGCTACTAGCAGTAATACTATAGACGTCTCAGATGTTATCCAAAGACGATTATATGCGTTAGAAAAATGGCTCCAAAATTGGTATATATTAAAATAAATACTTGAAAACAATAATTTGCATTTAGCTTAAGAAAAGAGAGATTAACCTTCTCCTAAATTAAACGCTATAACAATTATATCATTCGACAGTGCGAAAGTCGAAAGAAGACTAAGTTGGAAAAAGCATATACCCTCAAAATGACAACAAGTAAATGTGAACAGAAAGAAGGTGTGCTCATTTTTGAGACAAGAATTCGAACTTAGTCTGAAGAACATAGTTATATTCTTGTAGTGTGCATGTCTCTGAATAATATTACTCACTTCGATATCTCGAAATAGCCCATCAGCATAAAGTTACGAAAGAAATTATTGAATCTATTAAAAATTAATTAATTATTTATTTTTCATGCTGAATGAAAATGGTCTACTAACCTATCAAGCATTAGAATATATTACATCGGCCAATGTTCAATTTTACTTTTAACTAATTAACTTGTACATAAACTACTGGATTAGTAATAAAGAGAATAGACTATAAGTCATAGACAATAAGAAATTCGTTTTTGATATTTACTATCATAATTCGCTTGGATACTTGCAGTTGCAGTTCTAAAAATCTTTACTTACCTTTATTTACGTAGGATAACATAGCGAAACTTATTAAACTTTTTCATTTTATACTACGTTCTACAAAGCGATTCTAAAGACGATATGGACATATGAGATTCAGCTAAGAAAGATATCCAACAATTCTAACCTGGAAATATTGCAGAGAAATGTTTCTAAAACCTCGACACAAATCATAAATGCTTTTTGATTTGCGACCGACAGTAATATTTTGCATTTCACTATTGATGTCCCGAAAGTTAAGGATACATATACAACGGTTAAGCTGTAGCTAATTAAAAATTTCAAGCTTGCACCAAACCTAGATTATACTTCTAAACTATGAAGACTGAAAAGGTACCGCAATGTTTTTATGTTTATTTAGGCACTGATAAAACAACAAGACTGAGAAGATACCATATATTTTTCTCTTTGTGCCTTTGCGCCTGGGGCTTGGTAGATTTAGTAACCAGTGATTTTACTTGGTCTGGGCGAAGTAACCCGAACCCCAAAAGAAATTTTAACACGATATTTATAATGAGATAACTTAGAGAAAATCGTTCAGAAAATGTTAAGCCAAGCCAAGCTCTTACAAAAATATTTCCATAGAAGTTACAAACAATCAGGTCCAAGTAATAGGAAATAATCACTAAAGCACTACCAGTCTAGGGTAGTTTAGATATTCTACATGTGCTCGCATTTTTTTAATCAAAATTTGCTCCTATTTTCTAGAACGCTTCTTGATACTTCACGAGCTAGTAAAAATATTGGAATGAAATTTGGTACAGATGTTATTGGAAGGGCTACCAGTTTTGCAAGATCAACATTTTTTCGCTCTGTCGTCAAGTTGGCTGGATTACTTTTGAATCGATGTGAAATTAACTAAATTTGTTTTCATGTTCATCGAAAACCTGGCTTTTATTCATAAACGATGCAAATTTTTTCGTGTGTCAACAAAATTTATTATACTGCAGGATAGTAAAAATTCGATATCGTAGGTATTATACATAAAAATTTATGACTTATCATTATTTTCGAAAATTTATATAAATTTTAAAATACTTTTAACCGCAACTTTGTTCTTCGTTTACCGACATTTTATAGTTTATTAAGAACAAAAGACGAAAATCATAATTCAGTTGAAAACTAGATTTTCCAAAAATATTAGAAAAGTAATGAAAGCAAATAAAGATTTTCTACGTTTTATATCCGTTGAAGTGAAGTCATCAACTAAGAATGGCTTATATCGATGAAAAGATTAACAAAAATATCCGAGAAATGCAGCATATAAGGGGGGATTAACAAATATTTGCCAGAAAATTTAATGAAACCATCACGATATGAAATTTGATAAAAAAAAAAAAAACACTCTTAAAGGCTTTGCTAAAGCTGAGATACTAGTATTAAAGAGAGAGAGAAATAGAAATAGGAAGGAAGAATTCGGAATTGTCTGTTGAATATAAATTCTTATAATTGTCTTTAAAAATTTTTCAATCGAGTTATTCTAATATAAACACAAACATAATTTAAGGACTTATCTTTAGATAAGTCTAATTTATATTACGTGTGAACATATATGAAAAACTAATACAAAACATAAAAATATAATATATCACGAATTATATAAGAAAGCATCGAGAGTTTGTCAACATTTCTTTTTTTTTTAATCAAAATTTTTTAATGAAAAAATTTTTTTCTTTTTTTTTTTTTTTGTAGACCCAGATTTCATTTCATTGGTCGAAATCAATTATAACAGTAAAATATAATGATAATAATGAAAAGTTTAGAAAAAGGAAACAACATCTATTCTCAACGATGACAGTGTGTATCAAAGTTGTATTCATATATTTATAAAATCCAAGTTACAAACATAAACTTATAATTAAAACATTAAAAAAAAGATTTTACATTTCATAAATATAAATAATAACTATTGAATTTTTTTCTAAAGCGGACAATGCTCAAAGTTTTATACAACAGTGTACGCTCCACTCCACTACTTTATTTATTCCAATATTTCAAAATATTTTTTTCTCCTCGAAATCAAATAAACTGCTTTTCAACCTGTGTTGGATTTAAATCGCTTATACATACATATACACATTTTGGTGTATAAAAAAAAATAAAAAAAAAGTTCTCAAATTTAAAAATTAACTAATAAGATATAAAGCAACAAAAAACTCATTGAATTATGGGTAACTTTTTTGAAATAAAAAAAAAAAAAAGGAAACAAAAAAAATAGTTTTGTGTGTAAGTAAAGGCAAATTCAATTACTAAAGTTCGAAAGTAGATATATAACCGAATTTTAAATTATTTTTGCAAAAAAAAAAAAAACATCTCATTCACTACGATTCAACAACGTCCGACTTAAGAATACGAATCGGTGGATAGTCAGTCTATCCAAGCAATTTATGCAAACAAATATGAGAGAAGTTAACAAATTTTTCTATACCCTACTGGCTAGACTTTGAATCTAGCAAGTAAATGTCATGAGCACTCAGAGTGTTACACTACTGAGAACGAATTATGGTGGCAGTAGATTTATCTTGAATGACTTCTGTATGCTTTTTTTTTTTTTTTTTTTTTTTGAAATTTTTAAAACTTAGTTTTAAATAAACTTCTATTCGCCCTTGTGGCGAGTCATTTAATTGCAAAATATTTTATTAAATATCGGCGTGTCAATTAGCCAATCTGAATGGGGGCTATTAATTAGTTCGCTTTCAATAATATTATTGCAGTTGAGGCTTTAATACCCATTTTTTTGTAATGAAATTTTTTCATTTTTTTAACATTTATTATGATGTTCTTTAAGTATTGTAGGCTGATTGTGAGAAGGTTACTCAGGATTTCAGTTTTTCATATTTTTCAATTTTCTTGGCTGCTCCAATACCGGACGACATACAAACTCATACAAACTCCGAGTTTTATAATAATCGAGATGATGGGAGCCTTTAATTCATGTTTAAGAAAGAAAAAAGAGATGTCTTAGTGACTGACTATAAAAAAAGCCGAACACTAACTTTATAAAACGCATATCATTTAATTAAACAATTAATCCGAGCCGCTCTTTGTAACAGAAAATTTAAGTTAGCCAGAAAACCCTTCAGAATTTGTATTATTGTCAAGGTAGAAAAACCATTAATTATTAATCGTGTGCTTCTCGAAGTGCGTTGCGACAAAAAATAAATCAAATCAATTTGATAAAATAAATCAAATCAGTAGATCGAACTAACGAAAATTACAACAATGTGGTACACATGCCTGAAGACAAAGAGAATTTTTGATCGCATTACACAGAATGATTTGAAAATTGTGAAATCGATTTTTTTCAAATGTTTCCTCTCCCCAATTTGACTTTATATCTCAATTATTTCATAGTGAAAAGTTCAAAAAGTCTCATTTTTCCCGAATTCTTGAATCCTTATGTTCATATTTGATGCAGATTCGTAGAACTGGCTTAATTAATGAACGTTCATTAGAACAATGCGGAATGCTAGCTTTTAATGCGTAAGAACGTATGAACAAAAACATATTAGGTAAATATATAACACGAGTAAAATAATTCCACGTATTGAATTCATTTGTAGAAAATAGTTTTTTTTTGTTTTTTTTTCTTGTTTTTTTTTGGTGTATTGCTGGTTACACGTCTTAGGATGTCAAATCAATTGATATTATATGCGTGGGAAGAACTGCGGGCAAATTATGCGAACTTCTTTCAGTATCTAGCAAAAGCGTTGGTGCCGTAGGTTCGGCTATTTCGCAATTTACGTCATCGTTTGGACTATTATCAGCAGAACTAAACCACATGGAATTTGTGGATATAATTGCGCTTGAAGTGCTATTAGGTCGTTTAGAATTCGATTGCATTTGAAAACTACTTTGAGTTTCATTCGGTGATGTTGCAGTGATTATTGCAGCCAATGGATTAGGTACGTAATTATGTAAGATGTAAACGGAAGGGCGTAAGGATTTAACTGCTTTTGGCTCTGTGGTGACGGAATTTTTTAACGAATTATTGTCATTTTTTTGAATTTCATGACTTTTTTGCGAAGGATGTGCTTTGTTTTCTAAAGAAGGTGGTAGCGGCAGCAATGTAACATTAGGGATTAAATCATTTTGCATTTGCTGTGCTGGTGACGCAGCATTCCTATCTAAATTGTTATCACTCAAGGTGGGCGATAGAGGCATCGGTCGCATGCTGGCATTATCTTCTTCATCAGACGTGCACAAATCTATTGTGTCTACGATTATTTCTGCAGAAGGGGAAGAGGATATCTTCCAATGAGAGCTACGCGGATTATCTCGTGTTAATTTTATATTGAGTTTACAATTAGATGAATTATGTTTCATTTTCAGTTTGGAGTCAGCAATTTTTTTCAATCTTACAGAAATTGGACGACATCTTCTCAATAGCGTCGAATTTAATAAACGAAAGTTTTCGCTTCGTCGTTTCTGTGAGAATTGACGACGAGGAAACACGTAGAGGTGATTACTATATTCAGCGGGTTTCTTAAAACTGCAATGTGGTGTACCCAGAGAAAATTTTTTCTCCAAGTATTTTGGCCGGGAACTTATTTTCGATAATATTGGCGCATGACAAAATCGTTCAACGCGTTCCAAGCGTTCATTAAGATATTGACACGTTACCATGCTTTTTGTAGTACGCAAAAGTAGCTGCCCTGCCGGAGATGATAAAGGTATGGTTGAGCAGCGCGACATTGAATGCACTGTACGATTTCGTCGTGATATGCGTCTACTTTTTTCAGCAATTATTAACTTGTTATCTTCTTGATTGCAGCTCAATAATGGCTTTAAAGTCTCATTCGTTTTTGCTGATTCCGAATCATTAGATTTGTATTTCAAATTAAAATTCATTAAAAATCCTATGCGAAGTTCATTATTTTCAGCAACATTATGTTGACCAGTTTTAGTATTATCAATATCGGCAGGTTCTGGCGTATCACATAATATTACCTCGTCTTCAACGCTACATGTTTTTTCATGTTCCTTTAAGCAAAAAAAAAAAAAAAAAACAAAGGCATATTGTTAAGTGTAATTAAATTCCTGTTAAGTGCAAGTAAAGAAAAAAAATTAATATATCACAGCTGAGACTTCTGGCTTCTCTGTAGCCAAAATGATTAAATAATAATAATAATAATAATTAAAGTATTTTACCATTTCTGCACAGTGAACGTTAGAACTATAACTATATAACCCTAGAAAGACTAAACAAACAATGATCATATTTATCTTATGAAAGTAAAAGAAAGACAATCACGCGGATACGGATACTTTGGAAGATCGCAAGAACTTGAAAACTATGTCCAAGTTTGGCTGTACATTAGATTTACGACGTCGTAAAACTAGAATAATTTGATTCCTAGAAGAATAAATAACGCCAAAATTTCCTATACACGTAGATGTTTGTTTTCTGAACTATCAGTGTATTAGTATAACTTGTATGTACATTTTTTAAGTTTTAACTAACTAGAGCAAATTTAAATAGACATATTGAATTTAAAAAATTAATTGGCGAAAACCTTAAGTGTCTTATATTACTTAAATATTCACTGAAATTTGAAGCAGTCAATCATGATTCCAATCTAAAGTTCTATTATACTTCTAAAGGAACAACATTCTCCACAGATTTTATTTTTATATTTATCCCATTATTTTAAACCGTTTCTCAAAGAGAGAAAAATTATATATAAAACAGTGATTGCGTGTGTAGCAAAATTTAAAAACGAAGTAAGAATTTATCGCAGACTACTTTAGTTTCAAAATCTTGAAATCTTTTTTTTGAAACATGACTTGTCATAAGGGCAAACATAACCCCAAAAATGTTTATGCTTTTTATTAGTTTTAATAATATCTTTAAAATAACATTCTTTCGTGTAACACACGTAAAGGATTTTTCTTTTTTACTCCACACAATCACACAATAATCAATTGTTTACATGTCACTAATTGCATGTATGTAGATTAATTGTAGATTAAACCTGGTGCGTTTACCGCAGACGCCCTTAACTTAAAGATACTTGCTGAGAATGACTTCGGGGTTGCAATTTTTTTTTTTTTAATTTTTCCAGAAGAATTTAATTGTATGCTTACAACTTCTTCGAGTATTGCTATTCTATTGATTTTATTCTCATGCTAAAAGTAATGTCAAAAAACACTTTTTACACTCCCAGTGTAGTATTACTCGTCAATATGTAATGCGCACCTATGAACATTTCATCCTTTTCTTCTTTCACTTATAATATAAAGGTAGTTAAGTTTAAAAAAAAAAATTACCACTATTGCTTCCGTAGAATATAACTCAGCATCACAATTATCGCATAGGTATATATCGAAGGGCGCCGGCTCAACCATTATTTGCTGTTGCAGACTACTATTTATGTGCTGACCATTCTTAGACTTTTGTTGTAAAAGACATTTACGCAGTCGTTGTGGTTGATCATATGACTAAAAAAAATGTGAAAATTAGTATATGTTCCAATATTAACCAAAAAAAAAAAAAAATTGATTAGTATAAATAAAAATATATGAAAAATTTCAAAAATACTCTGTTTCTTATAGCATCTGATTGATGAATGATTTTCCTTAGATATATAAAAACACTCTTTGACAGAGAAGACAAATTTCTTTTTTTCATTTGGATCTCTTCATTATTTTATTAAGTTGCATTTTTCAGAGATAGTCCAATAGTCGATATCATTTGAAATAATAGACAATTTACGAAGGTGCCTCCTTAAGCTATTAAAGAAGTCAATTTCACAAATTGTTAAAATGCTTTGTTTGCAAGCTTTGCGACTCGAAATGTTTCACCTTTTCAATAAAACTGTAAGAACTTCTCGTAATGCCAGCCATTTAGAACAGAGTCAAAGATTATAATTAGGGATCTAAGCTGGCAAGCCCCATAAGAAAAACTCATGATTATTTTTCTATGGTGTTAACTGTATGATGTGTATCAATGAAGTATTTTTGATAATAACGTCTACATGTAGATGCGATTTCAGACGATTATATTTTAAAATTGATTTTAACGAATTAAAAGAAATCCACGAAGCCCAATTCAAGTGCATTTATATTTACACGACCTGAAGAACTCATTCGATATTGCCAAATATGAATCATATAATCTCTACATATATTCATCATATTGTGTGGACAATGGCATATTTAAAGATTTTAGTACAATTTAACTACTATATCCAAAGTCAAGGCAACTGTAATGATGAGATGAAACACACATTGATTTATGTCTCCTCAAATGTAAGTGAATCTAAGTACGGAGGAGACAAGGCGGTAAACAAGAAACAATAAATTTTAGAAATACAGATTATATTCTTAAAAATTCTTTTATAATCGCCAAAAAAGAAAAATTCTCGAATAAGGAAAAATTCTCTTCAAAAATCAACTGGATTTAGAAAACAATTTGTCGCTTACAAAATATATTTACAGCTAAAGGTTAATGGTAAGTGCTTTGCAAACTTGAAAGACATTAATTAACCTTATTTACGATGAAGGACATATAAGTAAGTAAAAACATATAAAATTAATCTGATTAAAATAATATTTTTATATACAAGTTTTCACTTACCATATTCTCGTTTCGAAATGTAACTAGTAGTTTATTACTTCTTCTGTCGAAGAGAGATGTGGTGGAATTGTAGTTGTTGATAAATCTTAAACTCGCATGTTCATACAAAGACAAGTCATTACAAAACCTCAGGAGAAATACACTTTTATGAAATTGATAACAAATCAGTACGACATCCTTTAATTTCGCGATCCAACTCTATAATTTTTATTAAGTAAAAAAGAAAGAATTCTGCATATTTACTAACTTTTATCTTAGCTTTAACTAACCCCTTTGAATTTTTTTGGTTTTATTAGAGGAATGGAAAATGGCAAATCTTCGGGCCACCATTCTGGTTCACTGCAATCGACTTTGCCCTGCAGATTAATATGACCCAACGAACATTGTACCATAAAAGGTATAAAAGTCTCCAACTGTGGCTCAGTTATCTTTTCCAATGATGTAGGATAACCGTTGGCGAATAGCAACGGCAGATTTGATATCATATTATTTTGCTGTAGTTCTTCGTGTTCATCCATTTTGTTTTTTTTTTTTTTTTTTTTTTTTTTTTAATATCTGTAATTAAAGATTTTTTTTTTTGTCAAAATAAATATTTTTTGCCGATTTATCAAAAGCTCTTGTGAAATTTTTTTAAGGCTCCACTTGCTGTGTACTTTCAGGTTAAGCAACAAATGTACTTCCATGTGGGATTTCAAGATATAAACTTTTATATAAATAGACTACACATACAAATCGCCTTCGAATAGCCTTTTTAACCTTTTTAAGCAAAACCACTACATCTAAAGAACTTAAATAATCCTTTATCATCAAATTCATAATTTCGGAGAGTTAGTCGATATTCCATTTGAATATTTGAACACTAATTTTTTTTTCCTAAAGTTTTACCTTATTATTGATGATTATAAACTCATGTAATATTAAATTATTTTGCTAATTAATTACTTAATACTTAAAGATACTTGGATTTGAGCAATTCGTGTTTTTTTCTTTTAGCAGAAGCGAAATAATTTCTGCGGTTTCGTATTTCCAAGATTCTTTAATGCTTTCTAAGGGGAAAACACGTATTTATAGGCGAAAAAAGCAATTTCTCTTGAAAATTTCGGTATATAGACGAAAAAAAAAATACAGTTTCACTCGATATTTTTCGTTAAAAAACCTGAATCTATTTTGAAATCTTTAGTTACCTCATAGACAAAAATAATTTATAACTAGATGAGCTTAAGGAAAGCTGCTAAAAAATTTAATTATATTATTAAAGTATTTACTTGCTAATGCAATCAGTTTCTAATTTAATTTAAGAAAATTTTTAATATTTTTCTTCTAAATGTTCAAATTTCATAAATAATACCTCAAGATGAGTTGACAAACACCATCGCTGTCCTAAATATGTTTACATGTGTGATTCATATGATTCAGTAAATACAGCTTATTAAGAAGAGATTCTATATCAATTCTAGATTGTCTACATATCCACAAACATGTTCGCATATTTGATCAGCCGATAAAAATGTAAAAGACGACTCACATTGTAGCCCTAATATTTGCTTCTTATGATTTTCTGTGATCGACACACACCATAAACTGGTAAAGGTGGTAGGTAGCCTGCAATTCTAAAGCGATATGATTTAGAGCACATTGTTGTTCGTTCCATACTGGAATTTTGTGAAGGCAGTAAGTAAGCTTACCAAAAAGTGTAGATGATTTCAATATTTAACTTTCCATATAAGCAAATCACTAACAAAGAATACAAAATTTATTATACGCATTTCATAATCTTCTTGATTTTCATTATTTTCACTTGAAATTTTCCAAACTGGATTTAAAATCTTGTACTGGCATATATTTTATCGAATGTTTTCCTCTTCTTTTTTTCTTTTCTTTTTTTTTTGATATATATAATTACATATTTTCTGTTTGGGAAAACGTATTTATTAAATGTTCATCATAAAGTGGTCTCAATTTTCAATAAAAAAATTTGCAGCCACACAACGTTGCAACAACTTGTATCAAAAGTCAACCCTCAATGTGAACAACAAATGATTGCAAATGTCATGAGTTAATGCTAGAGGGCGTCCAAACAAAAAACATAAAACTACATTCTACTAATAAAAAAAAAATTATGAACATTTGTCGTAAACTGATAATTAATATCGTAGATATATACGATATATTAAGCATTTTCAATCCCTTTTCTATCAGCGTTGCTTTTTCTTGACACTATTTCAAGAACAAAACAGGGGCTTTTTTCTTATTTCAGATAATTCATACCCCACGTTAGTCACTTATATTCTTTGCTTTGCTTTAAGTAGTAAGTAAAAGTTGAGTTTATTATACGTGGTGAAAATCCGGTTGCGAACATATGATCATGTCAATTAAAAGTCTAACCAAATTTGATACAAACCCACTATTATATTACCTTGATAATGTTATATACGATAATACGTTATTCAATTTATTTATTTCACTACTGGTTGTGGTTTGTGTCGTAAATCTCTTTTGGTTTTTATACAAAATCCCTCTCGGCCCATATTCAAAATTGGACATATTTTACACACTGGAAAACTACATATGTTAAGCGCTAAACACAATGACTATCGCTACCGAACGCGGCAAATTATATGGTATACAAACATAGCCGTGTAATTGGAGTTTGCTAATGCAAAAAGTTTTTTCGAAAGTAGGCTTTTGTAACCTGTTCTAAATTTTCAACTTTTTAGCTATAGCATTTATTAATTTTTCTTTGGTTGTTCGAAAAGTGACTTTTTTTTTCCTGGTCGCAACAGAGGACAATTTTATTAAAGTGTATAATATAAATATTTTTATAATTCGATAAATTTAATCTTTCAAAGATCTTGCGAGATGTTATTCAGTAGTCTTCATCGATTAATAACTTTCAACTTGTTCTCATTAACCTCTACTGATGCATCTTCAACATCAAAATTGCCGGATCGAAATTTCGCAAAACAGTTTAGTTGACGTTCTCTCAATTGATCTTCTCTGTACACCAAATAATATTTTCTTGCTTGTGTAGCATTTTTATCTTTTCGATAGCAAAAAAGTGAAATATGCAGAAACTATTGCTTGCGGTCGCTATAATTGATTGATCAAAAACTACTCCATAAAATCAATTGAACTTTTTCACAAGCAGACTTGCTCTACATTAGCTGTCAAAACAACGATTATGCGATTTAAATGTGAAGTTGGCTGTGAAAAAATACAAATAAGCACTCTGTTCAAATAAAGGAAAATTGATTTTACAAAAGATTGCAATGTTTATTAATTTCTATACGTAACAAATAAATGCAACGTTTTCGTAGCAAAATAAAATCACATCGATATTGTTTTAATGAAATGCCAAATGATCGCTTTGAAATCATAAAGTGGTTGAAATGTTAACCATATGATTTCGTTTTGTTTTTATAAGTATCTCTCACTCTATTTTTTGTTTTGCTTGTGAATGCTGAAAGATTAAAATGTTGACAAAAATTTGCAGCGCTGTTGTGATGCGATGCATGTTAGGCAATGCGTCAAAGTACATTCGTATTGCATCTTGACATCATCACATACCGTAGGTGCTGTTTGTGTAGCGCTTTAGTTAATGCATAAAGAGCGACGTAAAAAAAAAAGAGAATTAAAATTAAATGGACTCTTAAATAGTATATACATATGCAAATAGTGTATATATGTATACATATATAAATGATTGCGAACTAAAAGTCTTTCTATTTGCGATAGCATAAAAACTTTGTTTCACTTTAAAAAAAAAAAAATTTTGATTATTTTTACATGAACTAACTTTTTACTTTGTTTACATTCCTAAGGTTTATAAAAGTGAAAAAAATATCGCAAATAACATTCGTTCTCCTTTCTTCTGCGTTTTTACGCATATATATGAAATTCGGTTAGCGTATGAATGCTCGCAACGTCCAAGCTTTAAGTAATAAAAACCGCCCTACTTTGTAATGCTATTTTGATCACTTCAAGCAGCAGTTTGTGTTTTTATAGCTATTTCATCGTTATGAAAATTTTCGTGTTTGCCTTTAGTTGATTTTAATTGTTTTGTTTTATATTTACATATTTAAGTGTATATATGTATATATATACAAATTCCTTCTATATTAAAAAGAGAAAAGTTTTTCTTCTCTTCAATACTTTCAAGCTTTAAATTGCTTTGCATTTGAGGAACTTATTATATTATTATTGCGTTTTGTTAAACAGCGTAGTGAGATATTTTTTTTTTCAGTAGAAAATGGAAACTGAAAATTGGATGACAAATTTACCACAATGTCTTCAAAACATACCGATAATTAATTTGGCAATACCAGGTATGTATTTAATCAAACAGTAAGTGAATAAAGTGAACGTGAAAGTGTTTAGCGCGGTAAATCATTGATGAGGGGTTTACGTATTCTTTATGAACCTTAACAAATTGATGATGACACATTCTAATAAAAGAAGTTAAAACGAATATTTTTTAATGGAAAACTGTTAACATCTTGATTCGAAGAGGATGTTTGACTAAATATTGAACAACGTCAGTAAATTATATATATGTTCATTGCATTCAATAGCTATCAAACTTTCTTCGATATTTAGAAGGTCTCTTAATGAGAAAGAACGATTGAATATTAATTATTGATGTTTTTTTTTTTTCAGGTTCACATAACACAATGACTTATGATATTGATAGACATTCAGATATTGGGCCCGACGCAGAGAAATTAGTTCGCCGTTTTGGAAAATGGATACGCATTTTCGTTTCTTATTGGGCACGTGCGCAAAAAAGGGATATCACTACACAATTAAAGTTGGGTGTTCGTTATTTTGACTTAAGAGTTGCCTTTTATAATGACAAATATTATTACACACATGGA
The DNA here is from genome assembly GCA_000671755.1 of Glossina brevipalpis. Lineage (NCBI taxonomy): Eukaryota > Metazoa > Arthropoda > Insecta > Diptera > Glossinidae > Glossina > Glossina brevipalpis. The sequence goes on from KK351032.1 coordinate 1,872,160, forward strand.
TTACTGGCGATGGAATGGAAAAATCCACTAATCGAATTAATAAAATATTTGGAGTCTCATCCTCTTGAAGTCGTAATTTTAGATTTTCAACACTTTTACGACATGACTACTTTGCAGCATATAGAATTTCAAAGTAATCTCCTAGATTTATTTGAAAAACGACTTTATTTACCCAAAGATGGATTACTGCAGGATTTTACAATTCAAAAGTCTAAGGACATCAACAAACAAATTCTTTTAATATATAGAAAGTGTCCAAAAGAGTTTTCCAATCCTTTTTGGTCAGAAACTAATTGGGCCACACCCTGGCCAGGTATGATAAACGTTTATATTAAATTCTATAGTATTATATTCTTGTAATATACAAATTTCATTTCAATGGGCAGATGTTACCTCGACCAAAAAACTTGAAAAATATTTGGAATTTAACTTGTATTCGCGAAGACCTGGACAAGGTTTCGTTTCGCAATGCATAATTACTCCATCAGGACGATACATTGCATTTAGGTAAATCGTTTCGTATTAACAAATAGTCACATAACAAAAATCTCTTTGGACTATTTAAAAAAAAAAAGACTTCTGAGGTTTGCCTTATTAAATTTACCATATTTTACGATATACAAGAAAGTGGTGTCTGGAGATGACAATGGAAACGAACTTTGTTACAAAACCAAAGCTATTTATTAATATTAATATTGCACTTGTTGCTGTAATCACTTTTTTTTTTTGGGTTGATGACTTTCAGCTTTGTAAGTCCTATATGTTTAGCGCCTTCATATTTTGCCTACCATAGAAAAAGTAACCTAATATTGCAAACTTGGCTGAAATATGATAATTTTTAGTTAAAGTTAAAATAACATAAAGATAAGGATATAATATAAAACTAAAAGTTATAATATAAAAATTACAAGTTTGATTAGGAAAAATCGTATCTTATTAAAAAGATTATAGTTCCTTTCTTCCTATAAATTATGAAAGAAATAGGCATGAATTGAGACTTTTACTAGCTTAAATTGTGCCATCAACCGAAGGCTTAGTATAAAGAAGATAAAGATTTCAAAACCGACCTAATAGAGGACAGACTGCTTTCAAAAAATCGTTGATATCTAAAGAGTTAATAATTTTGTAATGTTGGAAATTGCCGATGTCACAGAATGGATTACATAGAGCTAAAGTATAGAAATCTACAATTAGATAAAAACTGATCTGATCTTAAGTTTGCGACTCGCTAGCCTGCAATGCAATATTGACAAAGTTATTACCTGTAGAAAATTGCACTAATCAATTAAATAATTTCTATTATTACCGCTTTTCCAATAGACGTTTAAAGGCTAATGCTATCCTATGGATACAAAAATAGAACCATTTTCTTGGACTTATTTACGAAAGGCTAATTAATGTATTGAAACAAGTTTGTTACATGCATTTGTATTTGAATGTATTTTTAAATTATTTAAAGGGCATAAAAATTCAATTTCAATAATTTTGCAACGACAAAATGTAGTCACAACAACTCATGCTTCAAATAATTTTAATATAGGAGCTATAGCTGAAAGCAAAATTAACCTCGACCCAATTATGTTCCAAAAAGAAAAAGAAAAGGAAAATACAAAAATTCTTCAAATATGAACCGCCGTAGGATTCTTTTTGAACACATTGACTACAAAAAGTTATGTCGGTTTTAAGTAAAATAATTTTATTTTGAAAAATATCTATCAAAGATCACCTATAAATCGGCTTAACTTAACAAATTAAAAAATCTTGCGCGCTTCATAGCGAAACTACGTTGAAATTTGAAGGCAGTCGATTGGCACTTGAAAGCCCTAGAAATACAGTCAGTTCGCAAAACAAAGTTGCGAGGAAAACGACGGTGAAAACTTGAATTTTTATAATTTTAAAGAAATCTTAAAGAAGTGACTTGACTCATAGAAGTGACTTCTTGAGCCGCTTGTAGAGTCCGGTCTCTTATAAAACCTGAATGCAATTCTTAAGAAATTATTTAAGATCTTAAGAAATTATTTAAGATATTAAAAAGAAAGAACCTTAGTAGCAAAGCCAGCTTTACCCTTTCGTATAAATATTGTTAATGTGACTTAAAACTTGAAGATTATTTTAGTCACGAATTTGACTTAATGCCAGTTATCAATAAAAATAGGAAAGTCGTGGTTGGGTTGTTGGGAAAGTTATTTCGTTTTTTTTTTCCAACGAAGTTTGATTGTATATTTTTCACAGCCAATTTCATACTTAAGCCACGTACTCATGTATTTTGACAGCTAATATAAGTTTGCTTGTGAAGAAGTTCGTTCGAATCTACGCAGCAGTTTTTGATTGGTGTAATACCAATCATGGTTGTCGAAAGTAGAATTTTCGGTATATTTTATCTTTTAACCAAAACTGGTTTACAATTACGGTCCGGCAATTTTGATGTTGACGATGCATTCTGTTCTGGAAAGCCCGAAAAATCTTAAAGATTAAAACGATCGAACTTTCCTAATATCCTATTACTACCCAAAAAAAAAAACCCAAAATAACGATAATTTGACATCTCCATCACTCTAAATTTTCTTTTTATGATCATTATCTAGTATCTAGTATCTAGATAAGATAATATTAATGTTCTATATGTATTAACGGAGAATTTGTAGCAGAAACTTAGACTTTCCTATAATTAAGAAAAACTCATTGATTATATTACAAGTATACAGCCGCTGCAAAAATTCGTGCACTCCTTTCATTCGTTTAAATCACACATATCTGCATATATAACAAACAAATAATTCATTAGATTGCGTAGTATATATTTATGTAACACAAATATTTATTCCTATGTCAAAAGCACCTATGTTCTCTCACGAATTCTATGTATATGGTTGCTGTGCCATTTCCTGTCAATTGATTTTTTGATTTTTTTCCTTTATGTTATAACTAAAAATTTCTTCATTTATTTAATTTTGAATGATTTTTTTTGAATAGATTTTGTTCATCACTACGTTCAACAGCAAAGAGAGTAAAAAATAGATTACGTCCATGGATTGAAGCTCAAACTCCAGGAATATTTAATGAAAATACCCGTCCAAAAATCAATGTCATTTTGTTCGATCATATCGACTTGAGTAAAGGTGAAGTTGCCAAATGGGTCATACAACTAAATCACAAATTAGACAGCTAAGCGACTTCTTAAAATACTTCAAAGGAAATTGTATGTTAAGTGATTTATTTGGCTATTTTTTTTTTTTGCCATAAAATGAGCTGAGCTCTGAATTATTTATTTATTTATGCGTATGAAATTCTGCTAAAATGAATTACTCGAAGTAGATCACCTTAGATTGAAATTGGAAGCAGGTAAGAAAAGTGAAAACAATAAAAAAAAAATACATTCACCTTAAAAATGTTTTTTTTTTCTTAAAATTTGAATTTATATTGTAACGAACTGAATTGTTAAGGTAATTAAGGTAAAAGTGTAATAATATTCGAGGAGATTATTAAACAGATATTCAAGTTGAAAGGAAACGCACATTTCCATACTCGTTATATAGTAAATAAATCGTCCACTTACACATTAAATAGCTCTACCCTAACGTTATATACATTAATTAGTGGTAAAAATTCCCCAAAAATTTGTTAGTATGGCGGCATACAGCTATAAAAGCAACTGACAAACGAAGATCGTCATTAATTGTTTTGCAACAGCCAAAGTGCGACTAACTTGTCCTGTCGGGTTCTCTACTCTTGTCTTCTCGCGTCTTTGCCTTTTCTTGTCTGGAACGGCGTCGGTAAGTTAAAAGCGTAAGTCCTGTGTGGAATCCGATCCCAGAAAGAAATTCTTATTTCATAAACCTTCCGTTTGTTAAGGACACTTGACTGTTTCTGTCCGGAACGAGAAAATACTGAGTGCTTATCACCATCATGAGTTTTTAACTGATATAATTGTCGTCGTGATTTAGTCGAAGACGAACGTCGTTAAGGAAAACTCTCGATCTCAACTACTGATGAAAATATCAAAAAAATCAATTCAAAGAGATGTTGTAGATATTATTGGTATATCAAAAGGATTGATATGAATAATTTTGAAGGATGATTTGGGTTTGTCTCGCGTGTCTTCTCGTCTTGTTCTAAAAGTTTTGAATTTGCTTGAAAAACAACCCCGTACTGAAGTGTCAAAAGCAATTCTTCCTATGAGTGATTATTATCATCTGATGTATAATTATTGGCGATGAAACTTGGATTTATGCTTATGATCCGCAAACAGCTGAACAACTTGAACAAGTAAATATAGGGCATTAGGTAAATCAAATCCAGAAACAGAAAAAAATCCCTGACAACGAGAGATTGTTTAAACAAGAGAAAAAACATGTTGCTATTATTAACTCGATAGAGCAACTTGTTCTGGAATTTATGTCAGTTATTCACAACAGTCATACGAGTCTATCAAAAAAATATGCACATAGATATTATAGCTCGGGAATTAAAAAAAAAAAATACGTTACGTTTTGTTCACAGCAGTATGACTTATGTAAAAAATATTTCAGAGTACCTTGCAAGCACAATCGGATGCAATATAAATCTAGTTGATTTGTTGAAGCGAACTTGATCAAAAATGCATTTATTGCTCTCTTTCTCGCCACTTTGTAAGTAGTTTTGGGAACATAAATGTTTTCATTTCTCATCTTATTATAAATGCTGTCTTGAAAAATTTTATCCATGAGATTGTTTTCAATAAATTTTTATTAAAAAAAAATTAAAGATTTCATTACTATAAAACTTTCGCATACGGACGTAGACGTGGAGTCTTAACCAAAATAAGAAATCTTTATTTTTAAATTTTTTTTTCTACAGCAAAATAAAGATGCAATAGGCCTCGCAAAGCAACGTTTGCTTGTTTGGCATTTAAAACAACAATCTAAAAATTTTATAAAAAAAATTAAATTTTACAAGAACTAAAAAATTGATCAACATACAAAATATAAAAATAAATACAAAAGACAAAAAACAAGTTAATAATATAACCCACAGAGAAGATATTTATGTGGCAGACGCAAGAACGTGAAAAGAATATTTATATGCAATCATACTAGTCTAGTGCAGACTTTATTAAGGTTTAAACGAAGAACTTTTCTCGCGTTCAAACTGAATCTTTCATATTCAGCACATCATCCATTGTTGGATTGTTGGATTTTAGAAGAATAATTTGACATGTAAGCAATATCAGATATCATTTCGCAGACAAAATGTTTCAATTCCGTTTTGTTCTCCTCAAATTCCTACATTAGTATCGTCATTCTTTGTGTATATTTTTGTCGCGCTTTTGAGCATTTGTTTAAAAAGTTAAAATGGAAATTTACGAATTCAAAAAGTGCCTTCTAGATCGCCTAGGCGAATCAATAAGTGTTTTGCTTTGGAAAAACAAAAGTATACCAGCGTCACACGTAGGAACTGAATGGTCTTATTTTATTGAATTGCAAGCAGAACCTACTGGATGGCAGGCTTTATGGAAAATACCACGAGCGCTTTGTGAACAATTAAACGTTCGATTCCCAACTATCGTGTTTGGATTTGTTGAGCAAATTCTATTTAAGGAAATTAAAGCGATTTTTAAAATTACTGCAGTGACTGACGATAGTATTCGTTTGCCAGAGCTTCAGGAAGTGGCCCTAGAAGATTTATGGCCAACTCGTGCGCAAGAAAACAAGGAATTGAATGTTGAACAAACTGCTGATGCTCTTGATAAACTTCGTTTCTTTTATACGCATGTTTGGATGCCTTGGGATAATGAAAATGACGATGATTTTAATTGGACCGAGCAGACTTTAGAATTACGTATTCGACTTATATTGGATTTGCGTCAAGGTAAAATAGAAAGACCCTTGGCCGCTTATATTCGATCGTTAATTAGTGAAGCGAAATATGTGCAAAATAAATTGTATTATTTGGAAACTGATATCAGTGATGATGAAGAAGACATTGTCATTGACTCGGTAGCAAAACAAAGTCGCTTAACGGATTTAATGAGATTGCGTTTACGATTATCGGCAATTCGCACGGAATTTGAAATGTTTGAAAATCCTGATTTACGTCATGTATACCAAGAGGTTCGGAGCAAAGATATACAATCCATTAAAATCAAATCGGATTCTGTACCAGTCTGTTATGTGGTTTTGTTATCAAATTCTGTTGAGTATCAAATGGAAATACTTCGAGCAGTAAAAGAAGTGGTCCCGGATAAATCTCAGGTTTTTCTAAATCATTCATTGCAGGTAAGATATAAATTTTTTAAATTAGCTTCATCTTAATTCCTGAATGCGTGAAGATAAGACGAAAGAATTTGGAAAAGTGCGATCGTGAGATTATAAGATCAATTCCTTCAATCATAGCCTATTATGTTTACCACACTAGAGGTTACACGAAATCTGAGGAATGGTTTTGTTTGTTTGCACGCATAAGAAGCATAAGATTTCAGATGCTTTTCCTTCTATTTGATATTTTAACATGAAAATGAAACTATAGAAGTATAATTTAATATGTCTTCTAATTTCCAGGATGTACTCAATGTTTGTAAATCATCTGACAAAATATATTTGTCACCTGGACGGCATGCAGTCAATTTTCGGGAATATTTTAATAATAATGGCGTTATATATGGATTGGGTTCTCTTAACATTGAGAATAGCATTGTTGACGAGAAAACAGTAACTTTGTACTCACGCGATGGTGACGAAAGTCTATTAATATTTAATGGGAATTTTTCGTTGGTAAACGTTGTGATTGACTGTAAAAATATTAGTACTGGAATTATAGTGAAAAGTGGGAGTATAACTCTAACAAACTGCAAGCTTCTAGGTAAAAGAACATCAAGCATTCAGCAAGGAATTTTATGTTACGATCATTCCAATTTAAAATTGGAAAGATGTCTGATTGAAGATTTTGGTACTGGCATTATGTTGCAAAATAATTCCTCAATTATATTAAACAATTCATCTGTTAGTAATTGTTACGTCGGTTTAGACATGAGTGAATATGCTCAAGCTCAGTTCATTGCAGCAAATATTTTGAATTCGGAAAAATCTGGAATATTATATGATTCCGCTATCATTGATAAGAGCGATGAAATGATATTAAATCTGCAAAAGTTGGATGATATAAAAAGGTAATACAATTGAATATTCGTGTCGTATGCTCATAAACTTCTGTGTAAAAAGAGTTATTTTTAGCTTCATACTAAGCCGTTTAATTATGTAATTCATTCGAATTCAGAGTTCAGACAATCTATGCAACTCAAATTATAAAGATTGTAATCTTCTCGATTTTTATTCTCGTCACAAAATTATTTGGTATCTGTCCGTTTGTTATATCAATATATAGTGATTATAGATCATACAAAATATAATTCTGCCTTGAAAGTAACGAACAAATATGAAATTCCTAATGAAGGGACAGACAATTATATAATTATTTTATTCGATTTTTTTTTTAGAAAACTATAAAAACTTACATATTTTAGATAAAACTTTAATTCGAGTTAGCTGTTAGTTTATTTATTTCGAATTGTCAATTCGACGAAAGCCGAGAGAAGAAAGTGGAAAGAGAGTGGCACAGTTAGGTATAAGTGAAATCCAAAATATAAGTTTATAAATTATTTATTTTTTTTTTTTTTGCTTTTGGATTTTCGATTATAATTTTATGTACGGATAAGGTCTGTAAGAGATTAAGTCTTGTATCCAGTGTGGTAACGAACTTTTGTTGCTTATTGATAGTTTTCTTTTGTGTTGATGTTGATATTCACGGTTTGTTGTAGATATCCTTTAATTAGGAAGCGTTCAAGTTGTGACGTAAAATTATTGATTTTAAGGTTAAAATATTTATGTAAAATTTAAATTAAACAAGAAAAATAGTATCATTAGCTCACTCTTGATTTTAGTAAAAGAAGTCAGCACTCTTTATAAAGGCAATTAGACGACAGGTTTAGAATCAAAATCTAAATCAATACAAATCATATCTGTCCGCCCATCTGTGTGCAGATGTGTGTTATAAACCTATTCCGGGCCGCAAAAAATTAGATTCAAATTTGATATTTCAATAACATTCCTGGTAATGGGTTTTATTGAATATACCTTTGTTTTTAGATGCACAAAAGTTGTATTTTTTTTTTTTAGTAATCACGCTGAAGTGCAATATTTATTAGGAACATCTTTGCTTTTAAAATCTCAAAATTATATTTATATATAATCTGAACTACAGGATTACACGACGATTAAAATTATTGCTCATGAATCCTATGGCTTATCCTATACTATACGTATAAAACCGGTCTCGACACTTTTTTACAAAATAATGAAATTTAATTTCTTTAAGTTAAAGGTGATAGATATAAATAAAAGAATCTGTTAGAGCCGAATACAATTTTCTCATATTTTTTAATTTTTTTATTTATATATTAGTTTCACATCATACACATCATCTTTACCGTGGACAGGGGATTGCAAGTTCCAGCATTGTAAGGCAAACGTAATTGTTCTAAACAATTCTAAATCAGTGATATCCCCGAAGGCACTTGAATACATTCAGGACTATTAACGAATGAGCCTTGAATAATTTTTGACAATTTAAAGAAAGGTGAGTAATTATTTTTATACTATCCCTATGAGAGTTATAAATAATTACAAAAAAAAAAAATATGTTAATAATTAGTCATGATATTGAGAAACAGAGAATCGGACAAAAAGTAATAAAATTACGGTTTTCCTAATTAACGTTAAAGGCTTCGAATTTGCTTTTGAAATGAAATGCATTCGCATCTCTCATAACAAATTTAAATATAATCATAATTAGGAAAGTGTTAAAATTTTCAACGATAAGTTCAGTCAAAAGGTGTAACAAAAAAATACATAAAAACGGCATAAATTTGGCAAGAGCTGGTCTTCAGAAGGAAACTGCAAAGAAATTCTCATCTTGTCGCCAACGATATTCATTGAAACGTTTCCTATGACATTAAACGTAGTTACGTTTCTTTTCATTTGGAGCATATGCTAGCTAGCGTTGCACGTTTTATATTCATGATTTGAATCGTTAGCGAATGTGTTAATAGATAGCAGCAACTTCCTATCGTTATTATACTACATATATGATTGATTTATTTATTTATTTACGTTATTTATTTATATTAAGAAAAAGTTATTTATAATTATTAATTATTTCTTTATTTGAATTTCTAATTCTCTAGAAAAGATACAAATTCAGTTAATTTTGATAATTGATACTCTGAACTGGTGTACATATTTTCTGTGCGAGGTAAGCGTTTTGGAAAAACAACTCCTTTTTGATCAACGCACTCATAACCCCATTCCAGAGCATTGCACGCTTCTTTCAACTGATCCTTGGGCAAATTCATAATCGTCGATAAGTTATGTTCAAAAATTGTGGTGTACGCATTGCCAATTAATGTTAAAACATTTTTTTTAGTGTTTCCTGAAAGTAAGGAAAAAAAATTTAACAAAATAAAATCATAATTTAAAACAATTTTTACCATTTAATAGCATTTAATAACAATAAAAGCTACCATATTACTGAAGTTATTGTTTTTAATTGAGAAATAAAGTTAAAAACTTCCTATCAGAATAAGGTAAAGTTACAACAACCAAAAACATACATAAATATATTGTGTCGGTCCATCTACTTCTATGTTCTTTGAATTCTCCAATTTACAAATACAAAATACAAAACTTGAAATTGACAAAGCACTTGAAAATGTACTTTAAAAATTATTCAAAAATTCATGTCTTTAAAATTTCCTGTTTAAAACTCACTCACTAAGTATATTATATACTATATTACTCATGAAATTATTTTATAAAAAATACCACGTTGACACAATTGAGTGCTTGAATTGCTTTGTATTCAAAATAGGAGATATGTACTGACAAATTTACTTTAGGGAAACAAAAAGCGAGCACTTTAATGGATAAACCACTGAATCACTTTAAACGCTCGTGTCGATCAAATGAGCAACACGAGGGAGGTTTGTATCGAACTAACTAATCGTACAAAATTTAATACAATTCTTTAAAGAATTTAAATATTTGTTAAAAATTGCTTGATAAGCTTGCAACAACTAATAAAGACTAAAATCACTTACGGTGCAACTGATCCATAATTGTTTTGATATCATCTGACCACTCGTACTGTATATGTTTAAAGAAATTGGACAAATTATTGGAATGGAGACATTGCGTCAATAAATATAATTTTTGTATCTCATCGCTTTCCTCTTTTATATGCTGTGGTACTCGTTTCCATAAAAGGTTGGCTTCCGTTCTACACCATCCATCAAAGGATAATTGTTTTTAATTAAAATTGTGTACATATAATTGCTTACCAGTGTACTTACATTTTGTTTACTAATAAATAATGTGCAAACAAATTTATGTATAGCTTTGCGTTGGCATTTGTTGGAGGTGTCTAAAATACATCATAATAAATATATATTTATAATAAATTATGTAAAATGTAATATAATCATTTATACGAACCTCCAATTCTTCGTTTTCCAAGCCTTCTATAATATCGGAATACCGCTCCATATAGGTTGTGAATAAATGGCGCTTAAAGTGCGCAAATCTTCGGTTCAATTGCGAAAAATATTTTTTGCAAGACTGCGTTGGAAAAAATAAATAAGAGCAAGGGATAATTAGTACTGCCATTAACAAAATTTCATGTTTGTTTTGAAGATACAATTACCCGTCGTGGGGATAAAGAACTTACCGCTAGGGAAAATGAAACGATAAAAATCAGAAATAATATGGGCATATTGAACCTTCGATAGTTTACCATCGCGAACTCGGCAGTGACTTCATTTATATATTAAAATTCCTGTACTTTGGATAAACATAGGTCGAGTATTAGTCGTGGTCTGTGAATTGTACGCATAAGATTTTCTAGGTCGATATATGCTGACGTTTCAGCTAGAGTTGCAGCTGCCACTACTGCGTATTTTGGATGATTTCGCATTTGATACAATTACCGAATCTTAAAGATTTCAACAAATGGAACAATCGTGTTGTTAAAAATCTTATTTATTATTATTATTATTATTATTATATTTTCTAGTCCAATGAAATTAATTCTTAGACTAGAGAAATTAATTGAGCCTATCGGCTCTGTTAAAAATCTTATATATTATCATATGTTCGTAACGATTTATGAAATAATGGTTATATTCGATCCTTTGAAAATTGCATGCGGTCTTCTGGTATCTAGCTATCAAGGGAATTATAGAAATCAGTATAAATTAAAACGTATACAATGATAACCATCAGTGGACAGAGTGCGATGCGTTTAAAAAAGGCTTCCTACGGTTTTTCTTGAGCTAAACTGAAATTACGTGGCTAAATTGATAATCTGTGTCACTAATTTGTGTGATCAAGCTCGTCCTCCTCGACCATATCAACTCTTTAATGTTTATTTGTTGTGTATTTCCATATTATTTATATGTAGAAAATATTGATGAAATCTGTGCAATTTTCCGCACCACCATTGAGTTATTGCACTAGGCGCGTTAGCATTTATTTTCTATGGTTGCTTCCCCGGGAAGCATTTTCTATAAATATATAAACAAATGAATAAAATATTCAAAATACATAAGTAAACTTTGCTAAACTTATTGACTCTAGGATAACATCTTCATAATAATAAAAAAAAATCTAGCGCTGTGGAAATAAAATTAGTAGCATTATCTAAAAGTTCATTTGAACTTAAGTTGTTGTTATGGAAAATGTAAATAAAAGAAAAGATATTAAAATAGTGTGCGAATAGGAGAGTAAAAGTAGGAGTTTAGGTGCGATAGCTCTAAGGTGAGGAACATCATCTAGTCTAGTTATTTCTATTGTCTTTTAAATTTATATTTTCAGTGTCCGATTTTTTTAAACTAATTAAAATAATTGAAATAATTAAAAGTTATAATTTTTTCTGCTTTTGTTTGTTTTTATTATCTACACTTTGATTTAAAATATTTTTTTAAAAATTCGACAACAATTTTCTTAGTGTATTATATTAAATGTTTTTTTAACTGTCACGAAATAATATACATCATCTGAAATTGAAAAATTGGAATTAGCAATACATTTTTCAAGAAAAAAGCGGAAGATAATTCAACAAATATTGAAAAAATTTCCAATTAACAAACATTTCCTTATAATTTCTGTTGCAAGATTCATATATATATTTTATATAAAAAAGTAAAATATGAAACACATCTACTACACAACACTAATACGACTACAACAATTTGATATCGGTAATTTTGAATAATCTGCCATCTTTAGATGTAATAAAATATAACAAAATTAAAAATGATGAATTTTCTTCCTCTGATTCGGAAACGAGCAATTTTACGTTCTGCCAAGAATTCCAAATAAAAACTTTTAAATATTTTGTAGGAAAAGGTAAATATTTGATAATAAAATGTGATATATTATATGCAGTATATATGCAAATGTGGTACCTTTCATAAAATAACAGTTGAAAGTGATAAAAGATTGAAAGTCATGTCGAATAATAATAATTCACAATGTACCGAATAACAATTGTCGATAACTTCACATATTGCAATCGTTTATATGATATACTAAAACAAGTTTTTTATTAATGAAATATCATGGAAAATAGATTTATTAAAACCTATTTCGAAGGTTCTCCTTGCGACGAAAGAGTGCGAAGACATGCGAAGAAGAAGCAATTTCTATTATTAAGTATAAAATTTAAAGTAGCCACTGATATGTCTCATAAAAAAATATTGATTTAGAAGGTATTAATGTGAAGTGCATATGTGTGCGTTTCTAAAATATTAATCATTAAATAATTTTAAAACATTTAAAAAGGAAATCTTTGATTAGTACATTTACGATATTCATTTCAGTAGCTAAAATGTCTCCTGAAAATTTTCCTACTCCTGAAGATGACTTGAAGCCAACGCAAGCTGCCTACCAAGACTTTGGTGAAGCTGACGATGATGATAGTGACAATGAGTCTGTACGTGCTGATGGAAATTATGAGGGATATGAGCCACTTGCGATGGATGAAAATTATGTCGATTATGATAATATAGTTCAAATGGATGGAAATGATAGTTACGAGTCAGATATTAATACCGCTAACGAGGAAACTACAGCAATTCATAATAATCTGCATTTACCACCTATTGAAAGCATCGATGTAGAAGTGCAACGCGAAATTCAATCTAGACATCAAGAATTGCAAATAGAGCTCGATAATAATAAAACTCAGCAGGTATATATGTTGAGCAAACAAAAAAAAAAAAAGAAAGAAAAGATATTTGTCCACAATGAAATATTCTTCAATTTAAGATACTCAATGCGATGGCCGGTTTTAATTTGCCGAATGCGGTAGTGCCTGACTGGGCCATAGGCGTTTCTGAAGACCTTTGGAAAGAAGAATTATTAAAACGCATCAGAGAGGGAACACAAGCATCAAACAAAACAAAAGAAGTCTTGACAAAATAATCTGTAACGGTTTGTGCGAATATGTAGACATGTATATATGCGATAGAAAATTAGAGAATAGATGAACGTCCGTTTCTTTTATTTGAACGCTTTAATATATTGAATTATGGTAAATTAAAAAAAAAAAAAAAAAAGAAGGAAAAGATACAAATTATTGTTATTTTTTTAAATACAAAAGCGAATCAAAATGCAGCCAATAAAGCGGAACCAATAGAATTGACTTTAACAAAAGTCCCCGTTTGTGGTGTATTTGTCAATTCTCTTATTTTATCCATAACGTAATCGACCGATACTACTAATGCTAACGTCTCTTGTCCAAAAGGCGTAGTCGTCAGATTTCCGATAGCTTGCATAGAACGGTAACAAGCCTCCAGATCAAGAGCCCACTTCAAAAGTTCAATGACACCCTCGGCAACGACGCGACATTTATCACCATTGGCTATGCCCAATGTTTGTGTTGTTGTAACATTTAAGTAAAACGTAGCAATAGCAATTTGTAAATTATTGCTGCCCGTTTTAATACCATTAATGTGATTTACTAAGGTTGGTAAAAGTGCATCAATTTCTTGCCGTCCAGCCATATGATTCATCATATTGGCAAAACAACGAACGATCATCAATTGATTAGATGCTGATGTGCTTAGATGAGGCAGAATAAGGTCCATAAAGTCCAGAGACTTCAAAATAATGAATATCGATTCGGTACGTAGAGCCAAACGGCAAATATCGAGAACAGGAAATAATAATTCTGCAAATTCGAAAAGACTTATTTAAAAATTTAGAACGGATGTGCCTCTATAGTATTACCACTCGGCCAGCTTAACATTAATTTTAAGCCTTCAATAGCCGTTGGATCTGTATTAGCAGGGTACTCAGCCAGTTTTAGAAGACTTCTCAGTACGCTTTCAGTTACCCTTTCGACTGTTGCAGGTAACTTCTGATTGAATTCTCTGGAATAAAATTTCTTATGTTAATTCCGTCATTTTTCCTTTTTGTTGCTAATACTTACCTCAGTTTATCTAGAACTTTGGTAGGATCGTAAGCATCAAATGTTAAATATGTGCTTAATGGGAAATGCTTCTCTCCATCTTTAAAATAATTATTGATCAGTTTATCTCTACTATTACCACATCAAGGGAACATACATACCTTTTGGCATTTTCGAATGCTGATGATTAGAGGCAGTATTATAACTAGAAGCTCCTGTAAATGGGTCTGAATTACCGTATGACGGTAACTCATTATTAGCTGAACCCGGGACATAACGATTTCCGCCAGTAAAAGGATCTTGGTAGGAGCTATAATGGAAAGTTATTCGATATTGTTAGACAATTATTTACAATGTTTTTACCTTGACGTAGCAGAGGCTGCATTCGAGGATGAATTCTTAATTATAAAATTGGCAACTTGATCTAGATATGCTTGAGGCAAATTATGACGATGTATAAAAGCTTGAGCAGAATGCCAAGGATCCTCACCGCGGTTATAAGGTAATTTCAGTGCTGGCTCCGAATCGGATATATCCACGTTAAATACATAATCATATTCCTACACAGTTATGAAATTGGGATATTTACATTTAAGAATAATGCGACATGTTACTTTGCCTTCGTGCAGAATTTTGCCGGAAGTGTTTTGTGTGCCTCCTGAAGCTCCAGTAACGTCACCAACCAAATTCCATTTACCCAAAGACCAATTATAACATTTAATCGAGCCATCTGTATGACGCACCATTTTCGTTTGTCCCTCCCGGTTACCTTGAGTTAGTAAAACTTCAGGTCCAGGAAGACTTGAAAACGCAGAAAGATTTTACTTAATTTCTTTAAATTAGTTTTAGATATTAATGGTCACCTACTCCGTTTTCTTTATGCCACCAAGTTCTTCAGATATTTGAATTTTTCTCGATTCTATCGCTTTTTCGTATGCTCCCAACAACTTATCGTCAGCAAATTTTAGGGGATCTTTTGTAAATACTCGGGCTATGCCATCACTGCAACCTGTGACTATATCGCCGTTCTTTAAACAAGCAACAGACCATATTGACTGAACGGGAAGTAGAAGAGGCAACCCCATTTCCCTCCCATCATTTAAATTCCACATGCGCACTGTGCTGTCTTCCCCGCAGGTTACTATGCACATGTCACTTATCGTTTTATTTTGAGCCACTCCATAAATGTAGTTGGTATGCCCGGACATTTGCTGGACGCATTCACCATCCGCATTCCAAAATCGTATTGTTGCATCATTGGAACATGAAACTATGCAATCGTTTTTTAAAGACACTATTCCGCGTACGCAATCTGTATGACCTTTAAGTACACGCAATTTTTCACCTTTGTCATTCCAATAGAAAATGTTCTTATCTGCTGAGCCTGTAACAAATTTTTTTGATTTTGGCATTGAAGCCACTGCCCAGACAGCCGCTTCATGACCTTTCAATTGCACAAAACTGAAACTGCCGGTTTCGTCTATTGTCCAAATGCGAGCTGTAGTATCCCAACTTCCTGTTATAAGGCTACGTTCCTTGACACCTGATGCTATGGAACAAACCGTTGAAAGATGTCCCTTTAAAATTAAAATTGGCAGTAAACCACCATTTTCTAAGTAAATGCAGACAGTGGCATCATTACTACCGGTACAAAGCCAGTGTTCAGTCTCGTGGTAAAACACGCAGGATACAAAATTCTTATGATCTTGAAGGGTTACCGACTCCAAATACTCTTTGCCAAATGGTCGCCATAATTTTGTAGACTTGTCTCTCGATCCAGTGGCGATAACTTGTCCGACTCCCTCTATTAGGCCTGCTGCGCAAACAGAACGAACATCCATACTGTGACCCACTAGTTCGCAGCTCAATTTGTAATCATTTAATGAGGACATATTTTATTTTCGTTATAAAAAACTCTAGTGACGAATCTGAACGGATATTTTATTATTTTTGTATTTTTGGCAAAAAGATTTGCAATGATTTTATAAATTCGAACAGTGATATCAAATGAAATGTTTTCTTCTTATTAGAATTGTTGTTGTTGTTGTTGTTGTTGTGTTGTTTATTTTAGAAACTTATATTTTCAGAAACTTTGATTTTTAAAGGCAACTTCTAATAATATATGTCATATCAAAACATGCACAAGTTTTGTTCTATATTATAAAGCTTTCTTCTATTAAAATTAATCAGTTGAGAAGTAAAAGCAAATTTTAATACTGCACGGGTAACAAACAGCATAACTAATCATTGCCAATTACAAATTTTTGGATACACATAAGTATAATAGGGTTGTCCTTAGGAATCAAATAAGCAGTGGGATCATTTTATAAGCTATTGAAATGGAAAATGGTGAGTGTCTTCGATAAACTCTAATTATGTAAACCAATTTGATGCTGACAGAGTTCAAATATCTGCTGTCAATTATGTCAAAAACAGCTGTGAGGAAAAAGAAAAGTAAACTTAACATATTGTCGATTTGAGTGCGTAAAAATTCAATTATTTTCAATATTGTAAATTACATTTTTTGAGAAATTAATTTGTATTATAAACCATTTACTACGAAGGATATAAACTCAATAAAATAAATATTTTCGTCCATCCGCATTACATTGACATGTAATTAATCTTCGATGGAAAACTTTTGTAATTATTAGTTTTCATCAACACAAACAGATCCTTAACTTCTCAATTTGCTTAACTGTATTGAATTAAAAAATTAAATAAAGGTAAGCAAGGTAAGCATTCGGAAGAATAATTACTGATTTTTATATAACAGATATTATTGAATTTGTAAAAAAAAGTTCAAATATAAAATTTTCAAATAATACTGGGCCTTATCTTGGTCAAGCGGATTAAAGAAAAATCCACTATTATTTCATACCCAATATTCATTATGGTTTTGTATACATTTTATCTTCTTATCAGTCTTATCAGTTTTTCAATTGTTAAAGACAGAGAGGTTGCAGTATGTATATAATACAAGACAGGTAAAGTAAACATAACATATACAGATGCAAACGTAGAATATGTGTTTGTTTTTTTTACATGTTTAATTTTTTTTTTTTGAACGCTTTGTTTGGACATTGACCTTTGACCGTTTTGTTTTGGAATAGTGATCGTAGGTTTCTAACACTTTTACGTCTTGAATACTTTGCAGAGTAAATAGTTTCAAAGCAATCTCCTAAATTTATTTGAGAAATGAGTTTATTTACCCAAAAATGAGTTACTACAGGATTTTACATTTCAAAAATCTAGGAGAACAAACAAACAAATACTTTTGGTGTGTAGGAAGTGTCGAAACGAGATTTCCAATCCAATTTGGTCAGAAAATAGTTGAGACACACCATGGCCACAATAGCTGCAATACTTGTTTGAATACTTCAATATACAAACTACGCAAGTTAAAGAATCTGTCATTTCATGCTCAGGGCACAATGAAATGAAAATAAAGTACATATATGCATGTATTCCGTTTACACATGTGAGCAGTCCTATGCCTATACATTTTTATAACGCTGAGTGCAGACCTTGAATGCCAGCATACGTTCGTACGATCTTGCGAAACAAAGATCGGATTCTGAAAATTTTGGCGTTTGTGCTATCAGAATTAAAAAGGTCCAACATTCCCCAATATTTTAATTCATAATAGCATTTTTTAAGCTTGCTCTACACTTAATTTCTGGTTTCATACTTATTTTTGACAAGTTTTTCAGATTAAGTTTTAACTCTTATAAAATTTCGGGAATAATGTTGGAAAGCATTTCGAGATCGCGTATGGACAACATTCAGTTATTGATTCGATCTTCGTTTAAAATGCGATATAGTTTTATTTCAGATTTTTCTTACATTCCAATATAAGCTATAATGTTGATTGAAGGTTATAAAAAGTTCGACTCAAACCGATTATAAACCTTATCTCTATTCTATTTTTCAAACGACTTCAAAATCAGTTTTGTACCAAAAAAAAACAAAAAACGAAAAAATTTATGATTTATCTAATTTAAATGCCAACAAAAAAATTCTTTATATCACATTGCTATACAAATTTTTTTTTTTTTTTCATTCAATTTGATGATAGCCTGGAAACCTACGCAAATGTTGCTTTGCTTTGCGGACGTGGACAGAGTGCTACGTGATAGTTGTCCATAGACACATAAATAAATATATGTTTATATAGTAAGATAAAAAATACTTTTACTAATTTTATCTTGATTAACGCAATCTTATTTCTTTTTTTTTTAATATATTTTGTATTTACCATATTTACGTTTTTTATGTAAAATATTGAATGTCTAAGAATTCGATACTTCGAATTAATTTAACAATTATGTACAGAAATTCTATAGGCAATTGAATATTGATTTAATAAATCGCAATCAAACAAATTATATCAAAAAAAATTTTATTAAACCGAAATCAAATATTGCATGCAACTAAAAACTTTTATGTCAAGTACGTTTTCAGTCAGCATGGTTTATTTTCAGTCAAGTACGTTTTCAGCCAAGTATGTTTTCAGTCAGCATGGTCCATTTTCAGTCAAGTCATTTCTCTCATTTTGTTATTCATTACTCTCATTTTGTTATTCATTACTCTCATTTTGTTATTCATTACTCTCATTTTACTGTTCAGTCCTCTCGTTTTGTAAATACTATACACGTAACCCTTCTATAATGCGGTTTTGTTACAAGAATTCTATATAATTGTACGTATAATGTATATTGAATTAATAAATATTTGTAAATTTAAATAGTATTTAATGCTTCATTTTTAGTTATATAAATATATATATAACTAAATTTTATATAAATCATTATAACGTGTTTCGCAAAAATTGGAAAATTTTCTAAAACATTGAATTTTTCAGGATGCAATTGACCTCGCTTTATGAGAGTTGCCTGTATATTTATACTCATACTTTTGCATACTCATATGTAACAGTAAAGTGTGTTTGCATGTGTTTGTCGGCGTAACTCTAGAATAGAAAATAAGTACACATTCATATTTAATTTGATTTCAGTATTCATTTTGCAGTTGAGGGGGATGGTAGTCGTATTGCTGCTCGGATTTGCGTATGAGATTAAGTAAATATATGAAAAGTTACATCAAACCGATTTTTCAGTTTAACAACTAAAAGCGCTTTCAATTTGAATTCCAATGAAAGTAAAAATTTTGTGATAAGTTTTTATTTAATAAACAAGATTTTGTTTCTAAGTTCCTGTTTCTTTATTTTTTATTTTTGTAATTTACTTAAAATTTGAATCATCGCAAAAAAGTTAAAATAAATATTTTTATATAAATAAATTCATTTCAAGGGCTTGGAGATTTATTTAAATATAAATATAAGAATAATAATAATGACGTTCATGAATGAATACAGCGACTTATGCTTGCAATTCATATCAATGAACTGCACTTGCGGCAAATGTATCTTTTTATAATTAGTTCCTTTTTAATTTACATTTCTTGGTTTTTAACACTTTTTCTTAATCTCGTTATTACTTTAAATTTACGATTATTCCTAAGTTGTGAATCAGAATACCCTTCAAACAGATGAAATTTTTCATATACATAAACCTATAAATGATAACTGCTTCCCTTATGGCCTTACGAAAGTCTCTTGTGCTCGTAGCCAGCCCTTTTTTTCTTGCTCTAATTGCCTTATTGTTGCCTTTAACTCCTCATTTTCTTTCAATAATATTGCTTCTCTAGTTGCAGTCTTTTGTGTCTTTAACCAGACCTTTTTCTCCTGTTCTAATCGGATAATTTTTGTCTTTAGTTCCTCATTTTCTTTCAATAACTTTATTTCCTCAGTTACGCCATCTTTTTTCTCAGTTTCAGAAATCTTCGGCGCACATCTTTCACTACTCAAAATCCCTTGAAAATCGTAGCGCACTCTTCTTTCATCTATGTCACTACAGGTCTGAAATTCTTCTAAAACTAAGTCTTTTTCTCTATGCTTTTTTTGTCCGTATGTCTTCGTTACAGGCATTAGTGTCATTGCGGTTTCGGTTTCCTCATCTATCCAAAATTCTTCTTTATGTACATTAGTTACATCTAAATATTCTATTTCATCAAAAGAAATACTTCCGGCACTTGAACTACAAGGTAGAGCGCCTTTACGTAATCTTTTTTGCCCTATGTCATCTTCGGCAAAATGTTTTTGGCAAACATACATTATCTTTTTAGTCAATTTGAAACCTAAACAAGCCGCCCATGCTCTGCCATCTTCTCCTTTAGGGACCGTGAAAAATCGAATATTTTTGTTTGATCCATTCTCCTTGCATCCCGGAACCGCGCACTTACTATATGGAAATGTAAGAGCTCTCGATTGACGAATCAACTTTCCTTCAGGATCTATTGAAATGTAAATGAAAAATTTTTTATTTATAAAGATATCAAACAAACATACGAAATATTTTCCTCACTTGAACTATAAGGAAGAGCGCCTTTACGTAATCTTCTTTGACCTATGTCATTTTTGTCGAAATGTTTTTGGCAAACAAATGTGGTTTTTCCAATCAGATTTTTCCATTTAAGATCTAAACAAGTCGCCCATGCTTTCCCTTCCTCCCCTTTAGGTACTGTAAAAAATTTAATATTTTTATTAAATCCATTCTCGTCGCATCCTGCTGCCGCGCACTTAACATATGACCACGTAAGACCCTTCGGTTTATTAATCAGTTTTCCTTGGGGGCCTATAGAAATATAAACCCGAAATTCTTATTTTACTTAAATATCAGGCAAATAAATGATATGTAATAATAAGTAAATAAAACGTGTTGTGTGTGTCCTCCGCTCGTTTTAATAAATGGGTTAATTAGCTGCTGAAGAAAGATTCTGCAACTACTTTCTAAATTTAATATAGTTACCCTGTTGAATACACTTCTATTAACACAAACGTTAGCAAGGACATCACTAATCCTACTGTTTACAAAACTCTCTTATCTGATAAGATATCTTCTTACAATCCTCAGACGACCTTGTTAATGGATTGGTATTAACACCTCTTCTTCCGTAGTGGAATAAATTTCTTCTTCCCCATATCAAACTATAAGACAGTGCCACTTTTCATCTTTGAGCAGAAACAGCTGTCGCCTATGCCTCAGATCTGTCAGGAAGAACTCTAATCTGTATCAGCAGAGCAAGTACGATTCAATTAGAAGAGTATTTTTTATTACGTTTTGCCTCTAACTACCAAACAAAAATGTCAAAATACTTTAAATTTCTCCCTATATCGAGATTGATGGTAACGAGTGGGCGGAGGAGATTGCCAGGCGCACCCTGTGCGAGTCTCAAGGTTCCTTACGTAATCTCTCACTTCGACGTATAGGTCCTCTAGCGCAGCTTTGAATCCGGACAACTAGAATCACCCTAAAGTGTTTCTTCGATCAATTAACCCTTCCGTCGATAAGCCAGATCTTCTCTTTCGAACTAACAGAATTTTATTAGCCTGCAGTACATTAAACAAGACCATTTTCAATAACAAATACCACTATGAACAAACGAAACCGTTGGCCACATTCTGTACGAATGTCCAATTTTAATGTGTTGCTATGGCCAAAAAGGGATCAAACTAATGGCTTATATTAATATATCTATATCGAGATATATTAGCTAGAAATCCAACAAAAGTTGCCAAAGCAAACGAAATATCAAATCCACACACACACACACACACACACACACGATCTAGTCCACCTTATATATGTTTGCGATGAAAATAAGTTGTTATTTTAAAAGGCGACAAAAGCTAATAACGGTCTTAATCAGGAAGTTAGCAAGCATATCGTTTATATGGATGAACAAAATGAAATTTTTGTGGCAAATTAAAAATAATGTATTTTTATTCGACGGACTCATATTTTTTGTAGATACATACGATGTATGTTTCGCAAAAGTTGTGTGATTTCATCTTGAAAGTCCTAGGAATTGTGCTCATTAGTATTAAACAATGTTTTCGACATAACTTGCTTTAGATCAAAATATTTGATGAAAATGTAAATATATATGCTTATCAATCAACCTATATATGCTTATAATTTTAAAATTTCTAAGTGCATGTAAACAAGTTTTTAATTTAAGGCAAAAGACTGTTAAACATGTCCATTTGCATGTAACGTGAAATTATCGAAGCTATAATTGTTTTGATTCGTAGAAAGAGGAGTGTACAGTGATAAATTATCGATAACTCAATAAAACAAATTGTATTTCTCTACAAAGTATAGACAAAATGGTGTGCGAGTAACAATAAATAAGCAAATGCACGCCCCCACTTGTCTTATTGAGCTTTTTATCACTTTAACTTACCTAAATTTAAAGTTGGAATAGCTAGTTTATGTAGTTTAGCTTTTCCAAATACAGCGGGATCGAAATGACGGCTGCAGATTTTCCACGAATGTTTAAATAACTTCGGTAAAATTCCGAAATTTTCACACCACTTTTTTATAGTTTCGGGTTCTTTTGGGAAATTGTGCAGCCGAATTACTTCGCCTTCTTTGCAGACTTCACTGCCACATACTACACATTTTCTAACGCGCCACTCCGACATATCTTCTATATCACTGTATTCTTATATATATATATATATATATATGTGTATTTTTTGTGTAATTTTTTTTCAAGTTGCACTAACTACGACAAACTTTTTATTGGGTGGCGGGCTCGTTATAATTTTAATATTTTATAAAAAGCTTGTATTTTACACACTCGCTCTTTATACAAAAGTTGCACTTTACAAACTCGCTCTATATAGATTTTACAATGAAAACGCCTGGTTTTTACGGTGAGATTTTGTTGAAATACTTTTTGAGCATAAATATAATTTCCTAAGCAGACAAAGAAAAGCTATTGTAGCGCTCACATACATACTTGTATTCAATATATTCTACTATCGCTTACAGTCAGGCATACATGTGTGCGTTTAAGTTTATCGCTCTCTTGCTCTCATAACGTTTGATTGTTTACATTTTGCCGGCCTGGTTCTTACAGTGAGATTTTGTCGAAATATATTTAGAAATATATATTAGCAATGGATCATTTTATTATACCCTACACCAACAGTGATGCAAGGCTTAAGATAGACGCGTTTTTTGTCACAAAATCATTTTCTGAATCGATTTAAACTTGTCTGTCCATTTATATTTATGTTAAAATTTTGAGATATTTTGACGAAATTTGTTAACCACTAATGTGGTTTGGTTCGAGGACAAACATTATTGAAAATGGATTCCATCGGATCGTATTTACGAACACTCCCCATGCAGCGTCTTGTTTGAAACCAATTTTTATATCAGAAAAATTGCAAATCTCTAACATTTTTCGCCGAAATTCGATAGAAACTACTACTACTACTATAAATGCGAAAAATTTGGATCGGATGGGATCACGTTTATCTCCCATTCTTATGAAAAGTAAGCGTTCAAATGGTTATACAGTTATTTTTAATATTTTATAATGCAATGAGCACCTAATAATAATTTACGATAAAACTTAGCTTTACTAAGCTTGCACCAATTTGTTGTTTATTTTTTGAACCTCAACCCATGTAAGGTTCTCATGAGTAATACGACTTTGCATGACAAATAGGTTTGATCTTTAATGTTTCATAGTTCCCTATTTGTTCCCAATAGTAATTTGATATAAAAATTAGCTGCACCGAATTTGAACCACGTAGATCTATTTTTTGGAAATCATCTTATATACGGGTTCTCAAGAAAAACAAGCGTTTATGTGGGGAAAAGGCCTAATATTTAAAATATCTAACAAAAATGAGTCCGTAACAGTAAATTTCCTTAAAAATTAACGGTGCTTTATTTGAGCCACGTACATCTATATTTTGGAACCCACCACATAGAAGGTTTCTCATGAAAATTAAGGCTATATGTCACAACAAAGTCTAACTTTTAGTCATCAGACATAGTTGACGATTTTTAATAGAAAAATTTAATTTATTCTCTTATAAGGGCGTCCATTAAAGTATGTCTTTACATGAAAACAAGGTCTAATTTTTGATTTTTGAAGTCAAGAATTGTATTAGAAAAAATGTTGTAATGTACTTAATTTTCAGTCTTGCCTTACTTACTGCTTTAATTCACCTACATTTACGAGTTCGGATTGTTGTCTAGTTACGTTGGAGCAAATCCGCATAAATGTTCTCGTTGTTTTACCTTGAATTTCACAATTTTCATACCATTTCTTAACGTTTACCTCTTTTGGAAAAGCTTTTCAACGTAAGCGAACACATATTGTCTATTTCGCATAAGTATATGTTTTACGAAATTTAGCTTGATTATTAATAAATCTCTAACTCTCCTGGTTATAAATAAATTCGTAATTGATATGGCTCACGATCTTCGGCGTGATATATAAGCCATCGCTTGATTTGCTGTTGTTTTTCTGATGCATATTTTTCTTAAATTTGATATATAAATTAGTCTCCTTTTTTGTTTATAAAATTTTTCGATTTTTAGCAAAACTTTGAACCAAAAGCGAGGACCAAAATGTAAACAAATTAAGAGAAAATAAACTGGAATGAGTAGAATCACTCACTTGATTTAACTTATGAATGCATTTAGAGGACTCTTCTTCCAATATGAACAAGAAATATAATAAAATTGCAGTTCGTTGAGCATTATAAACTATGAAGATACGTCAAATAATTAATGAAGTATGACCCAGTCCGACACGATGTATTGAAGAAAGGTGTTGAATTTAATGTTTAACAATGTTAATAGCCAGGTCGCGTCATGAATATTTTTGTTGCAACCGAAACAAGGGGCATAAACAATAAAACGAAGATTCTTAAATTGATATTTTTGGAATATTTCAATATTAGAGTTGCTAGCTGTTCCTCATTATTGGAGGCTTGGAACATACTTTTATATAACATGAATTTATTGTTTAGATTAAGTTGCATGAATTAACCAAAAGAGTTATTCTGGTTTTTAAATCACATTTCTGACGTTTAGCTTTTATATGGATTTTCGATGTTAGCCTGTGGACGATGTGTAAGCCGAGATATTTTATACAATTATTAATAGAGGTGGTGTCTGAATTTGAATTTCTTTTTTTTTCATATATTTTTCAGATTTTCAGCAAAATGCCAAAAAGCGAAGAACAAAGATCAAAATTTAACGCAAGCAAGAAGCATTCATTTCATGTATGCTTATCTATGCATTTTGAAAACGTTTTTAATTGAAGGAGGACTACAGAGAAACTTGTGTGCGAGTTTTAGCAACAACAAATAATCAAGGAGACTAAAGAGAGGAAATGAATGTCTCATAAAACGTGTAGCGTTGCGATGACCTTACTTGAACCATCCTAAAAAAAAAAACACATGCATGTAACAAATCGTACAAATGTAATGCAATATTTAATCACATGCAATGTGAACTGTGTATTTTCAATTTGTTTGTTTAGCATATTGCAGCACTGTGTGTTGTCGCTGCATTTATTCTCTTCAGCGCTGTATTCTTTTGTCTTAAAAATCTCTATGCCGAAATGAGATACTTGCTACGTTACGGTGCGATACATTATTGGCTAGTTGAGCCGCAATTCTTGTCAAAGTCTCATTTATAAAATTGGCGACTGTGTGTTTACAAATATTTGCGGAAGCGTGAAGTTTTTTTATTTTATATTTATGACGTGTACATTTTTGTACATTTAATATGAGAAATATATTTTATAAAAGTGTTTATTTGCTATTATGCGAAAAGATTATTTTAGGATTATTGTTTTGCACTTTGATATTACCTTCTCCTACAATATGCCATAGTGACGAGTCGCCTAGTTTTAAGTATTCGCGGGAAGCTAACAAACTAACTGAAGATGTTAACATATTGCACCAATGTCATGGTCATGGCCATCACGGCGATCATCATCACAGCAAACATAACAAGCCCATTGGTAAATGCTTTTATAAATTCCTTGTTTAAGAAAGAATTTGAAGTGATAAATAATTTATATTGATTTACAGATATGAGCTATGTGTGGTTATATTCGCTTGGATCTACTTTGTTAATAAGCGCAGCACCATTTTTATTATTATTTTTGATTCCTTTGGACAATAGTGATTCTATGAAACCACGTCTTAAAATATTTTTAGCATTCACCTCAGGTGGACTTCTAGGTGATGCATTCTTACATTTAATTCCGCATGCTGCCCATCCGCATGAACATGAGCATGAACACGAACATTGCAGTGAACATTTAGCGGACAAGCCACATGATCATAATCGTGATATAATTATTGGTCTTTGGATTCTTATTGGAATTATAACATTTTTAGCTGTGGAAAAGTTGGTTCGATTTATTAAAGGCACCGATGGGCACGGTCATAGCCATACGATCAGTGTACCTAAAAAAGCGAAAGAGCAAAAATCGACGGCTAGCGGAGACCATAAAAAAGATATCTCGGATTTAAAATCTACAGCAGTTAAGAACGATTCTGAAGATGTAGAAATAGCTGGTTATCTTAACTTAGCTGCCGATTTTGCTCATAATTTCACCGATGGATTAGCAATTGGCGCATCGTATTTAGCCGGAGAAAGTATTGGTATAGTGACAACGATAACAATTTTACTTCACGAAGTACCGCATGAAATTGGCGACTTTGCCATTCTTATCAAGTCTGGTTGTACGCGCAAAAGGGCGTTAATGTTGCAATTAGTGACGGCATTGGGTGCTTTAACTGGTAACATATTAGCTCTCATTGGTATCGGTGCCAGTGCTGAGTCGATTCCGTGGATTTTGCCATTTACAGCTGGCGGATTTATATACATTGCAACAGTTACCGTTTTACCAGAGCTTCTCGAAGAATCAACCAAATTGGTGCAGTCCATTAAAGAAATCATGGCTCTATTAGTTGGTGTAGCGCTAATGTATTTCATAGCAACATTTGAATAATTGCTTATATGTAGTTTTTTTTTTATTTAAAATATTCACGAAAATTTCATTTCGTTCATCATGTGCTCGATAAAATATTTCCGTAACTAATAAAAGAAGTCAAGCCCAGTCGACCATTTTCGTATCACATCTTGATTTAATGAAAGAGTAGAGCAATTCTAAGGAAAGGAGGGAGAAAAAGAGTACGGAAAGCTTCGTAAAAAGGATCAAAAATTAAACAATTTTAATTTTTGTTACAACTCCTGAAATTTTTTTTTTCGATTATAAAAGTCGTTGTAGATGAAAGACTTTCTTATCTTATTTTACTTGAATTAATTCCTAAAGGTATTACTTTGCTGAAAAAGACTAGGGCATGAATGAAAAATATACGTTATTCAAAATATTGCCCATCGTTGGCCACAACTTTCTCCCATTTTTCAGGCAACAGATCTATTCCTCGGCGGAAGAATGCCTCATCTTTTGAGTCAATCCAGGATTCGAGCCAATTCTTTATATCCCCCAAAGAAGACAGGCGCTCATCAGCCAGACTATTCCGCATTGTTCGAAATAAGTAATCAGAAGGGGCAATATCTTGAGAATACGGCGGATGTGGCAATACCTCCCATCCAAGCAACTGAACGGTTTCTTTTACCGATCTAGCAACAGATAATCGAACATTGTCGTGCTGGTAAATGACTTTATCCGTACTTTTGGTGTATTCTAAGCGTTTCGCCTTCAATTCCCGATCTAACTGTAGCAATTGTTGTTTATATCGTTCGCATTTGTTCGCTTCGGATGGGTCCAGAAGTTCATAAAAAATTACACCTAAGTGATCCCACCATATACACAGCATCGCTTTGGACATATTAATGTTTGATTTTGATGTTGAAGCTGAAGATATGCTCACTTTTTTGCGCTTAGGATTATCGTAACGGAGCCACTTTTCGGTGCCTGTTACGATTCGATGTAAAAAACTTTTTTTTTGATGCCTTTGGAGGAGCATTTCACATATCGTAAATCGTCGTTCGATGTTTCTTGGATTTAATTCACATGGAAACCAAATTCCTTGTTTTTGAATCATTCCCATTATCTTCAAACGTTTGGAAACAGTTGATTCGTCAACATTTAAAGTTTCTGCTATAGTTTTAAGAGTCTGACATGGATCTTCATCTAATATTTCTTTCAATTCTTCGTCTTCAAACTTTTTTGGCTGACCTGGTCGCTCTTTGTCCTTAACCTCAAAATCGCCACTCTTAAACCGCCTAAACCATTCTCTGCATGTTGGTTCGGATGGAGCATGTTCTCCGTAAGCTTCTTTTAGCAAACGTCGAGTTTCAGCAACAGTTTTCTTCAAGATATAATAATGAAGTAATACTTCCCGCAAATGTTGTTTTGATGGCTCGAAATCGCACATTTTGAATATCACAAAAAAATTTATTTTGATATTTCAGTAAGTAAGCAAAATGCTGAACGTCAAAGCTGACTTGACTGCCTATACTTAAACATAATACATTGGAACAACCGGAAATGAAATTAAAAGTGATACAATGGAAATTAATTCAATTGCCCAGTATCATTGGAGTGAATATAGGAAGCCTTGTCTAATCGAGTTCCTGCAAGATATATTATTAAGAATTTAGATGTGAAGAACAAACCCGATTAATCATATCAATTAGTCTGGCTTTTAAAATTGCGATTAGAGGTACAAAACTTTTTAGTACAAGAAACTAAACTTCTTGTCTCTCTGTTCCATTTCCGGCTGTATCCTGAAATCAGCTGAATTAGAATCTAGGTATTTCACTAATTATTTCTCTATTATGTTATTATTAGTTCCCATGTTATTTTGTATGTGGAATCATTGGGTACATACTTTTTCGTAAACTTATGATTTTCACAAGATGTACTTTAATATTCATATTGTTTGCATTTTTTATCTCATGTAAATTATATGCCTTGAACTCAAAGTTGACATTAAATATAATATTTCAAACACATTTCGCGCTTTTACGTTCTCACTTCCTCTGCTAATTTTTTTCATTGAAACGAATGAGAAAGACAATATACTCAATTACGAATTTTGTCTTGAAAACTTCCATCATTTTACTCATTGTTGCACTTTGCAAAATTTATTGTCATTTCTCTCTCTTTTATGAAATGGCACTACTGATCAAAATAAAATTATTAAAATGAAAAAACTTTTGAATAGGGCGCGAATTTATTTATAATAAAAATGAGTAATTCTATTCGAAATAAATTAACGCCTACAAAATGTCAAGCTAAGAAACTGCCAAAACAACATAATTCTTGTGAAGAACTTTTTACAAATAGTGAAAGAAAAAAATGCTTAACTCGAGAAGAATCGCCTTTCAAACCGAGAAAATATAAAACTCCAGCAGAAAATGCTTGTAACACTCCATCTTCACTTTATCGCAATGCTTTGACGAATTATCGGACAATTAATACAACACCCGTAAAGAGTCTTTTTCAAAAATCCACACCAGGGAAACTACGTACATGTTTAGCAAAAGGCACCGAAGATCGTTTAGTGGTTGCTGTCCGTATACGGCCTTTAACTACGTCAGAAAGCACTTCAAATGTTGTTAAGGTTAGTGAGAACCAAGTAGTAGTATCAGTTGTGACACCAGGCACGTCTTCAAGCACCAATCATACTTTTGCTTACGACCACGTTTTCAATTCGTGCGATCCAAATTCCATCGACTATGTGACGCAGAATCAATTATATGAAAAACTAGCATGCCCACTTTTGGATAAAGCTTTTGAAGGATATAATGCGTGTCTCTTCGCTTACGGCCAAACTGGTTCCGGTAAATCATACAGCATGATGGGATCCGATCCTTTCAGTCGTGATAATTTCAATCAAAGCGTTTTAGGTTGTGAAGCTGGAATTATTCCAAGATTTTGTTATCAACTCTTTCGTTACCTTGAATTACATCGTAAAGAACTTCAAATCGAAATTGAAGTAAGCTATTTTGAAATATATAATGAAAAAATTCATGATTTACTCTGCGTAAGACATGAGGACAATAGTCAAAAAAACATTGCAGAAAGTGGAGGTATTCCTGCAAAAAATCCTCGAAAATGTCTTAAAGTACGCGAACATCCAATTTGGGGACCATATGTGGCTGAATTGAGCGTACATTCTGTTGATACATGTGAAGCTTTACAACATTGGCTTATCCTTGGCAACTCGCAACGAGCGACAGCGGCAACTGGACTAAATGAAAAGAGCTCAAGATCACATTCAATATTAAATATAATGTTGAACGTAACAGATGCCGAGCCATCCGAATCCAGTAACGTGCATCAAGTACGTCGAAGTAAAATCAGTCTTGTTGATCTGGCTGGGAGTGAACGTGTGAATGGAACAAACGATGTACATAAACGGGAAGGAGTTCATATTAATAAAAGCCTGTTAGCGTTGGGCAAAGTGATAGCTGCTTTAGCCGATGAAAAGAACAGAACGACATTTGTACCTTATCGTGAGAGTGTGCTCACGTATTTATTACGAGTAAGTCGCTTTAAAAAAGCTTTCGAACATCTTACCCTTTCGTAAACTATTATTATAGTTTATAATTTAGATATATCTTTGATGGAAAATTTATTTAAAATATGTGATGTTTTCTCTTTGTTAAGGAAAACCTTGGAGGAAATTCGAAAACAGTCATGTTAGCAACAATATCGCCAGCGAAAAGGCATATAGACGAAACTTTAGCTACTTTACGCTATGCTTGCCAAGCACGTAGAATCGTTAACCGTGTAAAAATCAATGAATCTGAAAATGATAAAATTATAAGAGAATTAAGAGCTGAAATCGATCGATTAAAGTTATTACAAAATGAATATCAACCGAAGGAAAACACTGAAACGCCTAACAAAGTTATCAGTAGTGCAAGTGAAAATTGTGAAAATGAAATTGAAAACTTACGAGAGCAGCTTATTGAAAGGGAAAAAGAACTATGCAGATTTCAGAAATCTTGGATGGAACGTTTAGAAGAAGCTGAGAATTTAAGAAAATCAGAATTACAATTGCTGAAGCGTAAAGGGCTCGCTTTGGAATTGACAAAGAATTCAAACCAGGCTTATCTTGTTAATTTATCCGAAGATCCAATGCTAAGTGAGACTCTTTTTTATATACTGCCTTTAGGATCTGTGACGATTGGTAGGACGCGGTTTTCCTTACAGGAGTCACAACCCGATATTGTTCTTGATGGACCACTTATTGCTCATAATCACTGGTATGTATGGGTATATATATAGTATACATAAATATTACAGTCTCCTTACTAATTTGAATACACTTCTAGCACAATTGAAAACGATGGTGGCCGCCTTTACATCATACCAGAAATTGAACATTTTGAAACCTATCTCAATGGAGAACTAGTAAAAAATAAAACAGAATGTTTTCATGGAGATCGTTTAATTCTGGGTGGTTCCCATTATTTTCGCGTTTCAAATCCATTTTTCCCTGCTACTAAGGGATTAAAACAAGTGAATTATAAATATGCCTTTAAGGTCAAATTCTATAACTTCTATAGTTTCTTTTCTTTCAGGTTATTGATTATCATTTAGCTTATAAGGAAGTTTTAGAAAAGCAAGAAGAGAAGCTAAGACTTCAATTAGAAGATGAAAAACAAATGGCAATACAAAATATGGAAAAAGAACGAAGTGAAAATGAACGAAATTATAAAGAACTTATCGAGAAACTAGAATTAGAAAGGATTCTATTAAAATGCCATGAAGAAATTTTAGAATCCGAACGTAAGACGAATATAAATCAATCAATTCAAAATGATGGTGGTACACCAAATGAAGTGATGTCCTCCCCAACTTCTAATAACCAAAGATTTTTGGATGAAATTAATGATATTATGCAGAAGCCGAGTAGACAAAATTTACACAAAGTGCAGCTGTTGGTACGTATAAATAAAGGTTAAGTTACATTTTTAAAGACACAATGGAAGATACCAATCAACAAGAAAAACCATTTCATTAGACCTATTAAGTTATACTGTATAATTATTAAAATCAATTAATCTAGAAGATCAAATGTCTCTGTAACTGCCTAATGTCGTCGTAACACCAGATTCATTCTCAAAATCCAGAAGTTTATTTTCCATTGTTAATGTAAAAACAATTATATTTTCGAAGTATGTACTATTAGAGAGAGTTTAACTAACAGATGTGAAATTAAAATTGATCTTCCATTTATCAGTAACATGGTACATAAGAGTCTCTTTGAAGCATCCAATCTGTCGACAAATTGTGACGATATCGCCTTTTAATGATTGCGTATCATCGCTCTCAACGTAGGCAATTTAGATTCTAGAGTATCGTATACAGCATTATCTTTCTGATTTTGCAAGCCAATATGCTTCTGAACTGTAAAGAATCTCATCGCTTAAATTTTATTATTGTATGTTTTCACTTTTCTTCATGATCATGATTAATCGTAAGCGATTTGGTTAATGTCTGTTTTCTATATTCTTGCGAATGCGGAGCCAAGTACAATAGGTGAGCTGTCTGTTTTTATATCTATCGGAATATCGAAACTGCTTATCAGCTTACGGACTGACTTTTGTCAGCTTAATGTTTAGATTTGGTGTTTATCAAGCGGTCATTTAAAAAAAAAATCCTGTCTCATTACTTTTTGACTATAGCAACACATTAAAATCGGTATATAATTTATATTATAACCCTTTTTTTTCGATTATTCAACAGGTGAAGGAAGCAAACCAGTATTCTCATAGACATGAACTTAAATACGATTTTAAACATTCTCAAGTGGTGGACGAGTTTGGATTGTTATTTCAAACCAAGATTTTAATCATAGACAAACAACAGCAATTGGTAGCTGAATGGCCATTAGCACGCTTGGACGTGTGGCTTGACATTATCAGAAACTTAGAAGATGTCAATAATGATAATTGTTTTAATTCGGTTGATATCGAATGGAAACCATTGGAAGCCGACTTAAATGAAAGTCTTAATAATTCAATCAATTCAAGCGGAATTGCTATAGATTTAAAAGCTTATAAAGACAATTTTTTGAAGAAATCGCCGATAAAACAGTACAATAACGTAAAAATCAATACAGAGACTGCGAAACTTTCTGAAGTAAACGGCAAAGAATTTGCATATGGAAAAAATGTAGATTTCTCCGTTTTATCTGCGGCTTATATCAACGAAATGAAACAAACTGCGATTAATTTACGCAAATTATGCCAGCGACACTTGAAAGATGCCTCTCTACATGAAATGGTTTCATCATTGGATAGTTTAGAAAATACGTTGAAATTGATGCAGACTTCTGCAAGTAAATCATCATAACCAAAAAAAATTTCTTTTCTAGGATGACAGACGAAAGTAGAATTTACTGCATGGTTTGCATTGAATTTTACAAAATTTATAATCATTGATTTTAAGAATTTATTTATTGAAATTACTCTCTAGATGCTTTTACCCGGATGTATTGTTAAATGTACATGTATCACGTAAAAGATGTTTATGTAATTATTTTTATTTTATTTCAATTTCGCAAAAATATAGTTACGTTGCCATAATTATAAAATTTAAAAACAACAGATGTAGTATTTAGCTGATTTGATATAGTTCCGTTAGAGAGTCTGTCTGTCGGTATACGATACAAGCATTTCATGGGGCCAGCTAGAGAGCCTGCGAAATTCTTCGTCTCCTTATACATTAACTTCTCTAACGTGTTTACTTATGATGAATCTAGAATAGTTGGTAGTGATTTTAATATTTTTGAGGTCATACTTTTTGTTACAATTGCGAATTTTGGAAACTACCTTACAAGTGAGTTTTAATTATGGTCAAAATTTTGATGCGATTCAAAATTCCCTTCTTTTTCTTATTCTAAGCTCAAAGTTTAGTTAAGAATTTTTTTATTTTCAAAATACTTACTTAAAATGGAGGAACTTATGGCTTTCTTTTCAAAGTCTTAAGCTATTAAGGGCAAGCAAAAATTCAAAAAAATTGTAAATCTTTCCCTGTTATGTGAGGTACCTTTCGAATTGTTGGGTTTTATATTCTTTAATCTTGTCAGTGCGTTTTTTGAATAACTTCTCTCGCTCTTCGTTGCATTCTTGAAAAATAATTAGAATGCTTAGATTCTTTTCGGGCAATTTCTCCTAGATTGAGTAAAGCATCTGTACATATCACATATCAGCACTTTAACACATGGTATCAAATCACCTAAAAACTGTTAGGCGCGCCCTATATTAACCTCACATATCTAAATAAATCTTTTAACGCAATCATTCCGCCTTATAGGCCCTTTAGAGAGGCTATTAACCTGCTCCTACTCTTTCAATCCTTCAGTGAATGAGCCAGATTACAACAGCTTTCTCACCCGAGCTGATTGCATTGTTTTAATCGATCTTAAAATAAATGGAACCACATTCAATAGTAAACACCACTTTAATTGCCCTCTGAACGCCTTCATTGAAAATTAACGAACCCCCTGTGAGAATGTTTTATTGCACAAGAATGGATATGTTTCCGAGAATTAGCTTGACACCGTGACAAACCTGTCTTTCTTCCTATTTGACGCCTTCTTAGTTATAATAAGAAGAAGAGCTTATGATCTAGTTATCTAATATTGTTTAAAAAACTTCAGATTACATAATGGAACTAATTTCGTAACTGAAGGGTTTTAATTTCATATCGTTTCTAAAAGAAATTCGTTAATTTCTTGAATGGAATTACGATACGTCGTTATCGTAACATATGTTCACGAAATTGATTTGTGTAGATTTACCGCTACTCCCATCTCTAATTACGAAATAAAAAAAAGTTAGCGAACTGAATATACACGTCCTAAGAATAAAAAAAAAAGAAAACTATTAACACAAAATGGTTAGCGTAAAAGTAGCGTTGGAGAAACTTTACCATGAATACGCAATGAAAACTCCAAAAAAGTTGAAAGTGGTAGATACTTATCTGGGCTTTATATTTCTCACAGGCGTTATACAATTTTGTTATTGTTGCCTGGTTGGAACATTCCCATTTAATTCCTTTCTATCGGGATTTACAAGCACCGTGAGCTGCTTCGTACTAGCGGTTTGTTTACGTTTACAAGCGAATCCGCAAAATAAGAGTGTTTTTGTTAACATCTCACCGGAAAGAGGTTTTGCTGATTTTATTTTTGCGCACATCATTCTACATCTTGTTGTTATGAATTTTATTGGTTAAAATAAAAGTTTAAAATTTATCGTACTAAGAGATTTGTAAAAAGCATTTATTTAATAAAACGATAATAACACGAAATGAAATCAAACTTTCTTTCATAGCAATGTACAGTTATATCAGGTTCAAATACAACATTAACAAATGGCTCTAAAGGTTCAAGATAATCCTCTAGATTCGATCCACTATGCTCGTCCTTTTGAGTAGATTTCTTTTGCGGTAAATTTTTATTTTTTTTTGGTGTGAGACTTAAATCGTTGACATTTAATGAGATGAGATTATTGTAAATAACACGTGATGGACAGAAATTTAATTTTTTTGTAACCTAGAAGAGATATTAAAATTTTTATAACATACTGATTATCTCGTAATTAACAAGAACCTACTTCCGAAACTTGAGTGAACGTATCAACCATTTTAGAACACTTGTCGGTTGGTTTCCATTTTTGGAGATCCACAATATAGTTGAGGTCACGACGTATCGAATTGGCTTTTGGGACTTCAAGTTTATTAAAATTATTGCATTGTTTTGCCGAGACGGCTAGAAAATTTTTGCGTGCATTTCTCTTCGCCATAGTGGACTTTTTTTGCAGCCTTAAAAAAGAAGGATATGCAATTATCATGTAAAGAGTTGCCAGATTCAACAAATTGATAGTGCCCTGTGTGTGATGAATTTCATTTAATTCATTGGATAGTTTGTGAAGTTTTCAAAAAAAAAAGCGTAAATTTAATGTTCATTTTTAAAACGTTAGGAAACAAATTGAGAATTGAATCTCAAAATTCTTCAAATAATTGAACTCAAATATAATCATAATAAGTATTCGCTTTCTATAAACAACAACTATGAGGGCTCCACGACTTTCATTACATTGAATATAACATTAACCATAAATTAAACTGAGACGTAAGGGCAGTGTATTTTATAAGAAAATTATTAATAATGTGATAAAATAAAAAATATGCAATCAAATATATGTATACTCAAACAAAGTAGTAAAATAAAAAAGCTTAAAGATAACGCTAGTAATTATCCTAGAATGCCGTAATGATCTGTCGCATGTAAATGTCGCCAAGCAAACTTTAAACGCGTTTTAAGGGCATGCTACCCAACCCGCATTGCCTTTTTTGGTCAATGACTCATGGCCTAACATCATTTCTCTTCCTACGAAAAAGCCAAAAATTGGGTCAATTGTTTGATCGTCTCAAAGGAAAGGGAATTTTTTCAATGTAGAATCCGTATGCTTCTTGAAAGACGATTTAAAACTTGCAGCTAACGGTAGACAATATTTTGAATAAAATACATTTCATCAACTTCTTTGAATAAAGCTTCAAAGCTACAAAAAAGAACACTTTAAACTTATTTATACTTTCAACACTTCTCATTATGATAATTTCCTCTAAAATATTCAACTATTTTTCAACCTGCTATACGAAATTAAGAAAATATATAAACATCATCTTTTAAATTTATACATAAAAGTTTCATTAATTTTAAAATGCTTACAAGGAAATTATGGATTCTTAAGGTCGAATAATCTACGAAAATCTTACATTAATTTAGAATAATTAGATGTGGCTCCATATGGCAGTGGATAATAAAGCGAAGACAAAATTGAACATATCGATAACAACAAAAAGAAAAAATAACAAACAATTAAATATTTTGATTCAAACCACTATTTATATAACCCGAAATTTATTTTCATATATACATAATTTAATTTACTTTATTTTTAATTTTAATTATCAAGTGAATTATATGATAAAATACATATACATACGCGCACATCTTGCATTTCGTTAAATTTTTTAGACTATTCATTCGTCCTTGTTAAGTAAACATTTTGTTTTTGCAAATTTTCCAAATGCATCAGAGATTTGAGTATTTGAAAGTGCCTGCTTTTTTTTTATCTTCATAAGCTATAAATGATTTAAATACAAGTTAACTAATAAGTGTTAGTTTTTTTGAAGATACGAACTCGAATAATTTTCAGTTTTTCAAGTCTGCTTGCTGCTTTTGCAATTGTATTTTAATACAGATTGATTTTTCTCAATATTGTCTTGCGGCACATATGACATGTACGTAAGGTTTCTGCACAACGCGAACATGCTCCATGGCCACAAAGAAAAGCAACATCACGTGTCCTCTCCATGCATATACTACAATAGTGCGATTCTTCATATTCCTGTATTTTATTTTCTAAATAACGTAAACGATCCACAGACGCTATACTCGCTGTATCAGAGTTTGGTATAACACGGCCAGTGCCGTCAATTCTTTTCTCTATATGAACCCCACAACGCAAACATTTCTTCATTCGTTTGCCGCAATCTTCACATGATATTTGATGCTGGCAGGGTTCAAATTTAATTAATTGCAAGACTTCGTCGCATACAATGCACTCTCGCGGTATAGATGCATTATCAAATTCAGTCTCGATATTTTTTTCCGGGGCATTAGATGATAATTCGGAAAAATTTTGCCCGCTTTGACGAATTGCAACGGCTCCCTCAAGTTCTTCGTTTGTGGTCGTTGATGGTGTCTCATTATTTAAGACTCCATTTTTTTGTTGTTTTGGCGATTGTTTACGCAATGCTAAGTTTAGCATAATGTTTTGTTTCGGAATTGGATTCAAACTGGTTGTATCATCGGTAATATTGGTGAAGCTGTTTGTTGTATCTGGATCGCTAGATTCATTTAAATTTAGTGACTGTATGCCATGTATTAAATTATCTTTATTATCTCTACTCGAATTAGGCGTTTGCTGTTGCAAAACATTTGAAGCTACAGTAGTTTGATATCCTAAAATTAGTTGCTTTAAGCTTTGGTCTGTTATCCATTCGAATATAACCACTCCTTTATTGTTTTGTTCAATGCGACAACCAAGTCGAGACAAATAACAAAGAATCGCGTACATTAAACGGTCCTCAGTCAGATAAGCCAAACTTTCATAAATTGCGTAAATATCGGGAGAATCTTTTTTCGTAGGTTCAGCTGCTTGAAGGAGATTTGCCTTTTTTATGACACATAAATGCATGGCATTATCTCCATCTTCATCTCGTGCCGTTATATCGCATCCTAGCTTAACCAATTTTTCAATAGCTGCTGAATGTCCTTGCGAAACCGCCAAAAGGAAAGGTGTTTGCCGTCGATTGTTATGTATGTTTATTTCCGCTTGCCCAATCTTAATTAATACCTCCACCACATTCGCGTGCCCATTGAGAGCCGCCAAATGTAGAGCAGCAAATCCATCATCCTTTTTCACGTTAACCAATTGACGAGCCAATAAAAGTATGTAACGCGCTGCCACAGCGTTGCCTTTAAGTGCAGCATGGTGAAGAACATTAAAACCTCGATTATTTCTTACTGTGAAATCAATATTTCGAGCAGCACATAAAAGTTCAACAACTTCAGAGTTTTCTTTGCCGATTGCGTCGTGCAACGCAGTATCTCCATAAGAATCTTGGATATTAAAATCAGCTCCGAAAGTTAAAAGTTCTCGTACACAATGCGGAATTTTTTTATGGGCACATATGTGAAGAGCTGAACAATGACTCGAGTTAAGGTAATTGATATTAGCGCCATTTTGAAGTAGAACACGCATAGTTTCTGGTTGATTTCCAAATGCAGCGTAATGCAAGACTGAATCGCCTTCTTTGTCAATCACATTTACATTAGCACCCTTACTGATTAAAAATTTTACTATATCCACGTGACCTTGATGAGCAGCTACTTGAATGCACGTTTTACCTCCGCTCATCGCATTAACATGATCAGGATGAGCATTAAGGTGCTGTTTTACAAATTCCAGATGACCTTGAGCGGCCTCACGAACCAATTTATCTACCATTGACGTTCCAGATAAACCCGACAGCGGTGTCATCACATGATCTGTTCGACGATGACTCAGATCCATCATACTGTTCGATCGTTCGGCTGCTGTAGCCAAAGGCGAACGCTCTAATTTAACACACTTTGGATTAAGAGTCCATTCAAATCCATCATCTAGTTGTTCAATTCTCAAATCGCCATCCGAATACACTTTCACTACTTTACAAAGTTTGCCTAGAGCCTAAAAATAAAGATAGTTATATTCTCAGTTATCACACGATCATATGTTGTTTGTGTATTATTTGAAAAATTATCTCTTTTTTTTTTGAAAGCATCTCAAATAAAAAACTTTGGATTGCATCTACATCTAAAATTAAAGTTCAAGTTAATTAAATATCTTTGGCTATTAAATCAAATATACAGCAATATTTCGTCAGATGCAATGGGACACGCTTCTGAATGCTTAAGAATGTAATACCAGAGACCGCTCATACGCATCCACTCCGATAGTGAGGCAGTTCTAAAGGCCCTTAAGGGGAATACAATTACGTATAAACTTGTGTTGGAGTGCTTTCAAAATCTGCGTAAACTAGGTAAACACAATGAGCTACACCTGACATTCGGGTGCTAAAGGCAACGAAAGGGCCGACTGTTTACCTCACAGGGAAGCCTCAAGACTGGTCTGGAACATTTCTATGGCGTACTAAAGATCAGAAGACTGGCATCGCAATTAGCGATGAGGACAACGGCAAGTAAGAAGAATCATAAAATCTTTTGAAGTGACGGCACTACGGAGTAGGTCACTGTTTTCTACATGGGTCATAACTCTCTCAGGTACCATCTGAAAAATAAGATTTTGCGAAGGGGTAGCAGAAACATCTCACTACATTCCACGTAGATGCAAGGTCAATTGCAAAATCAGACACGACGAGCACTTCATGAAAACACGCACAATATGATGATCCGAACAGAAGAAGGCGACGGATTCATAAGAATTCTCAAACTACAGGTCTACAAGCAAGTGCCCTAAATAATACAATACAATACAATATTTCAAATATTACAATATTTGTCCTTTCCATCTAGGCATTCAATTTCGAATTAATAATTGTTAGTAATAAACGTGAAATGGTTGTTAACAGTTAAACAAATAGTGCTTACGTAACGCATAAGTTCTATCCATTCGCCATGTCCTTTTTGTAATTGTTGTACTTTGGCGGCATCATTAATTATGGTTACCAAATCTCCAACACGAAATGAGACAACTTTTACCAAGGCGGCTGGATGAAAAGTCCAACGATTTGGACAGTTTTCGTATTGCACTCTAAAAGCGAAGAAGGAGAAACATCACATATTTATTTACTTATTTATTTACTTATTTTCTAAAAACATTTATATAAAATATTTACCGGATATCCCCTTTTTCGGTTATACGATGAACTGTTCCTAATTTCGAAAGATGTTCAAGCATACGAGGATTCCAACCCCCATGACCCTGCTGTAATTTAATTAAAGCATCTACATCCAAACAAACTTTTACTCGATCACCAACCGAAAATGTTGGTTTAACTGTCGGAACGACCGGTTGTTGTTCCTCAAGTTGACCTATAAATGTATACATATTATATATATATTTATGAAAAATATTTTTCAAAATAGTTTTTAATATATTTATAAATTTACATACCCAACACTGGCATATGATCCTTATAATAATAACCAGCAGACGTAGGTACTACATATTTTAAATCAACGTTTCCCTTGTGCCCCAATCTATATACATTAGTTGAGCCAGACACCCAAGAAACGTTCGCTACACTTCTACAAGATTCATTATCCCAACCTCGAATTTCAATTACACGGCCTGTTTTACCTAAAATTTACATTTGAAATATAAAACAATAATAAGATTATTTTACACAAAATTCTGTTATAAACGTTCTAATGAACATTTTGATAGATCGACTGTATGTAGCAAGCGTGTGTGTGAGTGTGTGTGTAGCAAGCGTGTACTCTTCCTCTGTAACAAACTCATATGTGAGCTGAATAATGAATGAATTTCGCGCTAACTTGTTTTGAAACGATGTCTAATATTATTATTATAATGACATAGTTAAAGAACTTGTTAACTTAAGCGATCGCAATTTGGATACATTCAAAAGGTGTTTTTTTTTATTTATTATATTTTTGATTCATATTCGCAAATGTTAGCATGAAATTAAGAGTTCATTTACCTTCACCACCATCTTGATGACCCCATTCCCAATCTGGACCACGAACAACTTTCGCTCCAACAAATATGCCTTTCAATTGAATACGTTTAGCACCATTTCTGGGTGGAACTCGTACACTAAAATACAAAACGTATGCATTTAATAAAAATAAGCCCACAAATACATGACGTGCGATTAACTTTATTTACCCTAATGAAGTTGGTGTAGTGTATCGTATAAATGCATGATCTTTATCATGAATATCGGCTCCATAACAGAACGAACATAAATGATAGTTGGGGCATTGAGCACATTTGAACACAATGCCGGCAATACCGCCTTTAGAGCAACCGTCACAAACTACATTTGAATGACGCACTCCTTGAAAAATTTCAAAAAAAAAAAAAAAATTTCTTTTTATAATTGAATTATATTTAAAATATATTTTAGAAATATCCTACCAACTTGAGCGTTATCCACTATAATCAAATCGTATTGATTTTGATAACCCACGCGATAATTCGTTCTATGACCAGAATCCCAGTTTACAACTACTGTATTCTCGGGAGAATGTGTTGATCCCAAACGTCCAATTTCGCAAACGGTGCCAATATGACCTTCCCCTTCATCTATATATAACAATTGAACAAATAATTAAATATTTATAAATTTTTTGCAAGAAGCGTGAATATTAAACTACTCTAATCGAATTTTATTCCATTTCGCCAGGGGTTTCTAAATATTTGATATTCAATATTTGATATTCAATATTTTGTGTTAATTTTTTTTCCCAATTTTTCTTATATATTTTTTCTTGTAAATTTTTATTTTTTTTCTTAAATTTTTTTTTAAATATACACAAATTCGAATTCAATTGAATTCAATTGTTTCAACATCCTTTGGACTTTGTTGAGACTATTTGGCAATAGATAGAATTAACATTTAATAATTTCAATTTAAGCAATAACACATTAAATAAATTTGAGAACTTCTAACAGTCAAAACAAATTTTGTAAATAGAAAGAATTAAATCAATAGAATTTCAAGATCGCTTAATAAAAATTCTTTTAAAGAAAACGAAAACTCCAAATCCAAATTTCCAATATATTGCAACCTTAGCTTTCGATTTCAAACCTTCTTAAGTTTGAGCTATTTCTTGTCCTGAAAACTGTTTAATATCCTTGAAAAGTAATTATGTTAGGCCGCGATTTTCAATCTGATTTTTCAAATGGTCCTATTAAAAGTTTGAATTAAATGAAATAGATCTAAATATTTGCTATATTTGCCGTATATATAATAATAATTAATAAATATATTAATTTTTTGTTTTTTTTTTTTTTGCTCTTATAAAGGGCTAAAGCGATGCTTTCCACACAAATCGTTTATTTTACTCAATTTTTTCAATGTTTAGAAAAAATCAAAACAAGCGAAAATTAATTAGAGCTCAAAATCTCGAAGTCTTGAAGAATATAGATGATTAACTAACGCTAAATTAAATAAAATATACTTCTTTAATATTTGCTGGGTCTAGAAAAAAAATGTAACTTAAGAAATATAAATGTTGAAGTCACTTCACATTTAATACTTTTTTTTTATTTTTCAAAGTCGCATACCGCTATTAAAGGTCTTTAATATGCATTGCTTAATAGAATTACGTGTCTAAAATTAGAAAGCTACATTTTAAAAATTTAAGAATGCATTTAAGACAAACCTTGATTTTGCCATATCCAATTTGGTCCCCGAACAACTCTTATGCCAGCAGCAGGTATTGCAGGTCGCATTTCTAAAGGTAAAGTAAATAATTTCAAATTAATTAATATTATAATTAATAATAAAATTAATATTATAATAAATAATTAGTACGATTTAATAATATATACCAGCAGTTTGAAATTAATATTATTATAATTTAGTTAGTCCAACAAAATGAATTCTTGGACAAAAAAAAAATAGGATGCGCACTAGAGCAAGTAAGGGCTGTCAGCTAGAAAGTAATGAAAGTGTAAACACATTTCTTAATTTCGTTAGATACAATAGAGTCCAAGAAATAGTTTAATAATACCTGTTACAAAACTGCCTTTTGTATTTTTTCCTTTAGACAAAGTCCGTATCGCTAGATCGCGTGTAAAGCGTAGATTTTGTATTTAAAACTTCTTTGTTTACCACGAGTAATATTTACAATCTCAATGGTTTTTACAATTTATTTAAAGGAACTATTTCTTTAACGCTTCGCTACTTCTCAAATATTTTTTTAATCAACTCTCTCGTTTTAAGCAAAATTCTCTGCTTATAAATCTTACGAATATCACAAACTCTGAGTCCCTTTCTGCTATGCCTGCTAATATTTTGCTGTTGGATTTCCCGGCTTAGTTTCATTAATTCCATTTCTAACAGATTTCACGGGAATTTTTTGTCAGTTGTTGCTTTCATTGACAGCTGCAAATGTGTCTTTTTATGACCGCGCAGGTATCATATTATAAGGAATCCCCTCTTTCATAAGTTTTATCAAATTTGTTATAGTTGTATTTTATGATTTTATGATTTTCGTAACAATACGTTTATTACTTATACAATACATCTGATAATACCAAATTCTACCGAACTTTACAAAAAACCTTCTCATATTGATGATACATGTGTTTGAAGCGCTCCTGTTTTTCGATGTTAAAAGTTGAACTGAATAGAGCACAATACTTGCGTTATTGATTTACAGGCAGAAAAAGAAGTAGACGGAAAGTAATGTATAGTAAGTACGCTTAGTGATAAATATATAAATAATGCAAAACCCTGGCGCTATGAAGTGTTTCGGAATATGTCGTCCTACGAACTTATTGAGTGATGTTTTATATACCGGGGATAGACAGAATAACATGAATACTTGACTTTAAAAACGCTTTTGCAATTACATCCTTTTAATGAATGTTAGCCTTTTGGAGCTCTCGCCGTATTATTTTCATCGAAATATCCTGTACTCGGGTGAGTATTAAGTTTTGCTGTTACTTTTGCCGCGGTACTTTTATGTTATCTGACTTGGTTATCTGATAATCCTGGTACTATATTGCATAATATATGTATAGAGGTCGTCCCAAAATTTATGTAAATTTGAATTTAGCTTTATGTAACT
Organism: Glossina brevipalpis; assembly: GCA_000671755.1. Taxonomy (NCBI): domain Eukaryota; kingdom Metazoa; phylum Arthropoda; class Insecta; order Diptera; family Glossinidae; genus Glossina; species Glossina brevipalpis. Next base: position 1,916,939 of record KK351032.1, read on the forward strand.
TCAAGAGTTAAAAAGTTTTCCGACTTTGGATCAATTAGTTATCTCAAAGTATCTTCAATGCAAAATATCGAAGCAGTATTGCAAAATATCGAAGGAGTATTTCTAAGAGTCCAAAGAAATCAATTCGGCACCGTGATCAAAAATTCATGCTTGCATAGTTCAACTAACTGAACTGCTGATTAGACGAAGCGACATTAGAGTTCTTTGAACGAATTATGGAAAGAGAACATGTGGACGCTAATTTTTGAGACAAAATCATTTTCAGCGGTCAAGCTCGTTTTCATCTTAATGTTGTAGCTAATAGTGTTTCAATGCAAAATCCTATGTTGTATTCTTTATAAATCCATAAAAAATTTACAATTTTTAATTAAAACAAAAAAACATGTGTTATCTATCAAAATTATTCCTTAAGTGGATTTTAGAAAACTGTTTTTAAGAAATAGAAAAGACTTTTTCGAAACCATTTAATTTTTAGAATTAAATAAAAACTTTTCATCGCGAATGTCATGTACAAAGCCCCTGGATATGTTCAACCATAAGCAGAATTGAAAAAAACTTTAAAATTAGGAAAGAATAAGTTCAAGGTATTTTATGGTAAAATTTTTCTAAGTTTTTAAAAATTTTTGAAAAATTTTTCTAAATCATGGACATTGAAAAATTTTTCTATGTCATGGACATTTAATTGCTAAGCCAAAAAAAGTCTATGTAGCATTTTAATATTGATAATAATGGAATTTTTTTTTTGCTTCTTTTACTTCAATTCGGCACACTCTGATCTTCGGTATAGTATAAAGTTTTACAAAAAAGTATTTCTAAATATAGAAATGCTACAAAAAATGTGTAAATATGTTGCGTGCCTAATTACTTATTCCCTGGTAGTAGGGATAGATATACACACAAAACAAATTCATATTAATTTAAACAAATTTGTCGTAATTTCGATGCAAGCTTCCTATTTTTCCTTTTTGTCAGCATTTTCCTGTCTCCACGAGGAATAAGAATCTTCTATCTACATTCTCCTTTCTTCATGATGAGAGAGTGTATTCTATTTTACAAACGTATCCTCCTTAAGATTGTCTAATTCGATGTTATATAAATAAGAACAATGTAACGAAAAATTTCTACGTAATAAATCTGTTAAAGTAAAAATTGAAAAATTTCAAATGCTTTTACTATGAGAGTTTTTTTTTTATTTGCAATGTTGCAAAAACAGCTGGCAGTTATATCTGAAGTCAAGCAATAAAACATACGTAAGATTACCAAGAAAAGTCTCGTATAAACAATCCTCAAGAATTAAATCATTTTAATTTCAATTCAATTGTTCTTCCACTCTATCAATAGATAAATATATAGTTCGTAGACTTCAAAGAACAAAAGTGATACGAGATATTTACAAGAAACAATACATACTGACAAAAGGAAAAAAATATAGACACGACAGGCATGGCATGAAATTCTACCTTTGTGTTCGTTTTGCTGATTTGGACTTTTGAACGATTCATTTATATGGTAGACAAAGATTAACGAGTAATCAGACGTCTTAATAATAGACGTTTTCCTTCTATCTCCGACAGCTTCCTTTAAGTTTAACAAATCCAAGAAAGTTTGTTCTTAAATAGAACCTTTTTTTTTTTCTTTTGGCCAATTTAGTCTGAAAGTATTACAAGCTTTTCAATATAAAATGTTCTCAGATCTATCTTCATAATTTAAAGATATAAAGTTCCAGATTTTTAAAGTTACTTTCCATATTATCTTTTTAGAAAGTACGTTCCGTTTAATAATAAATAATTTGATCAAAAGTTTCCTTTCATGTTATACTGAAAATCATTGAAAGTCTAAACACAACCAAATAATAAAAGAAAATAGAAATGGTAAGTTACTCTAAAAAAGCAAGAGGATTCAATGCAATACAATATGTTTTGTGTTTTGAATTACGAATATATGGAAGTGTATGTATATTAAGAAAAAATTTTTTTTTATTTTTCTCTGAGAAATAAATACTATTAGGAAGAAACTTTAACCGTATAAACATTGTAATTATACTTACCAGATAATTGAGGCAGCTTGTGCTTATATGTGCTTGAAATATATATTTACTTTTTTTTATGCTCTTTTTTTTCTGAGTAAATCCTAGAAATTATGAATGTAATATATAATATGTACGATTTTACATGCATACGTATGGATGCACGTATGCCTGTTAATATTTTTAATACACTTGTTTTTCTTTTTTTTAATTTTAATTATTAAAGCCGAGTTACATCAAATACGTATTTTCTTTTTTTTTTTTATTTTATTTTGAAGCCAAATCTTATTCTTTTTGGTTAAATAGATTTTTGTTTGCAGTTATGAATGTATCTTTTTCTGTATGTACATACATATGTAGGTATATATACAAACATATCCATTCATATAAATGCATATATCCAGACCACTCGTTTCTCTTTCAGTAAAGCGTGTGCTCGTGATTACAATACTTTTAATTTTCTCTCTTATTTAACATTTTTTGTGAATAAAAATTATAATTTCCAAACGCCAAATAATTATTAAATTCAATTTATTATTTTTTTTTTTTTTAGATTTTTCTGTTTTAATATTGAGGAAATCCGTAGGTTGCCACTATATCTTACTATCCGTGTGTAACAAAGATTTCAAAAACACATTCCTATTTTATTATATTCCCAATTTCATATCGAAACTCTAGACTAGAATGGAAATTTTCTGAATAGTTGAATAGATTTTCTTAGGAAAAAAAGAAAAGCAAAAAAAAAACTTATTTGTGCTAAAACAAAGATATAAATAAAAGATTTAAAAAAAAGGATAAGTTTATTTAAAAAAACCATAAAGGACAATAATGGGAAAATTGACGAAAGCAGCCAATTATCTATTGTTTTCAATTATTATCTTTCAAGGAAAAGAAGATGAAATAACTTCAGCTAGCCCCTTTTTTCTACGCTCATACAACGAATCATCTGTTGTTATTTGCTGACTATTTCAAGAAGAAGAAGAAGAGTTTTTAGCAAAAAATATAAATAAATAAAGGCGAAAACAAATGATAAATCTTGCAGACACAAAGAGATAACTTTTCCGTTTCGTTTATTGAAATGGAAGTGCCTTTGCCTTTTATTTGTTTAGTATTTATAAATTGTTTTTAGAAAACAAACGAGAGAAAGAGAACGTCAGTTTGCGCCTCATTTTTTAAGATAAACATGCAAAATGAAACTGGGAATAGAATTTTACAAAAATTTTAATTTGGAGTTTTCTACTTTCTTAAATAAATTTCTTCTTCTTTATATATAAATATATTTTATTTCTTATATATAAATTATATAAACGTATTGTGTGTAACAAATAGTTAGTATTGAATAGTTAGTTTTAATATGTGTCGAATTACCAAAGGGAATGTAACGATCAAACCATGAGATATGAGGGTGGTCAACGCAAAAATTTGGACAATAGCGATAACGGTGATTCCATAATGCATGCCAATAAAAAATCGGCAAAGGAGTTTTATGCCATTTTTTTTAATATATTTCAATATCGAAAATTTATTAAACGCTTCTTTGAATAGTAACGGACAGACGGATTTACATTATAACAGAGCTCGATACATGCTGCTTTTAATAAGTTTAGATTGTTAAGCAAATTTACAAGACAATCAAGGCAACACACCAGTGCATATAGCTGTAGGTGGATAATAGTCTAAATGTATCGAAAGTTTTGTCAATGCAGATATCATTTTACAATTGAACATGATGATGGTTTTACTCTATGCGATAATAGTTAGTATTACAGAGTAATTAAAATGCTATAAAATGATAGCTGCTGTTGTTAATAGTAGAGATGGAAGTAAATGCGCTGCATATGGAGAACAACAGCCGAATTTACCGTCAGTGGAACTTATATTAAAAACGCAAATTAAAGCATCCATTTTAATGGTTCAAAATGCCACTGGTTCTAAACGTTATGACTTTATTGGTAATAAATCGAGACATGGAATTGTAAATGCGCTTCGAATATGACAACGTAGCGAGATTAATGAAAGGTAACACATTTAAGAAACTCGTAATCAAAGAAGAACAGAAAACATTATTCTCAATGGAAGATGAAGAAAATGACGATGAGCTTATGCTACAAACAAGTGAAATTAAAATAGAAGAACCGTTTGATAAAAGTACCGTAAAGATGGCTTTTAATAATGCAGATAGTTTTCACAAATTATTCCTGATTATTAACAAATTAGATAAATGTAAGATGCTTGCTCAAGCATTTGGTATAGAACATGACTTTTTCAAAATTGATGGAGGTGTCCTTAACTGGATTAAACGTCATTTCGATGGGACTAATTTCCAAATATACAGTGTAGCTTTAGAGGAATTAGACAAAAGGTCTCTAAATATTATCCGAACTTCTTAATTATAAGTTAAAATGCGAACGATAAGTTAAATTTGACTAAGGTATGGACTTAGGCTATATATGAAAACATTTGCTTACATATTCTATGTCAAAAAAAAAAAAAAATACTATTGAAATAAAATTCTTTTCAACATAATATTTAAGTGCTTTCACTAAAGTTTTTATTAGCTACGGGTCATTGCAATTTATTAGATTATCATAGAACTATTCCATTCTGGATATTTGCTTTCGGTCATTATTTATTGCCTTTTGCTTAGGATCCCAAATTTCGCGGAATTTTATTGGTACGCTTTCTGTATGGTGAATTGGTTTTACATTATCTCCATCGTTCCAGCATATAAATTACGCGAGGGGAAGAGAGAAATTTTTCAATGTTTTATTACATGACAAGTCATTTCTTGATTGCACTTCGAGACTTTCCATTTCTATTAACATATTAACAGAGAGATCTGTACACCTTTTTGGAAATGGTAGATTTGTCTTGTTCGCCGTAGTGTCCGAGTCATATTGTACCTTTTTTTTAAAATAAATGACCATTTCCATGAAGAAGTTTGCACGCTCCTAAAATTGATCTCCTTTCAAACGATTTTGACTGATCACACAAACGAAGAAAAGCACAGTTTTCATTTTATATTTATTGTGTTAAATGGAAACTTAAAAATACTTATAGCATGTCGGACAAAATTCCTAAATTCCTTTCGTTTACAATAAAAAGTACGGAATGTGAGTAATAATGATTCCCAAATGTCATTATTTTACATTCTATTCTATCACATGTGCGAAATGCACTCTTACAGCAACTGAATTAAAACCAGAGATGGTCTCAGGAAGAATTTTTTCCATTTTGTAAATATAGTCAGCACAGCCGATCCCAGTCATTCCGGAAGGAAAATATTCTTTATTCAATATCCCCGACAAGGGAACGTTTCAGGAAGAAATTCAAAAGTTTGCAATCGAGTTTATATCTTCCAATGGAATCCTCTCTGGCTTACAAAAGCAGTATATTTAATAGGTCGCTGAATCAAAAGTAGCCGAGTTTGAATTGACGACATGATATATCTGAGTAAGCAGACAGATAGAAGCACATGGTCCGTTTGCCAACAACCATATAAAGTTGTCTTGCCTTAATTCTTTGTCCGAAGTTCACTGTGCGCTATTAATAGTGTACCTAGTTATCCTCAATATATTTCCGAGAAATGTTTGAATTCGCTTGTTCATCCATAGTTTTGCGCAAATCATTTATTGACATTTTACAATTGTCATCCCCCTCTAGTGTGTTGCGAGTTATCTCCCAGGTTGTATCAAAGTTATTGATTAGCACGCGCTTGAAAATTTGACGTAGTTGCTCTTTTGATCGTAAAGTTTCGAAATCGCTCGGACCTAAACCAAATTTTAATGGAATTCCGGGTGTAATTAAATCACGAACTCGGGTACGAGAATTATCATCCTTCGGCTTATGCTGAACGGGTACAAGAAGAGGCTCTATGGATTTTTCACGATCTTTACCAAGTAATCGGTATATAGTATCTTTGTTGTCAAGCGCCGAATCGGTGACTTCAATATGTGGAAGAGGATATTGAGAGTGCAACATTTTCCAAAACCTCTCTACATCTATACGTTCAGTTGGCAAACCTTCATCGACAATCATATTAAAAGCTAAAGCAGCTAAATGTAATTTATCTGCATTTACATGTATCTGCAAATCGCCCATGGCTTGCAAGATATCATGCATACTTAGGTAGCCTGTATTATTTTCATCGTAAAGGCGAAAATACGTTTTCAAATCTTGCATTTGGAAATCGCTACGTTTAAAAAGACTATGGCGAACCATATTAACATAAGCAATAGCTGTATATGTTCCAACTTCAACGCATGGATCAATTTCTTCAAGTAAATCTCGAGCGTCACATGCATCCATTACATAACGTTTGCCAAGAGTTGTGTTCAGATCTATATCAAGTTCATATCTATGGATGGATACAATAAAAAGAGACAAACAATAGGAAATTTTCATAAATACGCTCTTACCGATTTAGCCGTTGTCCTACTTGGGCACGGGTACGATTTAGAAATTTTTTGTGTGCCTGATGAATTATCTCCTCTTTTGTAGAGTGTTGCAAGCACTTCTTAACCATTCTGCCCGAAATATCAACATTATAAGGAGCACCAAACGTGGATCTTTTGTCAAAGTTTTTGCCATATCTTACACAAAAAAAAAAAATGCAATTGAATTTGTTTTAGAATGAAATATAAAAAGCTAAAATTACCGTCGGTTAACTTGCTCCGAAGGGAAATAACGATTATGAGAAATCACGTATTTATCATGGAAATTCATGTATTCGAAATTCACTTCATTAACTGTCTTTTTCGGGAATATCAAATCGTAGATGCTTTCTGAACGTAGAGTTTTCATACCATATGTGCGATTCTCATTAGTGAACTCTTTTGGTTTCGAATTTGCCGGAACAGCTTTACCAAGTTCATGTTTTTTAAAAGAATTCTCCTCCATGAATTTTTCTCGTAAGCTCGTCCAACGGGTTTTACTCAATTCGGGAGTCAATATACCTTTCACTGAATCATCTGGAGCACATGGCAGAAACGCAACATTTTCACCCCGCATCTTTTCCTTAACTACATCATTGCAATTCTTATTTCTCATTATACATGCGCCCATTTCCTCGTGTGAGTAAAATTTCATCGAATCGGCTACAAACGCATCAGGCACGATAACTTTGCCTCCTGCACGAATATTAGGACTACGATCTATATATTTTCCTTTATAAGCCATCTTAATAATATATATTCTGTTGAAAATAAACTATAGAAGGGTCTTCTAAGAGAGTAAAAAGTCTACATATATAAAATATAATTCCCTTTTCTATATTAATGAATGATCTTTGTCTACTAAAATTGTAAATTGTCTACTTTTTATGAAACTTTTTTGGTTTGAAAACAAACTCATGAAAGATTTGGTAAATGAACACAAGTGATGAATCTGAAAACGAAGAAGGGAAAACGTCCAAAAATGCACAGTTTAAGATTAATAAACCGGTCAGCTTTGAGGCTCTTTCACTATAGAAGCAACTCATCCACACATGTATTTACCGTAACCATTGATTAACTATTTGTACGATTGCTGAACGTTAACTTCGTAAAGGAAGCCACGCAAATTTTAGTTAACAATTTTAACATTTGAAAATGGCGCCTAAAACTCTCACGATTGAATAAAAAAAAAATCGCAAAAGTGTTCGTACTGTCACATTCAATGCCATTGTAAATTATGCTTACTTCCTGGAAACAATGATAATATGTGTACCAACAAATCTACATCAAAAGAAACAAGATTTCAATTTCCTGCAGTCATGAAAGGAAAGAAAGAACTCGCAGAAGAAGACTTCCACTACTTTTTTGAAAAGCGAATAATTTACGTTGAGAATGAACAAAGAATTTATACAATATACGATATCTCCTCGTGCAGTTTTTGCAACCCTGCTTTATGTTTAAAGAACATTATATACTTTGCGAAAAAACAGTAAGCCTAATAAACGAATTCAAAACATGTTATAGCCGCATGTCGTGCGCGTCTTTAGACCAGTTGCAGTGCATTTCTCGAAAAATTTTTTGGGAAAGGAATCTGTCAACAGTTTTTGCGGTGGAGCGTTTAAGAGGACGCGAAAATTGGAATTATTCAAGCGCGCAAGTTCGAATTGCTCAAACAATTAGTGAACATCAAAAACTGAACAATTATAGTTCAGTCCAGGGGTTAGTGAACGAATTGGTAACAATTGCCTTGAAAGTTAAGAGCGCAGTAGTTAAGATAGATGAATTCTCACCATCATTAGTGTAATGTTGATTGATGATGAAGATGTGGATGATCTTAAGGCGCTGGTGATGGCCGTCCAAAGTTCCAAAGAAGAGATATCTTTTGACGTGGTAACAAATCTACTTTTTCAAGATGCCAAATTCGATATTCAAAGATGGGGAAAAAGAAATGCGTTACATACGAAAAGTTGGTACAATTGCAAAGAATTTGGGCAAGATTTCTAAATATTTCCGAAACGAAAACCACAATAAACGTAACGGTCATCTGAATAGAAAAAAAAAAAAGAAAAATGTTTCGTTGACACCTATTCCATCGAGCAACAGTATAAACGTTTCTATAGGTATAAGTTATCGTTACAACAACACTAATAATTTCATGTGGAAAACGTCGAATATGTATCTAATTTGTGTGTGAACCCTCTTTCTGCAAATGACTAAAGATGGAAAAATAGTTATTTTTGAAGAAAAAGCATGTGTCTCATATAAAGCAGTGAAGCACACATAAACGAAAATAAAGTTTTTGTCGCTAAAGAAGAAAAAAATTTTTTTTTTTTTTTGATAGATAGATTACGTAAGATGGCACTAGCGCCACAAACTTAAGAGAACTTGTACATTACGATGTTGTTTCATTTTCTTATGCGCGATTCGTAGTCATATTTGTGGCCGACTTTTCCATAATTATTTATTTATCCACTTAAAAGGAAATCGGGTGTTCTTGAAACATTCGATGAATGTAAGAAAATGGCCGAGATCTGATCAAATTCAATATTTTCGTTTATTGAATATTTGGCTTACAATTAGCTTAAATTAATGCGAAAATACAATAACGTTGGAGAAAATTAATCGAAATGATAGAATGGCTGCACTCACATTTTGTACTCGCTCAATAGCAATCATTGCAGTGATGTGTAAACTGCAGAGACCTTGTCGCATAGACTTCTTAATTGGCCAGAAATATATTTGGAAACCTTAGGCAGTTCAAAAAGTGTCGTAATATTTTCCATGAATATTAGCGTGCTGGTATCGTAACGAAGCTTTAGTCTCATTAAAGCCTTGGGCCAATTTGCTAACGGATGGCCCTGAGGACGGTCTAGCAAATGGTTGTATTTTTCGGTGTTCGAAAGTCTATGCTTACGATCGATAATTTGAGTAAATGACATTATAAAGTTTATATAGTCATTGTTTATCACTAAAGCTGGGAAAATTACGTCAACGCAGCTTATTTGTGGCGACTGAGATTCCAAATGATGATACAGATGCTGTCGAATTATGCCACAACTCAGCTTGTTGTTGTTGTATCTGAGTATCGATGTGAACGTATAAATCTTCAATTTCTGCACGTCCATTATCATTTTTTTGAGTTTGTTTTGGAAAGAGATTATTTGTTTAAAATACGATTCTCAGACGATACTTTAATTTTGGCGAAGAGATTTACCCACCTTCACCCTTTCTACTTGCTTCAATGACTGTTTTAACACGACAAATGTTTTTCTTGATGGAAGCACATTGTTGTTGCCAAACATGTACAAAGTTTACGATGAAGTTCACTCTTAGAGTTTGATAAAGTTTGGAGAACGATAAATTCATATATTCGATAAAATTTACACAACAATATATTTAGATAATCGATAAAGTTTACGTAAACGAAAAATTTAGACGCAATTAATACCAATTTTCGAGAAAATTTACACAATGACAATTCTAGCCAACTGCGAAATTTATGTAAAAATATTCGGAAAACTTTTTGCAGCAACAATTTTAAATAACTGCGAAATAGCACCTTTGATGCGAATTTATCGATAAAGTTTACGAGCAAGGAGAAATATTGATGATATGAAGAAAACGAAGTTGACGAGTCGAAAAACTAATATTGAATCGGTTCATAAACGACTAAAAAGAATTTGTTAAAAGTTCACAAGTGACACAAAATTTTTTCGATTTGCAGTATTTAATCAATTGCTTAATATGATTAAAGGTTATTCTGGCAGTGCAAAACACGAAAGAAGTTCAAACAAGAGAGAAAAACCGAGAATATGGAAATTAATAAATCCGCGATGTGAAGTCAAAACCAACTGCTAAATGTGTTTTATTCTCTTAAAATTACGAACTTAAAATGTAAAGCAGTAGATGAACGTCAAAATGAAAGATCTGCGCATGCATGTGTTGTTTTGCATCTGCTAATTCGCGAAAAGAATAGGTTACTGGCAATATGAGCAATAACAATTTGCGAAATATCAAATATAAAGTAATTCACTACCGGTACGTTGACTTAATACGCAGCATATATAGTATATAGCATTCATATGTTCGTAGAGATGTTTGATGACTTTAAAGGAGTCCACATAATTTAAGATTTCTTTGCTTACGGATATAGTATTTATTGCAAACTGTTGCTATGTAATAAAGTCCGGCAACATATTCCTCTAAAAAGACATTTTAAAATTGATAGTCACGGCAACCCTGATGACTACTCGTTTTTCTTGATTGAACAAAATTGCAAAATTTTTCGCTGCGTAAAGTTTTCGTTTGTGCGCAACATTAACAAAAGGGAGAGAAGAAAAAACAAGAAAAGCTAAAAACTTAACTAAGTAAATTGTTTTTCTTTACGTGAAGAAAATTTCAAAAACTTGCGAGCGGATATTGTTGATTAACTCGCAATAATAAGTGTTTACCAAGCAAAACGCATCCATAAAGGTGAATAATCTAAGAAAATTAGTGAATAAATTTAACTGTGTGGTTCATCGTTTCTATGCAATTCTTTTAAGATAAGATTTTCGTGTCATAGTTCTTGAAATTTGTCATCGCAATTAATGTCGAATCTACCCTCTTAAATGATATAATGAACAAAATTCCAGTGAGCTCAATAGTGACATTTTCTAATTATCCCATACCCTTCGTGTTTTTAATTTACGCCAAGCAACGACTATGGTAATCACTCATTGCCAGACAAAGCAGTCAGAGTAAACAAGTAACGTTGAGAGTTCGCGTATGCTCTCGTTTTGTGTGCATTTTAATTGAATATATTAAGAAAAAAAAAAAATATTGGGTGCGTTTGCCAATTCCTTTTGCTAAAAAAGGATGGCAAGTATGCTGTTAACCAAAAGAATTAAGTGTTGCCAAATCATCATCTGAATTTGTCTACAGTGATGGAGGTTGATTTCCTTGTCAGATTTTTTTTGCAGTGTTATGTGTGTGCGTGTGCGAGAAAAAGTGCATTTTAATTACAGAAAGGAAAAAAATTTAATTAATTTCTTATTAAAAATTTAAACAATATTTCGGATTTTCCAAATTCTTGAATTGAGCTTTAAGGTAAAATTTTACATAATTTTGAATGTAAGCTGCTCTAAAAACAAGATTTTTTTTTCTGATAAATTGTGGCATCTGTATGCCATTAATTGAATTTGTGACTTTGTACCTTATTTGTGAAAGTAATTGGGAGGAATTATGAATGAAACAACGGAATTCATTGAACATGATTTCCTGTTCAATAGAAAAATATATGTTTATAGACAATTCTTTTGTGTATCATATATTATTTTAAACAATCACTTAGTGTTTTTTTTTTTCAAAGAATTGCTTTCTTTTTTTTTTTTTTTTTTTTTGCATTATACTTATTCTCTTTAGTGCCTTATCCTCTGGATTTTCTATTTTGGCTAAAAAATGCTGCCAAATTGTTTCACTTGTTGCCTTTTCTCTTTGTTATTCTCTTTGTTTAATTGCTTTTATTAATTGATAAGTATGTTACTATTTTATCAAATGTTTCGTGAAAATTAAAGGAAATCTAAGTAAATTCCGAAACTTAGACGAACATTTATGACTAATACACTATCAACAAATATCTTAATACATATTAGAAACATGTTGACATTACTGTTAACCGCTTGCGCAGCTTTGGCGCAAAGATTAAATATAATTTTATATTTTTACATTGCTAATGCTCGTACCCTACATTAAAACCCTGCTAGACAGGATGTACATATGATTGAGAATTGATATATTTCGTTTAATTATGTTTGAATAAAGTTTGAGATTAATCAGGCGTGTTTTGAACAAAACACCAGAGACGCGTCGCAAGTCAGAAAGCATTTTTTTGTTTGTGATTTGTGTATATTAATAACTTCGTTAGAATTTATAACAGTATTTATATATTTGAGTTTTTTCTATTGTATTTGTTCCTTCGGAATAACAAAAGTGATACAAGGGTAACAAAAAACACATTTTCTTCTGTCTTCTGACTAGTGACCAATCACAGTGCCAGAATATCTCCCTAATCTTGAAAGTAATTTGATTTTAAGATTTACCGCTTTTACAATAAATCACTGATTAGTCTGGGCGAACATAGACAAACGATCCTTGATGTTATTGGCATCTTATTCTCTAAATATTTTTTCCTTAAGGATGGAAACCACTCTTATCTTTCTTAATAATATTTAACAGATTAGAACATTTGTTAATTATTACTTTTGGGAAATTATGTCTAAATTCTTTGTGGACAAGTAATATTATCATGTTTTATCGAAAAGATTTTAAATTGTGAATTCATCGTATTGAAAGAAGCGCAGTTAGTCAAAAGTAATGAAGAATCAGGATGTGCTCCGAATGTTATATGCGAAATTATATCGCCATTTTCGCAACTTAAAGTATCTGGCTATTACATAGTATTGCTTTACAAAGTCCAATTTTATATGTGAAATCGAGTTCGCTTAGTGAAAGAAATGAAGCGTAACTCGAGTGTTGCATTTGCAAGTATTCTTTTCGTATATATTTACCGCGTGACCAGTAGATTGAGTGTGCGTTGTAAGCCAAAAATGTGATTAAATGGAACGGAACAAAGATCCATCTAACAGAATTTTTAAACATGTCAAGAGAATTTCACAAAACTTCTTGACGAAAGTGAAACTTAAAGAACTAGTTGATTTACAAACGTATCACATAAATAAGCAAAATGGAAAATTTTGAAGTTTATCTGGATCTGGATCTGGATCTGATAAAGTTTTAATGATTAAGATAAGACAGGCACGGCACCTCCTATTCATAGTATATTTTTTGTCTTCCTCAGTAATGTTTTCAAGAAATGTTTGGCAACTCTAATACAAGTCACAAAATTTTCCATTTTTCATCTTTGCTTTATGTAATTCGTTTTCGCTTTTTCCATAGTATACGTATATTTTTTGTTTGTATTATTTTGTAAAATAGATGACGCATCGTTTTGACGTTTATCGTGGATTAAACTTTGTCAGCTGATTTTATTTGTTTTTCTTTTTTCGGAAAATAAACAATGAATTTGAATATTTAATAAAATTTTCATAAAAATATAATTCTAACACTTACAAATATATATATATATATATATAGGTTATAGGCACACATAGCAAAAGGTGAAAGTTTTTGCGTTTACCGCTTTGTTGTTATAATATGCTCTTCATGAACTTATATGTACTCTTGTGTTCCTATAGATGTTCCGAGGTTGTTTTAGTGTGTTTATTCATATTAATGAGACAACTGGATATATTGGTATTCCACTCATTTTCTCAAAGGGAAAATAATTGCTGTTTCTAACGCTGAATGTGTCAAGTGTAATTAAACTTACATGCACTTACGTTTATATATGTATATATAAACAGTGTGGGGGTAAATTTAATAGAGTTTTCTGCACAATACACCCACCTCATGCTTTACGTAGCGATAGGCTCCTCATAAAATCGTGTAAATTGTAAATAACAATTTTTTCATGTAAAACAATTGAATTAAAAACAAATACAAAACAGTTTTTTTTAGGCAATTACTTATTATAAAATATAAATAATATATTTCATTGTATATAAAAATAAGAATTTAATTGTGAAAAACATAAAATAAATAAACATAAAATATAAATGTATTTATGAAATGAAAAACAATGACAAAATACCTTTTACAAAGAACTAAAAAAAAAGGCAAAAAATAAAATAGTGATATAAGTGCTACGAAAATGATGACTTAAACAAGAATTAAATGAATGCCTGTGTAATTAAAATGGATCTCCTCATCGACGGTTTTTTTTTTTTGTGTTAGTTTTCAAAGCCGTTTAGGATAGAAAACGCGGAAAACAAGTAAATTGAATAGCGTATAAAATCGGGATGATGGTTTGTAATTCACAATAATTGCTAAAGGTGTTATACTAGGTGCGTTGTGAGATATTTGTTTTCTATTGCACTCATCAATGGGGAAATATATAAGCTTTCAAGTCAAGAACAACGCTCTAATTTGACTGGGCTGCGTTTATTCCAACTATTATTAAACATATTACAAAAGCTAATTGGATGGAAGTCAGGAAGTCCTAAGGAGTTTGAAAATGTGTCGATACGATTTTCAAATTACATTCTGTGCAAGAATATGTTGAGTAGTTAGAAAAAAACAAAATAGTTAAACTGTTTAATAATAAAAATTATATTAATTTTAATTAGCGGTTCATTAACAAAAATTTATTCATCAAAATATCTGATTTATTCAAAAAAAAAAAATAATTAACTATAATCAACTCACAATTCGAGACAGACTAGATCGCTGGCTTACAATTACGCCGGCCAGTTTGATCAAAGTGTCCTTGCATTTTATATATAAACAGACCGGTCTTTACTTTCTCTAACGTAAATTTTAATAAACATTCAAAATTGACTCTGGACAATTTCTTCGAATTAGTAATTTTACGTTGCGAAAAAGAGAAACAAATGCTGTTAATCAATAATAGACTGAATTGAATTCTTTTAAAATAGTTGACATTGTTTGAGCGATTACTACCGTTAAAATACTTAATAACATACGGATTGTTTGAGCGATTATTACCGTTAACATACTTAATAACATACGGATTGTTTGAGCGATTTCTACCCTTAACATACTTAATAACTTACAGGTTGTTTGAGCGATTACTCCCCTTAACATACTTAATAACATACAGGTTGTTTGAGCGATTATTATCGTTAACATACTTAATAACAGAAGGATTGTTTGAGCGATTACTACCCTTAACATACTAAATAACATACGGATTGTTTGAGCGATTACTACCGTTGACATACTAAATAACATACGGATTGTTTGAGTGATTACTATCGTTAACATACTAAATAACATACGGATTGTATGAGCGATTACTACCATTAACATACTTAATAACATATGTATTGTTTGAGTGATTACTACCGTTGACATACTAAATAACATACGGATTGTCTGAGCGATTTCTACCCTTAACATACTTAATAACATACGGATTGTATGAGCGATTACTACCGTTAATATACTTAATAACTTACAGGTTGGTTGAGCGATTACTACCGTTAACATACTTAATAACATACGTATTGTTTGAGTGATTACTACCGTTAACATACTAAATAACATACGGATTGTTTGAGCGATTACTACCGTTGACATACTTAATAACATATGTATTGTTTGAGTGATTACTACCGTTAACATACTAAATAACTTACAGATTGTTTAAGCGATTTCTACCATTTTTATGCTTGTGTTTTTGATACACATATTCCGATGCATCTTTCCTGACACTCGAGATATGAAATTTGATTTGAAACAAACAGTTTTAATTCTTTTACAGTTTTCATAGTAAAATAGTAACTGTTCAAGTGTGCGATGTCAATGAAAACACAGTATAACCTTTAGTACATATTTGAGCTCAAATATCGTACATTAACTCAGTGCAGTGCAATCAGCTGATAAAAAAATAATATTTTTTACACGCAAGTTTAAGATGGTGTATTACATATATAACATACAGAGAACATATATCGTGATATGACGCGCTATTTCCTGTATCAGAAGAATATTCTTGTTCTTGTTCTTGTTGTCGTAGTTGTAGTTTTATTCTTTCAAATGCCAGTAAGTGGTAAATTTGTACGGGGTATTTCAGGATACGACCAGTTAAATATATACATAATATATATAGATAATATATATATAAATAACTTCATTTTGAGAAAATCCAAAAATAATTAAAAATTTTCATGAGATAATTTCTCACATCGCTGATTATTTTTTAGCTCATGATTTGTTGTCTAGTTGCTAAGCTTGATGATATGACTGATATAACTTAAAATTAGCGTATAGACATTGTCTGTCCAAAACAGACAAATTACTATCAACTTGACAAGTATAAATTGGGCGGAAAGTTTGTTGCAATTATATCATTAAAATTAGTTTTGATGGGCAGTTTAAGGATCGCAAAAATTTTACATATATTTGAGATTTTGAATTAGTTTCAAATTGAGATATTTTGTTTTCTTATGATTTTCTCTACTCATTAAACTTGCTTAGGAATTTCTATTTATTTAATTTTAATTGTCATATGATAATTAAATATTATATTTACGTTGTGCTTTATTTTCTTTGCTGTGCTCCATCTTTGTTCATATGATGTCATCACTAATATCAAATTAGAGATAAACTATTTTTTGCTTGTTTCGAATCTCTTATTCGCTATATTATTAAAATTCTTATATTGAGAAAATCTCAAGGTAAATATGTTGCTTTAAATATTAAGAACAAACAAAATTTAATTAATTATGAGAAAAAAATTCATTTTGTTGATTTTCCACCTTAATAATTATGGAAAAGTTGGAGCGAATTAATTTAACTAATCTATGAGTTTTCTTCGATTTTGGTTGTAAAGAGAGCAGATCGGATACTGAAACCATTTTATTTATTAGACTGAGTCTTAAAGTTATAATTGAGATTTCAAGCTTTTCAATATGGCCCAGACGAGTTGATTATTTACTTTCAGCAAACTATCTAAATATCTAAAATTTTTATCGATCTATTATAAGGTTTTCAATTCCGTTTCTCTATAGTGTAGAACAGTGCAAAACAGTATAGAACCTTTTGCTTTTCCTTTGTTTTTTTCGCTTCTTCTGATTGTTATTATAATTTATTTGGTTTTTTTTTTAATATTTCCCCGTTCTGCCATCTATTTCCTTGATTTGGTTTTCAAAAATCTTAATATATTTGAGGTTTGTAATGTATAAATTTCAAATTTAATTCCTGCAATTAGAATGAAGAGGATATGTGTCATCATATGCTTTACCCCGATATTCTAATTCTATTACGATGCTTCGGCAGACTTATAATTCTTTATTTTACCTACTGTGTAGAACGAAGAATTGACTGGCAGGTGCTTGAAAAATGCTTTGCACTTGTTTATATGTAAAGGGGTTGTTTGCATTGTATAACACAAGTAAAAACCGTTTAATTATTTTATTTAAAACAAAAACTTTTACGCTCAACACACAAGAGAGAGGGTATATACTAGTTTGCCATCTTGGTTGTAACAGACAGAAAATGAAACTTAACTTAATCTTAAAAACATGTTAGTAGTATAGCAGTTAGTAGTTCAGGGCTATTAATATAAATATATTAACAACTTCCGATTTATACATACATGCATGCATGCTATTATTTTGAATTGTGGAATAAATTGTTTACAATTATGTTAAGATTCTTTTCTGTCTGCATTTTTCTCGATTGAACTAAAGACTAACTAAAGAAAAATCACGATTTTCATATATAAATATATCAGAGATAAAGTGATCAATAGCTACTGGTTCATATAGCCTGTATCCTGGTCTTTTCAAACAGAATTTCGAAGGTCTCAATTGTTCTGTGAGCAAAAAGGTGAACAACTCAACATAGCAAGAATGTACCAATAGTATCAAGAACTCATTTTTATCTTTTTCTTGTAAAGAGATAACTTGGGTCGTGGTCAGAGGTTATTGTCATAAAAAAAAAAAAGAAGGAATTTGAAAAAAAAATGCAAGTTATAAACGGTCACGTCAATTCTCAATCATGGCTTATCCAGAAGTGAATAAAATAATTTTTTGCTTTTATTAAAAGCGTAAAATATTATTTCGTATTCTCTTATCACTTATCAGCGTTTATATTAGAATTAAAAATTTATTTTTTATATTTACCGCTGAGAGGTTGGGAATATATTCAATATGTTGGAATGTTTCTTTCTATACAGCAGAAAGAAGCTTCAGAAATCTTACCAAGTAAGCATACTCTTGATCAATATCAAAATTTTTAATTAATTGAAATATATCCGTCTGTCTGTTCTTTCCTGTTTGCAAAAGTAAGATATCAGTTTCAAATTGTCGAAACTATTGGAAGTTCTTGCACGTAAGTTGGTAAGGGACTACAGTAAAAACATATAAAATATTCTACATATATTCTGTGGCATCTCACCCCTCATTCATTTATTATGGGAGTAATGAAATTTCTTGTCTTTTCATTTTGTTTTTCTCTTTTTTTTTTTTTTTTTATTATTTAAACTTGGTGGATGGGTATAAAAGATTCGTCTATAGCTAAATATCATTTTCTTATTTGTTTCTTGTGCGTTTTAATTTTACTGTTTTTTTTTCTTTTCACACCTATATTATACAATTATCAATACTATTAAACCATCATATTAGACATATGCATTGAGGTCTCTATAAAGTGTTTACATTTAACTCGATCGATTCAGTTATGTGCTATCTATCTCTGCTTTAGAATGATTAATCGTTGCAATATAAAAATTTCATTTTATGCAGTCAGAGTCAGATCGAGTTCAAATGTTAAAAAATCAGCTAAAATATTTTTCCAAAAAGCTCGTAAATAAATAGGTTTTTTTTTTTTTTAGAAATATTACTTCAAGTATGCAGTAGGTTTTCCTTATTGCAAAGGGTTTTTTTTCTTCATCGAACTTTATCTCGATTTTTTCGTTCACTATATGGAGCAACGAGAGCTATACTTGAAACTTAGAAAAATTTTTCAAATAACGAAGCCAGGTCTATGTCTCGTCGCTCAAAATATTTAAATGGAAAATGTACTTTCACTGCTACTGCTTTTAAGGGAAATTTTGTGAAGTAAACGTATTTATAGCGTGTAACACTCAATTTTTAAATGGTAAATTGTTATAAATTTGAAGATGAAAGAAGAAGAAAAGAAAGTTAAATTTTAATTGAAATTTGGATTGATTTTCTACGAAAAATGCCCATCTTGTTAGTTATAATTATTATAATAATTATAATTTATTGAACGTCAATACTTAGGTATCGAAAGACTTGATTGATCAGCTGATTGTAATCTCTTCTTCTTCTTCGCGTTCGTTTCCAATAACTAGATGATTATCAATGATAACATAAAAACTTTATCTCTTTTGTTCAAACTACGATTCTGAAACGGAATAATCATATCCGTTTTTGCGCAGTCCTCTGCCCTTCTGTTATTAAACAGTTCATGTTATAAAAATTGAGATGAAAAGTTCCCAAATTTATTTATCTTTGAGTTAATTGGCCACAAAATAGATGTAATTCGTCGACAGTCAAGCCAGAATAAGAGATAAACGTTATAATCTTCAGTCCTCATAGTAGACATTAGCCTGAAATTGTCTGTAGATAAAATTGCCAAAAAATGAGATGGGTCAGCTAATTTGAAATGAGATATGTTTTATCTGAAACTCACACACATAAAAATCATACATTTTTCAGGACAATTAAAAGACTATTTTCTTTTTATTTTTTTTTAACTAATGCAATAATTTACAATCAATCTAAAGGATGATAAGTAAAAATGTGATGGTGATAAATATAACAGAGGTTATTGTCCCCCACAAAGGGAACAATTTAAAATGTAGATATAATAAATGAAAAAATTAAAATGAACTTTTATAAAATTGAGAAGATACATCAAATAATTAATGAACAAGTTTAAATTAACTACTAAACGGGAGATCCAATGTATGAAGTCTTTTTAATTTTCTTATCTCTTTGGATTCATCTAAAAGACATATTGCCAAGGAATTCAAATGGTTACTCAATTTGTCAAGATATTTCGAAGAAAAGAGTTGAATTTAATTTTTAAGAAAGGGAATATCCAGGTCATCATCATGAATTCCTTTGTTGTTACGGACGAACCATGGAGCATTTAGCAATAAGACGAAGAGTCTTAGATTAATATTTTTGAAGTATTTCATTATTTGAATTATTCTCTGCTTCCTATAATTGTACGCCATAGGTCCAAATATTTCGGAAAGTGCTCTTGTATAACATATATGTATATTTCAGATTAAATGGGGATTCTGGACAAATTAACCAATAGATCCTTTTGGTTTTTAAATCAAGTTGCTGGCGTTTAGCTTTTATGTGATTTGTTCATGTTAACCTTTGATCAATATGTAGGCCAAGATATTGTACGCAGTTGTTGATTGGGACGTTATTGCCATTCAAAAATAAGGTGAGGGACAAGAACCTTCGTTTAGCGTGAAAAGAGTATTTAATAAAATTTAATAAAATATTTTGAAAACAAAAAAAATTATATATATATATATATATATATTTATATATATATTTGCACAACAATTTATTATAATTATACATATATATATTATATATATTTGCTATTTATATTGTATTGTACAACAATACATTATTTTTTCGAGTTATCGTTTTTTCGTTTGTTTTGAATTTTATCGCTTTTTATCACTAATTGTTTAAATTAGCATTGAAGGAGCACAAAATAATATGAGGGGAGTTTTCTATTAATCTTGCCTTTGTATGGTTTTCTTATTTATATAAAGATAAGCAGGCAACACAGCATACAGTTTATGATGGCCATTTGTATTATTTATTTATTTTTTTTTTTTTTTTTTTTGTGAGAGTTCTGCTACGTATTTATAAAAAAATAATTACGATTTTCAAATTTCATATCTTCACAAGTCATTCACCACTAAAAATATTCGCCTTTTGCAATATGCATACAATTCGATATGGCTTATTAATAATACGCATATACGATTAAATATAAAGATTTATATATGCGCTATGCCTATGTGATCTTATAGGAAGAAAGTTATGCAAATGTGACGACATAAGAAGGACAGAAAGTTGAATTCAATTTCATACGATTCTACTTATATTGGAGAGAAATTTAGAAAGTCAGCGAAGACTTCCTAATGGAGGAAAAACTCAGATATCTCTTTCATTCCCCATAAGAGTTTATCATCTTGAAGAGTCTATCATCCATTACGCCAAAGAAGTCTACGCATATATTTAGAGTTTTGATGGATGACCTTTAAATGAAAATGTGGCGAAATAGTGCGAAATAGTGCGAAATAGGGGAGACTACGTCGGCTTTGCAAATAAGGCGGTCCAAGTAATTGCGTTGGTCACCGGGTTTACCATGGAATATATTTGCAGACTTTGTCGGGAACTAGAGTTATTCAACAATGAAATACGATCAGTTATATGAAACAGAAACTTTTCTGAAAGAAGTTTTCTTTTTGCTAATGCAAAAAGCAGTTTTAGCTTTTTTCGGAAACAAAAGCCGATAATTGTGATTATACTTTCACATTACATTTGCGATTCATTTGATTAAATAAGTCAACTTCAAATTTTGTTTACTTGGGAAGCTTTTTGTGATTCCAAGAACTTGTTTTCGATTAAGCAATATTCATCATTCTGTTCGTAGAACTAATAAACAACATTTGTGTTGTATGTAGTTTGCTTTTGTAAACTTGGCAGGTTGTTGTTGGCAAGTTGCATATTTGTAAATAAGTTGTCTTTACTGGCATTGACTGGTAATTTCACTTGATCCATATTCACACCTTAATAAGGTATTTATTTCGATAGTTTAGGATATCCAGCAGACGGTTGGTTTTTTTTTTTTGAATAAGAAGATTGTGAGGAACTCTATCAAACGCCTTAGAGAAATCACATGAGTTTACATGAATTTAGAAAAGGCATGAAACGCACTACAAGTTAACTCTAGAAGATTAGTTGAAGTTGATCTTCTCTTCAGAAAACCATTTTGAAATGATAGAACATATTGCAGACGAGATTTTCTTTGACACACAAGCGATTCAAAAAGCTTCGGTAACGCACTTAATTTTGCAATGCCTCTATAATTCTCGATAGAGTTCCTAGATCCATTCTTATAGAGTGGTAAAATCAAACTTGTTTTCCAGATGTGGGGAAAATAAACTTTTAATAAACAATTATTAAATATGTTAGTTAAAGGAACATAAAGTAAATCTACACAAGGACGCAGAATGCATGAGGGAATTGTTTCAGGACCTGGATTGAAAGAAATTTTCAAAGTATATAGTCCGCAGTACACTTTCTAGAAAAGGCTTACTTGGATCTGACTTTACGTAGCCTGTCATTTTAACCCAATCAATCCTTGTTGCTAATCAAGTTATGAATGGGTAAATTTCCGAAAAGATTAATTTGATTAGATCCCATTTTTTTATTCTGATACTGAAGAGGCGTTTTCTGGTTTTTAGCAGATTAGTCAGTTAATATGTACAAGATTTCTGCAGGACGAAATCAACTAATAAGAGAAAACTGCGCAGCCGCGATCTGCCAAACTTCCAATTGATATTATTTAAATGATAGGATTCCAGAAAGAGCTGCTTAGTTGTTTCTCAACCTTTCTTTTTCCGTCGGAGCGATTTCATTAGGTAGGAGTCATCATAAGAATGGAAGCTTTGTTTAATGGAGCCGATATTAATAGTTCTTTTAGTCTGCATCTGAGTATATTAGGCTTTGAAAATCTTAACAGATCCATTTGCCATCACTTATGAGGGTACAACAGCATTATCCTTAGAATTAAGTAGAAAAAGTAAAACTTTTCCCGCAAACGGTGTTTGCGGTACAGAACTCGATCTATTCACGCACTTAAGAAACCGTGTACCGTGTACCGCATACATTTTGATGAGGCAAATTGTACTCTCTCGCAAAGTTGAAATATAGTAGTTTCAAGTAAAGAGGTTACTATTTTTTAGAACCTTATAGTACTAGTTACTCAATCCAGAAACACAGCGGTAGCTTTTTCGATGTTCCAATACAACTTTTAACTGATCGCCGTGGGGCTTAGAGTAGAGTCATCCTTCTTCTTCTTGTACTTCACTACTGCTTTTTAGGCAAACCGCCGTTATATATAAAAAGTAGTAGCAAGGATAGAGGCTGCTGTAGTTCCATGCATATTAATCGATGCAATGTTTGAATGTTGTAAAATAGTTTTTGAATTATTTTTAAATAAAACATAATTGACAGAGTCAGTAATATATTATTTTTCTTTCTCTTGCAGACAATTCTTTCTTCTAATTTCAATAGACCGTCCTTGAAACAGGCCAAACAGCTAAATTATATCATATTTAGAAAAAGGGAAAAGGAGAGGAACGCTCAATTACTTTTTTCTCCTTAAAATTTGATTTTCTTTCGTTTATTCTACTTAAACCCTATTCGAAATAGATTCTTTCCTATATAATAAACTACACACATTTACACACGTACATATACACCTACAGATAGATACTGTATTTAAAAGCAAGTAATAAAGTTTCGAATTGAATTATTTGCAAAACAATAACAAAAATATAATCGCTTAAGCAAGAGCAATACATCATAAAGTGAATACTACACAGTAAAGAGGAAAATGTCGACAACAGCGACACCACGTTCGAGTACTGGTTCTAGCGGAGTTACAGCTCAGCGGCCAAATGGCACATCTCAGAATAAAAGTTGCCAATTTAAGCTGGTGCTTTTGGGTGAATCAGCTGTAGGCAAATCATCTTTAGTGTTACGCTTCGTGAAAGGCCAATTCCATGAGTATCAAGAGAGTACGATAGGAGCAGCATTCCTAACACAAACCATTTGCATAGAGGACACAGTGGTTAAATTCGAAATATGGGATACTGCAGGCCAGGAAAGGTTAAACGATCCTCCTCCTCTTGAATTAAATGAAAAATTTTACTTAAATCTTTTTTTGTTTTTTTTTTTGTTTTTAATAGATATCACAGCTTGGCACCTATGTATTATAGAGGAGCGCAAGCGGCTATCGTTGTTTATGATATACAAAATCAAGACAGTTTTCAACGTGCAACAACTTGGGTCAAAGAGCTTCATAAGCAAGTGAGTGATTAATTAAGAGTGAACGTTTTATGATTTATTTTGCAGATTGCGTTCACGTGTTTTTTTTTCTTTCTTTCTTTCACAACAGGCATCTCCTAATATTGTAATTGCATTGGCCGGAAATAAAGCGGATTTATCAAACATACGTGTCGTAGAATATGAAGAAGCTAAACAATATGCCGAAGAGAATGGATTGTTATTTATGGAAACATCGGCAAAAACCGGCATGAATGTCAACGATATTTTTTTGGCTATTGGTTAGTAAATGAAAATAATAATAATTTACTTTTTTTTTTTTGCAGCGAAAACATTTTATTATTTAAATAATGTTTTTTTTATACTCCAAAGAAATTTCTACAATAATGTATTATTACTAAGGCAATTTTCATACTATATGGTGTGGTTGAAATTATTAGTGTTGTGTTCATGTTAAAGGCTTATTGAGATTATTTCTTAAAATCAAATTAAAATTGATCGCGGTCAAATTTAGTTAAATGTACTCCAATATATTTAAACGCATGCAGATTAAAAAAGCTATACTCGCCTCAAGGCGAACTTTTGTGATACTCACCACCTCGTTTAATCCTTCTTTACGTGCGTAACACAATTCATTGTTTTTAGGAGGGAGTTCTTTTTTATCAGAGTTCAATCTTCGTGAGATTTAAATTTTTTCAGCTGTGAGATTTTCGTCGACAGATGACGTGGTTAGGCCTAGGCCAAATTTTGCATTGGACAAGAGGACATTTATTGATTACTTGAGGAGAAATTTCTTTCTTCTAAGTATAAAAAAAAATTGTAAAAGAATAACAATTTTAAAAAAGAAACTGTAATATATAATTATTTGATGAGTTCGAAATATATATTGTTAGTCATAATCATGTCAGTAGAGGAATGAAAATAGTTTCTCAAGCCCTCGGTAAATAATTGTACTAAATTTTATATTAATATCTGCTTTATAGACTTATTTGTTGGTTGATGTCGCTTTGTGCTCATAATTTAGGAATACATATGTCAAGGATTACTTTAGTTTTTAATGAAAATAAAGATTTAGGAATCTGTAATTTATTTCAATAGCCTAGCCTTACTATCACAATTTGAAATCACGAACCTACACGAAAACTATTAATTACGCGTAATTCGATCCAAATATTTATGAAAAACCTTTTAATACCCACAATGTTTTCATCGATCCGATAAAACTTTAAGTATTAACGAAAAATCAGTATAGTTCCAAGCTTCGTCTAGATTCCTTACTCCTATCAAATCTTTTTTAATTGACCGAATAATATCTTTTGTTTACGTTCCAAAACGTTTATCTTCGCGTCGTAAAACTTCTTTATCTTTATTTTATCTTAAGCTGAAGGAAAGCAGTACTGAGAGAGAGAGAAAGGGAGAGAGAGGGAGAGAGATAGAAAGAGAGAGAGAGAGAGAGAGATAAAAAGAGAAAGAGAGAGGGAGAGAGGAAGAAAGAGAGAAAGAGAAAGAGAGAGAAATAGTGATGGCGGGAGGGAGCGAGAGAGAGGGAGAGAGAGAAAAGTTTATTGGGTAGAAATTTATTTGCGTCTGTTTAGACGTTTTAAAAATGATATCTCTGATGGTGATCGATTAAAAAAGATGAAAAAAAAAAAAAATAGAAAAATATACATTCCACCAGAAGATGCTAAAAATAGGTTACAGTAAAATATTGCTAAGTAATTTCTAAACAAGCAAAAGCAAAGACAAAGGGAAATAAAAGTGAATGAAAAGTGCGATAAGAAATTGAAAAATGATCAGTAAAACGTGAACTCACGGTCACAAAAAACCTTTGAGTATCGAATTTTGATCTATGAAGGGAAATCATACTGTTTTTGTTTTCTTTGCGACTGATGTTCTATTTCCGACACCTCGTGAAACAGTCAAAAGCAATTTCTATAATAAAAAAGATTTGAAAATGTGCTGCTTAGAAAGTATTGACTCAAATCACCGCTGTATTGAACAAAACTCTCGATTCTCGATTGGTTGTATTTCTTAAGTATATAAGTATATTTAAAATAAAATTGAACCGAACAAACTCGAAAATTAAATCGAGCAACAGAAATTTCGGTAGGACCGTACCGTACGTAGAGAATAAGTGATATATAACGATAGATTAACGATAGACGTTAATTTGACAAAAGCATTTTTAACCCTTTTTTTTAAATTATAACTTATCATTCAAAATTCGCGTTACTTGTCATCTCAATCTTTAATTATTGTAATATTGTAATATTTCCGTCTCTGTTACAGCTAAGAAATTACCGAAAAACGATGGAGCTAATAATCAAGCTCAAGCTGGACGAAGGCTTAATGAAAATGAAAATAATCGACAGACGAACAATTGCTGCAAGTGATGTCCTTTTGTAGGTACGTATGTGTTTATGTGTAAATAAGCTGCAAATTAAATTAATGTTCTTTTCTTTTTATTATCTTTCAATTATAGAAAATAAAATTTTCAATGAGAGATTTGAAAAATTTATTACACTGATAATTATAAATAAAAAAAAAATATTTAAAAATTTAAATTAAAACATAACTAAAAAAAAAAAAAAAAAAAAAAAAGAAACCAATTATCGTAATTACCAAGATGACGATGATGAATGATAAAAAATAGTGTATTATTGGATGTGCATGTGGTTTAGAAAAATAAACGTTAAAAAAAAAAAAGATTTTGAAAGTTTTTCAAAACAACACTTCAAACATACATAAGGCAGGCAAACACTAACTAAAAAGCAGAAACAAGAAAACTCAAAACATTTCATGACGTTTTAAAGAAATGTTAAATAAAGCAAATGAATAATATTCTGATGAAATACACATAGAAACAAAAAAGTAAAGTCAAACATTGAATAATTAAAAGAAAGAAAAGAAAAAAAAAATAAATAAATAAAAGGAAAAAACCATAAATTCTTCTTCATATAAATTCCAAGCAGCAGTTCTCTTTTATATTTTGTGTCTAAGCAATAATTTAAAAACAAGAAAAAAAAACGCATAATGAAAGATAACTTGCAATATTTATACAAATTACGACAATTTAACCGTGAAACGCAAAGTAAGTGGTCGTTGTGTAGAGATATTCTGTGTACATGTAAATGTTTAGCCAAGTAAATAAAATATTACTTTTTTTTCTCCCTTTTAAACAATTAGTTTAATTTGTCTAAAGCAATTCCGAGGTATAGTGCAAAGAAAAATCTTATAAATATTTGCTAAAATATTTTTAGCACTTTTTCTCTATTCGTTAGTTAATCAAATTCATCTCTTTCTGTATGCATCTTTTTTCTATTGCTTCTTTGCTCTCCTTCGAAGGAAAAAAATTTAAAAATTCCATTATTCTAACTTAACTCCAGTTGCTTGTTAAAGTTTAAATAAAATTATGCGGAGAACTTTGCATTCAAAAAAAAAAAAAAAAAAAAAAAAAAAAAAAAAA